>JBAMJR010000195.1:4682500-5052500 GCA_038501785.1 Myoxocephalus aenaeus
TAATCCTGGAAGGTGGCAAGCGTGAGCAGGTGCTCGGACAAATGGATCGGTGGGCTTAGCGGCATTCTCCACAAGTTCCCAGGTCCCATTGCGTACGGAGGGAATGACGGCTAGTTTCGCCGAGTTGTGTGTGTGGAAAAACAATGACCTCGTCTCATGAATAGATGAGCTAAATCAATGAAGATGAGCATACAAAGATCCCCTGCTGAGGCATCACTGCTCAGATTTGTGTCTCTCACAATGGGCTGGATGACATAAGGAGGACACTGTGCGGTTCATTTTTCTTTTCTGTCCCCTTGCCGCCTCTGTTGCACCTCCTTTTCTTGGCTGGCCTTCTGCGATGGATGATTGAACCTCAAAGGGAAAGGTCAAGCATTTCACCTTGCCCTTTTCTCGCTGGTGTTTCGCGACACAGTCGACTTGACTGTGTCCTTTTCCCAAAACGGCAGAGTTAACTGTGGTTTTTATATTTCTGTTTTGAGGTGTACATTAGAAGTTTAGCAGGAACCCTCAAGGAATATGATTTATCATTAACATAGCTTCTTGCTGACTATGTGTTTACAACTCTGTGCCTGCAGACATGTGACTTCAGACTAACATCTAAACTTGATTAGAGCATAACTAACCTAACTAAAGCTGACAAACTCTGAGAAAAGCGTGTGTGCCACTGTGATCCACGCTGTTGTCTAGTTTAGTGGCCTGTATTTTTCTATTGTGTTTGTGTGAGAGCCCTTCACTCCTTTTTCTTCACCATGCCCTCTAACCCAGCTCCTTAGCTCAGCTAATGGCCTGCTCTTCCGAGCACTGGACACTGCTTTGCCTCTAATTTGGTACGCTTGCTTTGCAGTCACATGCTCAGCGCCGTCATGATGGGATCATTTTTCATCCAGTATATTTGGATTCTTTTGCAGCGGTGGCATGCTGCGTCAAGCTCATTAGTGACAGACCCCAGTGCTCATTTTGTGTTCTGTAGCATCTTACTAACCTTTTTGTTGCTTTCGTAAACACGTCCAAGCTTACGCACCTCCACTTATTATGATTTATTATGTGAATTCTTACGCAGCCTTTGGAAAAGGCGCAGGGGTATTCCATCTGTTTTTCCACACCCCACAATCCCCCAATATTGATATCGCTGCATATGTTTGTTTCATCAGCAGGCCAATGAAGCCCTCCACCACCAGCACCATGTGGCCCAGAACAGCCTGCTGCCACTTCTTAATGCAGGATCCGAACAAATCGACCAGAAGCCTATCCTGCCCATCCACATAGACCACAAGCCCCCTACCAGCGCCGCCGATCTCCTCAAAGACAATGTGGCCAGCGGAGGGGGCGTGCGAATGCCAGTGCCTGTGATCAAGAAGGAGCACAAGGGCAAAACACCGTTCGTCTGCGGCTACTGCAACAAGGCCTTCCGCGACAGCTACCACCTGCGGCGCCACGAGTCCAGCCACACCGGCATCAAGATGGTGTCGCGGCCAAAGAAGACGGCCCAGGCGGCCCCGACCATGGTGCCCATGATCTCGACCATGTCCCGCGAGATCAACGGCCACCCTTCCTACATCTCCACGGTGGCGGGCATCCTCTCCACGGCGACCACCTCGGTTTCCTCGGGCGCGAGCATCATGACGTCGTCCGCGATGGGCAACTTGCCGCACCAAACGTCCCACATCCCGAAGAAGCCCGCCAAGCCCGTCAAGAAGAACCACGGGTGCGAGATGTGCGGCAAGGCCTTTCGGGACGTCTACCACCTGAACCGCCATAAGCTGTCCCATTCGGATGAGAAGCCTTTCGAGTGCCCCATCTGCCAGCAACGCTTTAAAAGGAAGGACCGAATGACCTACCATGTCCGCTCTCACGACGGGGGAGTCCACAAGCCCTATGTATGTTCGGTGTGTGGAAAAGGCTTTTCCAGGTAAGTTACCACATTCTTTTTATTTAAAATGTTTTATAATAATGATAGAAAAGCATTTTTTTTTCACACGCATTAGTTATTCAACAGCTCTCCAAAGCTATTAAAAAAACATACCTTTTGACTATTTGAACCATCAGTAGAAAATGTGGAGAAAAAGGTGAAATGAATTCATATCAAATGTGAAGATATTACTACTTCATGCTAGCCAGACGGACTTGTCATAGGGAGTCAGAACGGCGAACCCTGAGCGGTGCTGGCAACAGATTTCCCGGGGAGATAGCATTACCCGTTTCAAATGTCTTTGTACATTCCTCGTATAGCTCCTGAGGTGGTGGAATTCAAAAAGGGGAAAAAAACAAATGACGCAGTTCAGAAACGGGCATTTTGAAGTGGACTTAGTGTCCTAAACTTCCACTTAATGTTGCTGAATAACTAAGAAAATATCTTGACTTTTACTTCTTTCCAAATGTAGACGAATCTGAAGCAATTTAGTTTAATTCACTGCAGTTATCCAACTATTTCGGTAAACCTGCTTCTTGAGGCCGGCCCGGCGCAGCCTCGGACTCCCATAAACGTAACAGGAAGTGGTCTCCAGCGGGAGTGCAAGTGTCTGCACGCTCTGCTCTGCCAGTGAAACTCTTCTAAAAAACGTGTCTGTACAACTAGTTTATTCATATGCTTTCAATCAAAAAGTAGGAAGGCTATTGTAAACAGGAAGTAGGCTTCTGACATCTAATTTATTCTTATGTTAGTGGAGACGGAGAGTAATTTCACCCTCTGATGGTTGCGTTCCATGGTCAAAGAGGAAAGTCTCAACTTGTCCGCACGGAAGTTAAAAATAACAGAATGATAAAAATGTTCTAACAAAACGTACCTTGTTTGGCTGTTTTACTCGTCGGGCCCAAAAATGAGCTTTTGTTGTGTTTTCATGTTTACATTTTTTCTTTTTTTCTTTTCTTTTTTTGCTTCACCAAAAATTCACTGAACAGCAACCCCATTGCTTGTAACAACCCATGACTTGTTTGGATTATTCAGTCCCACCATGATTTCACATAGAGGGACGGTTGTATGGCCACGTAATGGCTGTGTTTTTATATTCATGCACGTGCAAAGCGGTTTAGATTTGTACTTTTATTGACCCCCCCCCCCCCCAGCCACATGTTTAAACAGTCGCACATGGGAGAGCACCAGTGGTAGATTACTAGGGGGAGGGGGGAGGCGTCACTTGTCACTTTGCTGTTCCCGCCAGCATGTCACAGGCTCTCTCTCCTCTGGGAATTCAGTGAACTATGCGGTAATGTCCAGGTCAACATATTGACTGTGTCTGGGGATAAATGTTTAGTCTAAGAAGTTTTCTTGTCTGCTTAGTATTTTCAATTTGTCGACACACAAGAAAACTATATTTTACCATCTTTTTAAGAGAATACAACGGCAGAAGAGTTCTGTGCTGTAACCGCAGCACAACTTCGACATAAAAAATAAAATAAAAAAACATCAGCAGTGTGCCCTAGCCAAGCTGTAACATTAGCACGGCGCTGTGTAGGGCAGTTTCAGGCATGCCTCCAAATACAGTGACGTGGGGTAGGGATTCATCAGCATGCTGGAAAGTGAGAATGGGGCCTGAATAACAGGGCACTGAGTCACTGCCACTCAGCCAGATTTGCAGGCACGCACTGTCTGGAGACTGCTCTCCTTGTCAGCTGGACAACAAAAATAAAGGGAAAAGGAAAACGAACTGATTCCGGTTCATAGCACCACTGAGAAGATCCCCCTTGACTCCTCATTTTGTATTTAAAAAAAATATTATAAAAAAAAAAAAACACTCCAGCAGCGTGAAACTTTCCGGTTTTGGCTGCCAATGCTGGAGCCCTTACTCCCTCCATTATGGCACTTCCAACATGATTCAGCTCAGGGCTGCAATATAACTAACAAGCTGACAGAGGAGGATCGGTGCCAAGGCGAGTTTGTGAATGCTGGAGTTTCACTGTAAGGTCAAGAGGCATAGAGCGGTTTTCTAGCAACTGCTGATACGCAGTGAACATTAAATTATGCGGCAAGACTTTTTAAAATGTAACTTGAATTTCTTTAAATTAAAATATATTTCAATGATTGTCCTCTGTAGGAAGTAAACACCACCTGTCAGGTTGTATAAGCTACATAATACATGTCGATGACAAATTTGTGAAGAGTTATCCAACTTGTTTCATGATGCAAAGTTCAAGTAATATGCAAAAGACATTTTATTTGTTTATTGACGTGGTGCGTTTGTGAAACTGGGTCAAACTGATTCACGCATGATTGATCATGGAGAATTAAACGCCTGTTGACTGAAGTTTTAAGGATTTTCTTTTGGTGCCCATCCCCTCATTACCAGAGCAGACAGAGCAGATCCATGCACTTCCGCACTTCTGCACAATGTATGGAAAAGTTGTAACGTTCACTTTGCTTTAAGAGTCGTGGCTTTTCCCTTGTGGTGTTCCTTATATCAGTTAGTGATATCCACCTGTAGGCTTTGAACAACACATATTTTTGTGTATCTGCTCAAACCGCGAGTAAAGTAAATGCTAAATTACCAAAATGACCCCCCAAAAACAATATATAGTCACGTCACTGGTCTACTGCTTATGACATGTGGTTTCATTAGAAAGGACAGCGTTGTTATCACACTAATGAGGCATCTGCTGCAGACGACATAGAATAGTCTTTAAATTGGGGGTTGCTCTGTGTTTAAAAAAAATACATGCAGCGAATGGGTTTAGTTCAAGAAAATCACTACCAACATTCACATTTCCACATTAATCAATACAATCCAAGAATCTGAATTGGCACCTTCAGCCGAAAATGTATCTGGAAGTGGAAACGGTGTCAACGAGACGTTGTTACTCTCCTACAACTCGTGGAGCTCGTTGAATCACTTCCAAAGATTAAATGTGTTGTGTTTTTCTTTTTTTATTGAATCTAGGCCAGACCACTTGAGCTGCCATGTCAAGCATGTGCATTCCTCAGAAAGACCATTTAAGTGTCAAGTAACGGTAAGAATCTTCTTTGTCCTCTACTAGACTATTATGTACGTTGTTGTTGTTGTTGCTGGACGCCGCTAACCTTTGACCCCCCCGTCTGCTTTGCGGCCGCAGGCCTGTACCTCTGCTTTCGCCACCAAAGACCGACTTCGCTCCCACATGATCAGGCATGAAGGCAAGGTCACCTGCAGCATCTGTGGGAAGATGCTCAGCGCAGCCTACATCACCAGCCACTTGAAGACTCACGGACAGACCAACTTTAACTCCTGTAACAAATGTACGTCAACGAGGTGTCCAACTCTTGAGCAATCTTTCTTCACAAATAGCTTGTATCATAAACGTTCAGATGTTAGTCTTTACAAACTTCTCCAACACTAAGGTTTTGGCAGTGTGGAATCTTTATTTTTTTTATTTTTATATATATATTTTGATTAGCTATCCCTGCCTCATTTCTGTGTCTCTCTGCTTGGCAGGTAGCTTTTCAAAGTTGCGTTACTTCTGTAGTCGTCATGAAAACAGAAAGGCAGTCATGCCGTACAACTCGCCTCTAAGCCTGCTGGTTATATTGTTTTACCACTGTTAAAATCCTACGATACATTACATTTCTGTAGTGAGGCTGATGCCCATTTAACTATGCTTTTTTTTTTTTACCGAATTGTGACGATATTGTCGGGTTGACCACTGGTGCTTCCTAAAAGATTTTACTCAATGAGATTTTTGATACATAATCATCATTGATGTGGATATAATGTTATAAGTGGTTAAAGGTAGATACAAGAACAGTCTGGTAAGTTCAGCAAATGACATCTCTTTGCTTTAAAGCAGATATCCAAAATCTAAAACGGTCTCTAGTCTCATGTCACAACATCAATAATATATCGTTATATTGCCGATCCCGACAATTAATAACTATTTTGAGTAGCCGCAGAACAAAAGGTAAATACTTTCTGTGTGTGTGTGTATTTGTATACATGTGTGTTCCCAGAGGGTAACGGTCTCTGCCATTCCTCCTCAGCTACACCTGTGACCATTTCTGCCCCCATCACCTCGGGGATGAACCGGTGCCACTCCAACAACCCTGTCACCATAGCCTCGCAAATGAACATTGGCACCAACACGGTCAACATCACATCTCCAATCAGCCTCCAGCACCCGGTCACCATCGCGTCTATCAACATCCCCTCCTCGTCGTCCATGAATCTCGCCCACCCGGTCGCCATCACCACCATGCCCATGAACATGGCCGGTCCACTCAACATCGCCATGAGGTCAATGGATAGCATGCCTTTTCTGTCCCAAGTCTTGCCTTCTTCCCCACCCTGGTAAAAAGAAAAAGAAGAAGGAAAAAAAAAAAGGTGAGAGAGAGAGAGAGAGCGCATTGGACTGGCCAGCAAGAAAGGGAAAATGAAGTGAAACAAGAGACTCCTGTCCTCATTATTTGCACCTCGAGCCCGTCTCTTTCTCCCCCGGAACCATGTTTACTTAACCCGAGGTGAACATTTACGTGAGCCGCGCCGCCGGTAGGAGCTTCCCCCAAGTCACAGCTGCGTCCCAACTAATGTTAAGTAGCTGACGTGAGAGGCAGAACACTTGAGTAGGAATCGAGTAGGATTTATCGTGAAATCAGGACAACCGCCGTAAGACTTAGTGTAGTCAGTTAGTGATGAAACTGTGATTTGTAGGACGACGCGTGAGAGGAGGGGACTCCTCGAGCGCCCCGAGGACTCCGTAGGAAAACACACCTGTGCTTCTTTTTTTTTTTTTTTTTTTTTTGTTAAAAGGGAGATGAGAAACAGGACTGAAGCAATAACGATATATTGCAGTTCTGAGACGTTTTAAAAGTTCTCTCCCAAAGCCTCTGGGTGTTACTTTGTATGTATGTATGTTTTTTTTGTTTTTTTTATTATTATTATTATTATTATAGCCTGCTAATCACTATTTAATGTTATAGGAAATGAGTCTAGAAAAAGGGACAGCAGCTTCCATGTGCATGGAAGAATATTTTTTCACAGTGCTTTAGCTTTTTCTTCTCGGATCGTAGGTATGCTCTCACGGTACAGTGACTAACTTGTACAGTTGACATAGTAATGTATTTTCATGTCGGCATTTTAATTTTTTTAGCTTTCGTCATTTCAAGTGGATGTCCTCGACGGCGACACATTTGTGCTTTTTGTTTTCTATTGGTATGGAAACGCAGAGTTTTTTTTTTTTTTGCCTATTTGTAGTGTTCATTTTTCCATGAAGTCAGAGTGGAACGAGTCTTGCACTGAAAGCATATCCTACACACAGGTGAGCAGCAGTATTATCAAAGATCAAATTGGAGTCTTAAGTGTTCTGGTGAGCCGGCCCGCACCTCGAGGGCTATCTAGTGGCCGAACATGGAAAAAAGGCCTTGTAGTGAAGCTTTTTTTTTTTTAGGCTGTTGCTGTCATCACAATGGTGACTAATTAGTTTTATCTGACTCTTCTGTACACTGTTTTTATTTTTATTTTTATTTTTTAAATCATTTATCTGTGAACGCCCCACGATGATGCTAAGGACCCTTCACTCAGGAAACACACACAAAAGCCCATCACACATGAACGTGGTTCCTTTTTAAGTATATCAACCATGTATCTTGATTCGTCTCCCTTTTTTAGATTTCTTTTATAATTTGGTATTAAAAGACTTGCATCACGGGCTAGAAGTCCGACAACTGTTGATTTTAAACATAGCCGTCCATTTAAATAATCATTTATTGTGCAATGGCATACATGCTGTCCCGTTTTTTTAATTTTTTTATTTTACGTTTCCTTTTGAAGTTCAGCCTCAGGCTGCAAAGGTATGTGGCAGAGAAGAGTTTGATGAAATGCAAGTTTGTGTCCATAAAAAACAAATGGGACAAGATTGATGTTGCATGACCCCAAACACTGTAGCTGTTGAACATGAACTATTTTTAATGAATGCCATGTTGTCTCAACAGTGTTGCAGCGATGACTTGATTCAGTTCATACTGAGAAATGCAATATGCATGTTTGTCATTTTTCCCCAAGTTTTGTTTGAAACAAAATGTTAGTGTAGCTTTTTCTTTGTTCTTATGCATTTACGTAGATACACTATGATAGCCTGTTTGCCAAATTTGATACAATAATAATGTGATAAACTGAACATTTCTGGTGGAATTGAACATCTCTTTATTTTTTAGGAAAAGAAAATTGGAAATTCCAGGACCCTTGTGAAAGCAGTTGAATGTATATCTTTGTACAAACCTATTTTAGTTCCAAGGATATGGTAGTTACAATAGATGTAAAAGATAAGATAACCTTTTTTTATAAATCTTTTGTATTAGAACATTAACAATGGTAACTTTGTATATACGAGAGGCTAGGCTTTCCGATTAGCAGAAAGGTCAAACATTCCTACATTTCTTTTAAATGTATGTTTGTCAAATTATTACATAAACATGCGCAATGTTATGTGCCTTTTATTTGGGTTGTCTAAATAAAAGAAAACTATCAAATGTGTTTATATGTATTAAGTAGTGTTCGGTATGAAGAAAGAACCACCAATTCAAAGTAGGAGTTCGTCACTATCTCTTGAGCAGAGAATATCCAGAAACGATAAGCTTTAGGAGCTCGTCCCATTGGCCCCGCCCCTTGGCAGTTGTGCACACGCTACCACACCAACACATAGCTGGGAACAGGAAACAATGTTCAGTGCTTGAGTTTTACATTTTGTAAAACCCAACCACTGTTGTACCCATTTAGATTGCGTAGCCTGTATATTTGTATCTATTAAATGGGTGTTTGTTTTGCCTGTTATTTGCACATTGTGCTAACTATAAGTACTCCCAGCCATTATCAAAAACACATTGCTAGTTTTCAGTTAAAGTTGCCTTCTATGCTGCAACTTGTTTTTATTAATTTCCCTGCCAATTGAAAATCAACCCCCAACCCAGGCCGTTCTAGACGCTACGCTCTTGGTCCTGGCCAAGTTGCACCCCTCGTCCTCATTGACTTAGTCAGTAGGGGTGGGCGAACAGAATGCATAGATTCTGCTGAGGAACTGGTAGGAGATCCTGTTGGGAGACCAGGACACGGTTCAGTCCCACTGTCCTTGCGACAACACATTGACACACACAAAGCGTCCCCAATGCCCTGGGAGCGGATGGGGGTGCATGCGGTACAGTAGAGCCTTTCCAGGTGGGAGACCTGAGCACCTCAGCGTCTCAGCCACCCAAACCACAAGGAAATGTTCCAGGACGAGAGGACAGAGAAACCGGCGCCACGGGAAGGCCTTGGGTGACGTGCTCAGGTGCCACCACTCTGACTTCAAGTCCAGTTATGAAACATTCTCAATGTAATACCGATGCCATAAGATGACAAGACCATCAGCAAGAAGATTGGCTATTTCAATATAGCTATTCTGTGTAATGCTCTTCATCTGTGCCACCGGCTCGGGATTCCGTGTGAAATCTGACAATCATGCAGGTTAACCAGAAAGTCCTTCAGCTCAGGCTCCAGCGGCAACCGGCCACAGTAGAGAGACCCAGATCCGGCTTCGCTGTCGCCTTCGCCCTGCGGTCGGTGCTCGGGGAGAGGGGCTCCACCTCCAGCCAGGAGCAGAGCTCCGCCGGTCCCCACTGGGAGCCAACATGGACACTGTATGGCTGGGCCCGCTGAAGCGGAGGGAAGCACGGGAGAACCAGGACTGCGCAAGGCAAACTGTGACCCTTCTGCAGTAAAAAAAAAAATTTAAAGGGAATTTGGCGATTGGAAACACTTTTGCTTGTGTCCACAGGGATTGCCAAAATCAACACAAAATAAGAGTTCCTCATGATAGCTTTAAGTTAAGGATCTGAATACTTCCACCACCTTGTGGTTGTGAGTGCAGCATTACACTTATTTGTGCCTTATAGGGAGGGGTAGGGTGCCAGAGAATCAAAGTCTTAAAAAATATGGTATAAATGATTTTTGGGGAAATAAATCTGAAAAAAAATCATATAAAATAACGCACGTATTAGAACTAATTTTGTGTTGATACGACTACTTGAACACAGGGAACAAGAGGTACAGAAGGCTGTTAGGGGGCTCTGGGGCTCAGAAGGTTAAATGTCCCAGGGAGGTTAATGCGACACAAAGATCTTCCATTTTACACAATACCTTGTAAGTCCTTTTTTTTTTTTTTCTGGATTTCTATATTTCTAATCTGTCCAGGATTTCAGAAAAACAAATGGAAACTGCACTCAAGACCGACCTTGCAAGCTAAATGAGACTTGATGTTTTTTTTGCAGTGCAGAGTTGCCCAGCAGATGGTGGTGTCTGTATATTTCACCATAAGGTGCCATTTGAGTCCTCTCCAGTCTTATCTTCCCCTTGTTCCTCCAACTGGTCCCCACTGTGGGCCTATTGATTTACATATCCCTCTATGATAGCAGCCACTTTACTTACTAAATGGCAACGTTTGATTATTATCCATCCTGGACTGGATATTCTATTTGAATATGTTGGAAACCACTGAGACGTAGAAAGACACTCCAGAGAACAGCATTGACCAGCTAGATGCCTGTGCAGGAACAATTTACCAAAAAAAGTTAAACGTGCGAAGGCAATTGTGTACCATTCATTTAAAGATCTGCAGCAATGTAAACATCTGTTTTTTTACTTTAAAGTACGCTATGATCGAGTCTAACATTTAAGGCTGCAGCACTCGCCAGTACTTTCTCCTCAGTGTCGTCCTCCCTCCCCCTCCTTGCATGTACGCAGTAAAAATAGTAAAGGTTAGAAGAGGACCTGTCCCGTAATAGAAAAAAAAAAAGATAAAAAACTAAACTCATTGACTACTCTCTCTGGAAGTTAGTCCGCTGAAGTACGCAGGAGGCCTGCTCTGATTAATTTCCTGTTTTCAGATTGTTTGTAATAATATAAAAGAGGAAATGGCTACGCTTCTAGATTCTAGTCAAAAGCGCTTAAAATAGAATAAAAGAAGATATAATAGAGACATTTCCAAATGAGAGTTCCCACAGCATCTTGGAATTAAAAACAAAAACTTTCATGTCATGGGTTGTTTATGTAGCGCTCACACAGACTTCATTCCCTGAGAATTGCATCGATTACACACGATGCCAGTTCACTGTGAGACCAGTAGGACGGGGCTCTCTTTTACCCTGTGATTAAATAACAACACAAATTGCACTGGACACCAAAGCGCCACTTGACATTTCTGCTGCGGTCATGATGACCAAAGCTAAAAGCAAACGTGTCGTGTCAGAGCAAAGTTGCAGACAGCTGCAGGCTCGTATGATCGGAAAAGCAAAGTTGCCCTTGAATGGCTCCAGGTCAAAGACTGGGTCAGGACCCACTGGTGGGGTTTCCAGATAAATACTTCAAGGTTTTACATCTGCAGTACACCTTTGAGACACACGAGGGAGCCTGAATGTTTATATTGATAATTGTAGCCTACTTGTAACATTGAACCTGGTGTGAAAGGTGTGTCTTATATTCTGTTTGTTTTACTGATGAGAGAGGAAAAAACAAGAGCCACGTTTACTTGTCTGGCCTCGTTAATTGAGTATTTAACGTGTGCACATGATTTCAATAACACATGCATAAAACAAATAGTTATCAAACGTATGTAACTACAAAATGACTGGTTTACCTAGTCAAGATAATCAAAGGTGATGCGTAAATGGCTGTTTAGAAAAAATGGTCGGGAGCGTTCCTTTATGCACACATTTGCTCTTCTCGCAATCTTTACACAAGGCCTATTGTGGGTTGTCATTTTTAAGAAGTGAGTCTGCAGATTAAAAACAAAGTCTGGGAAACACTGCTCCAGACTGAGTGACTGCATGACATATTGAAATGGGTCCTTACTCAACAAGTGACTGTTTGCTTCCCCTTAAGACATGTGGGAGGCGGGAACGTTGACACAGAGTTTACTACAAAGTACATTTAGGTGTGGCTCTTAACAATGTTCCTAAAATTGGAAATCTAGTCCAAATGACAGAGTTACCTTCAGCATTAAGAAGCTAAAAGATGTGCAAGTGTAATTATGGTCGGCTGCAGTGACTCTTAAGTGTTGGAATAAGGACTACAATCATGTCTGCTCAAAAATGTCCTCCCTCAAGCAATGTATGTAATTCAGATGAATTGCTTTAAAATTGACTTTAAAATCCAACTGCTGGTTTATAAAGGACTGAATGGTTTAGGGCCTAAGTATGTTTGTGATCTGCTGCTACCTTATGAACCATCCCGACCCCTCAGGTCGTCTGGGACGGGTCTACTTTCTGTTCCAAGAGTCAGAACTAAACATGGAGAAGCAGCGTTCAGCTTTTCTGCTCCACATATCTGGAACAAGGTCCCTGAAAGCTGCAGGTCTGCTGAGACCCTCAGCTCCTTTAAATCCAGATTGAAGACTTTTCTGTTTGCTGTTGCCTTTAATTGATCCAGATTCAATTGCTGCATCTCACTACTGCATTTTATTTCTTAAACTGCACTGCAACTTTTATTCAATTTTTATTTTTTATTTAGCTTTCTGACTGTTTTAATGTTTTCTTAACTGTTTTAAATCCTGTTTTCTACTGTGTTAATGTTTTCTTAACTGTTTTAAATCCTGTTTTCTCTGCATTATGTTTTGATGCTCTTAATGGTTTTATGTGAAGCACTTTGAATCGCCTTGTTGTTGAAATGTGCTATACAAATAAACTTGCCTTGCCTTGCTTTGGTTTCTCACAGACAATGAGGGCCGATGAGAGCATATATACTATTAATCGAAATACAAGCATTAAGGAAACACTTCTTGAAAAGTTTAACTTTAGATTTGTCATTATCTAATTAGCTGATCAAAAAAGTATGCATCTATGGGGGAAAATAGATGAAAGAGCCTACATATGTGGCCCTGTAAATGTAGTTTACACAGAATCATTTAAAGATTTGCACTGCCAAATAATTCAGAATAATCCATTTATAATTACCAAATGTGGATATGTCACATGCACAAAGGTATTTATTTTAATTATGCAATGACAACAGCTGCCTCAAAATCATGTATCCAAACAGTGCAGACTGTGGGGCAAAGGCTCCGGGTTGGCCCGTGGAAATCCTGTCCAGCAAAGTAGATGAAATCAGACTGTCCACAATCTAATTTAATCTGAGCTCCATGCTACGTGTGGTGTCATGGCTGTCCAATGGTACGCCAGTTTAAACGGCTTAAGGGACCGCCAGGCTGGGAAAGGATCATGTTATCCTCAGCCGGGTGAGTCGCGTCAGCAAGCTGTCAAGTGCCTATCTGAACATTGCCCATGCAAATCTTTTTATTTTATTTTATTTCCCCCCCAATATATTGCAGGTACTTTTAGTTGCCTGCATGGTGCGCATTATTTATTGCTGAACAAAGGTCAGTGATCCTCAAGTAGCATGCAAAAAGGAAAATGAACTCTAAACTAAAAGAGAGAACAGATGCTTCTGTTGTGCTCACATTTCACCTTTTTGTGACCTGTCAACTGCATGTTTAAGTATCCATTGCAGGTATTATCGCAGTTACACAATAGAGGATAAGACTTGGTTCTCGTTACAGTATAAGAGTAGTTTGAATGAATAGATCCTCTAAATTGCAAGGTTTTTACTGACAGCACAGCTCTGTGCCTGTATACTACCAAGTAAGAACAAGAACCAAATGAAACAGCACTGATCTGCCTCCCCTTTTTGTTGTCTGCACTGTGAGGCCTATTAGTTTGACTGCGCTCTAAAAGGTCACACATGCAGCCCGTATTAAACATCCTTTACTCTGATCTCACTTTTTAGTAACTTCATTTTGAAGGCGAAGAAGAGCAGAAATTGGCAGGGTGTCCTGCTGGCACGTCCCCATCAAATCTGTGCTGTTAATGCCGCAAGACTGAATTAAAGTACTGGACCAACAGCAACAAATAGTTCAGCGGTTTATTGAACAAAATTGGCGTTTTGTGTCTGTTTCATTGCAACAGTAGCGTTGAGACAAATTTACAATTTCATGTCGAATCAGTGTCCAATTTATTTCCGAGGTATTTACGCGGTTTCAGCTGGTTGGATGGTTAACTCTGTGGTACGCCAAAGAGCGAGGTTTCTACTTCCTCTGTTTTGTTTCCACACTGATCTCCACACGTTACAGGGCAAGGGCTGCAATATGGATGTAAGGCCAGTAAGAGATGCAATTCACCCCATGCATGCGATAAGAAGACGGCAGAGAGAGAGACGGAATGGACAGATGGAGAGCAGGAACACAGGGTCTCCTTGAGAAGTGACTCACGTTCCATTGTATAATCAGGGTATATTAAAGGAAGGAACATCACACCCTCATTGCAGCAATGAGCCATGTGTACCGTTGCTTCATGGTTGTGGAAACCTGCGGTCGCCAACCGCCCCCATACGCATACGACGGGCACCATGCTCATATGAGGACAAACTATAAGCATATAAACTACTTGCTCTTCCAGTTGCAGCAAGTGCCATCGCCGACGACACACCGTTATTTCTTCATTTTGTTATCTTGCTCGGGGCTGCATCTCTTCTGGTGTGGAAATAACACGAGCAGGAGAGTGGGAGGATGAAGCGACGGGGTTCAAATTTGACCCTCTCATTTGGAGTAACCCTTGAGACTTCTGCGGAGTGAGAGCATTATGCACTCGGCAGCAAACTGAAATATGTACTATTAAAGGCCGAGGGCTCTGCTGCACCCGTCTACACACAAAACGTCACGCAAGCATTGTGGAAAAGTGCACAGTCGGCATTTTGGATGCAGTCCGTGCACACTCAACTACATGCAAGTGGAATGTCAACTATGCAGACTTGGATTGGCGGGATGGGGGGAAAAGGGGTGTGTGTGGGGTGGCTGTGCACCGATCCCAGACTGAAGCCTCAATAAAACACCAGCAACCTGTTAGTCGTACACGTTAAAACATCTCCTTCGCTTTCCCATAGGCCTTGTGCTGCGTTTATTTGGCTCGATGCAGGGAATGTAGCGGGGCCCATGAGCGAGGTGAAAGGTGGTCATTATTATTGGGGCCCAAAGCTATGCCCCCCCCCCCCCCCTTCCCACACTCCTGTTTAATTGTTCTTTCTGTCAGAGAGAGAGAGAGAGAGAGAGAGAGAGAGAGAGAGAGAGAGTATTGTGGATCTCTGAATTCCTCACAGCACCAATACCCTGCACAATTCCTTCCGACATTTTTGACTTGTTTTTATTTTTGACATGCAAGAAGACCAGGTGTGACTATAATAGATAGATAGATAGATAGATAGATAGATAGATAGATAGATAGATAGATAGATAGATAGATAGATAGATAGATAGATAGATAGATAGATACTTTATTCATCCCCATGGGGGAACATGTTTGTGGCAGCAGCAAGCACATTACATAGTAAACATAAAAATATTAAGTATATAATACTACTATATATACAATAACAATAACGACGGCTTTAATTGTACTCCTCATGTGTCCTCAGCCATGGAGCTAGCACATACGTATTTGTTTTCAATCATTTTGTGCCTGTGCTTTTCCTGTTGTAGTGAGCCCAAATAATTCATAATAATAATAATAATAATAATAATAATTCAATGAAAACGGTTCAACTAATCAGGGCTCCAAAATGGAATATTAATCTTATTATCACAATTTATGTTATGAATCACACCTGTGCTTTTAATGCTGCTTTAGATGCAGCTGCTAAACACTTTCCTGTGTAATAACACAAATCAGCGTCCCTTTTTCAAAGAATTATTAAAGTGAGCCGTACGCCACACTGTTCCGTCTCCCTCATTTGCATGCCAGTGAGCACGCGCACGAGAGGGTGGGTGTGGGTGTGTGGGGGAGGGGGGGGGGGGGGGGGGGGGGGGGGGGGGGTGTAGCGTGGAGTGCAGTTTCTTTTTTTCTAAGCCTGGGCGACTTCATTTCCCAGATTGCACCGCGCCCCATGATGTTCCCAACAGCTGACAGACGGTGAAAGCCTCTGCCACAGAGCTGTCGGTGAAAGAGAGTAGCCTGTCGTCGGTAGCCTGTACGGACCGAGGACACAAGTCGAGCCCTGCTGGCCTCCGGACCGCTTCACCCCCTGCTCCGCCGTCGAGCATCTTGTTCTGAGCAAAAACAAAATATCTCCTCTTGCATCCTGACTTTTTTTTTGTTGGTGTTTTTTATTTTTTTCTGACTGGGAGCTGGAGAGAGAGAGATAGAGAGAGAGAGAGAGAGAGAGAGAGGGGGAGCGAGAGAGAGAGGGGGAGAGACATTTGCTGTCAGCTAACTTCCACAATAGGTCGCTGCGTCGCTGGACTGCTGCTGCATGTGCTTTTATTTATTTATTATTTATTTATTTTGAGCTTAACAGTTTGACTCCAGCCCTTCCAGCCGTGCCCCAATGCTGAGGAATGGATAGCGTGTCTGCTAAAGGTGGGAAGATGGTCGAGAGTGATGAGCAGCCGGAGAGGGACAGTGGCGGCGGCGGCGGCGGTGGCGCAGCGATGGCCGCACTACATCAATGCGAACTCATCCAGAATATGATTGAAATCTCCATCCCCAGTTTACAGGGGCTACGGACCAAATGCGCCGCGTCCAACGACCTCACGCAGCAAGAAATACGCACTTTGGAGGTAACGAGCTATTTTGTGTGTGTGTGTGTGTGTGTGTGTGTGTGTTGCAGATACGTGTCAAAGCCCCCGTCCTGCGATAGCGGAGCAGTGTAGTCAAATTGCGGAGTCATAAAGCCGCGGCGCACCATGTCCGCCTCATACGCGCTGAGTGCTGTCTGCTGAGCGAGGCGCCCTATATCGCACGGTGTCGCTTACAGAGGAGCCCGCTGCTGCTGCTGGGTCGAGCCATTGAGGGGGGGGTGCAGGTGACACAAATAAATAAATAAAAATACGTTGACATCCATTGTTTGCATTCATTGCGTCTGCAGAAGATGCTTAAATGGTCGGAAGCGAGGACGACTGTTCCGGTTATTTGAGCGCGACCCCTCTCCTCTAGGTGGAAACATTCGCCCTTAAGCCCCCCCCCCCCCCCCCCCCCCCCCCCCCCTCCGCGCAGTTCAAAGCGCCGCGAACGTGCGGCCGAATCCCCGCCTGGCCTAATGGCACACATTCAATAATCTGATCCGCACCGCTACAGCCCTAATGTATGTTCTCGTGTTCCGTCCCCTCTGCGTATGCATATTTCTGGGCGCGCGCGTGTGTTGTGTGTGTGTGTGTGTGTGTGTGTGTGCGCGCGAAACAAAAGACGCTCGCGAGACGAACACAAAGCAAAAAAAAAGAAGAAAAAAGCACGACGTGTTCCGCGTTGTGTAGCCGCGTGCCAGCCGTGAGCGGGCAAGGGTTTTTAGGTGAGGTTGGGGTTTGATGCACGCGCCGCGCCGCGCCGCTCCCCCCACCCCTCCCTGCATCTGGATGCAGATCCAGTTCGGTCGCGTTGGCATGACTTGACATCGCTTTGCGCAAGAGCCACAGCTTTTGTAGAGGAGGGGGGGGCTCAGCACTGTTGCAGGCGGCGTGATAGAGAAGTCATGGCCTGGTCGCGTGCAATTTCTGTCTCTAGCCTTTCAACCATCACCTTGGGTTAACAAAAAAGAATGTGTGAATAAAACAAAGCCATACACACCATAATCATCATTGCCCTTTTTTTTTTTATGCACGTTCATCTTTTTTAAAGTATGATCTCTATCGTTCCTAATTTGTGCAGTGACGTTGATGGAGCCCTTTTTTTTTTTTTTCGTGAAGGGGTCAGTTCTATCTCGGGCCTGCATGTTTTTTTTTTTTGTTTCACCCATGGGATGTTTACAGTCACATATTGTTGTCGTAAATATTCTCAGCTGCGAGATGACTGAAGGGATCATGTCATGGAAAGTGCAGCTTGGTGTTGTTAGTAACAATGCCATGAAGGGGACAACAGGCCCCGCTTCCTGCAGAGGAGGGTGATGGGAAAGAGGGGTTGTGTGTGTGTGTGTGTGTGTGTGTGTGTGTGTGTGTGTGTGTGTGTGTGTGTGTGTGTGTGTGTGTGTGTGTGTGGAGCTATAAAAGACTGACACAGTACATTTGGATGAGACGTGTAGCTGTGAAAAATAGTGTAATAGCACAAGGCTAATGCCCATACTTGCAGATGGGTAGACCAGTGTGTCTTTGGGTGCAGGCTCCAGACGTACTGACATCCTGGAGACATGATAGATGGTAAATGGGTTTTCTGGCCTCATGGTTTATTTAAGCGTTATACCTTGGATAAAAGGAATATTCACTCCTGATTGGCTGGAGGCTATCAATTATCCATGTCTGTTTTATTTCTGTATAACTGAACACCCCGTCAACAATTGCGCCGTCGCCCCGAAAAGCTAATGTACCAGAAAGCTCCGGGCATTTAGTTTCAGCCGCACAGAGACGCAGTGGCCTGGCTGAACTGGTTTTTCCAGTGACCTTCAGAATGGTCAAGAGGCGACACCATTTAGTCGCAGAGTTGCAATGGACCTGCTGCTGCCGCTGCCGCTGCTGCTGCTGCTTTACGGCGGCGGTTTGCTTTCAGCAGGGCCAGGACGCGCCTCAAAAGAGCTAGTGGATTGTCATAATGTCCACGAGATCATTCGGTAGCCCGGCAGGCACAAGCTGTGTGGGAACACATTTTCACAGGCTCGAGTAAAGAAACACTGTATTAAATGAAAAATAGAAAAATTCTATTAGCTGAAGTGGAGACCAGACCAGAGCAGTTGTCTGTTTTCGGGCCCCCTCCTGCTTTCGTGCAGCGAGTGTGAAACTCGTAGTCTGCTTGAAAAGTTTGCACAGTGAAAGCCGAGGCGGCTGCCCGTCCCGCTCGGTACAGGCTTCGACTCTTCTCCATCCGGCGGGACGCGCCCTTCGTCACTGCGTGGAACAGGACGTGATCTGGCAGAGTGCTTCCTGAGGTTGTCTTTTCACGTGCATCTTGCGCCGGCATTGTTCTTCACGACAATGGGCAGGCCGTGTATGTTTCTTGAAGCCTATGAAGGAACTGCTCTGAGGTCTCTTTCCTGTAGTCGGAGGCCGTTGGGAGGAGGAGGAGGAGGAGGAGGAGGAGGGTATCCCTGAATAGACATAAATGCAAATAGGGGGTCTGGTTACCTCGAGTTAGCTCTCCCGGATTGTGGTTTAGCGAGGTTTAGTATCCTTGCATTTTGAGGGTTGAAATCGACCACTTCCTGCGGTGGAGCTGATGAGAAGCTCAGACTGCTCACAGGCTTTTTAGCTGCTGCACTGGAAACAGGTATGGAAGATGCTCTCTGGGTATGTTTTGATTTCATCTCATTTTTTTAGGGGTTATAACTGTTCTTATGGTGGTCTCAACTGTTTGTGCTATGACAGAGCATGTATATAACCTGTATTTAAAGCTGTTTTGACTGTTCCGAAGACTAAATCGTGGCATTGAACGTCATCAGCTTGTCTGAGAACATACAAGCGGCGATGTCTATGGTCACAGCTCGCGTCAAAACTTGTACAAACGTCCCTCGACCTTATCATTTGCTGTCGCTTGCATCAATTGTTCATTCATTTGAAAAGTCTTATGGGGATTTTTTTTTTTTTGTACGACTTTTATCGGTTCCAGTTGTGATGTGTAAATGGTTTGTTATGCTTCTGGTATCATTACTCAGTCTCATGAGCCTGAATTCTAAGTTTTGTAAAATTGTGTTCCCGGTTCAACAGTTTGAATTAATTTAGACTTCCAACATATTTTACTGTCCCACTGTCCGTCCTCTTATCTTCCTCCTCCCAGTCTGCCGTAGATACAGGGTGAGCGCATGAATGCTCTTCATTGATTCAGAAACACTTAATCATCAAACCAGTAACTTCTTGGAATCTACTTTCCAGTCATATAAACAAGGGGAGACGTCACAACTGTTTAAACAAATAATTTGCTATTTGAAAGCCAGCAGCGGAGAAGACAGTCGTGAAAATGTCATGAAATCTATTCGGCTTCTACGATTAAGTGACAATCCAGGCACTGTCTGTTGTCGTGTGCATTCTCCCTTCTTTCTTTCTTTCTTTTTCTTAAACCCTCGTGACATTTTTATGCAAAGTTCTAGAAATGTGTCTGCCAACCAGCTTCCTAGCTGCTGTTCTTTAGCAGTCTCTGACCTTTGAAGCGCCGTGTGAGGGGGGACACAAGACGGGAGGATTTCCCATGCAGCTCAGTAACCGCACAGGTTTATTTGTCAAACAAGCCTACATTCAAGCGACACACAAAAGCTTAGACCTGGATTATATTGTTTAAATTAGCACGGAGGTGTTTGAATTGACAAAAAAAACATCTACGTAGCTTTCACACCGAGTCAAGTGTCCATCATCATCGCTAAGCCGCCTGGTCTGGACGTCTCTCCGCAAGCTTTTTTTTAAGTGGAGCTTGCAGGGCACGGGACGCTGTCTTCATCAGCAGTCTCACTTCCTATGTCTTTACTGGCACACCATTTTGCAACCAGGTTTTGACACAGTTGTGAACTTTCACTTCTTGCTTCAGCCCCCCCCCCCCATGAGATTTCGTTTGCTGCATGCATCGAATGGCCTTGAAGATTCTGGAGTTATCCGTAGGTTTTAGGACGACTTCATTCCTGAATACCAACATGGTTCCAAATCAACAGCCAAACGTCGCCCACGTGCTGCATTTCAGACGGGGCGCAAAAGACGTCCCGCGCTTCGGCCCCCGGCGCCCGTGACAGGTGTCCCGACGGGCCCCCTGCCGCCATCTTTAAATTCTAGCGAGCACGTTGGCTCGCAACTCAGTGTCCAGGTGATCACGTGTAAAACGCTTCTGTGGCGGCCAGAACTCCATCGATGTCATTCCTGCCAACGCTTCAAGCACCGCGGGGGTCAAAGTAGTTGTCGCACCCGGGCGGCGCTCCCGTATTGCACTGGAGGGCCATCGAGAGAGGCTTGAACTCACTTTATACTCTCATTGAGAGAGCTTTATTATTCCACTTGAGGTGTGTGTGTGTGTGTGTGTGTGTGTGTGTGTGTGTGTGTGTGTGTGTGTGTGTGTGTGTGGGTGTGTGTTTTCTCCCCCTGCCCTTGCCAATGAGAGGATAATGATGCCGGCTTCTCAAATGGAGTGCTAACTGGTACTTCACTTTTCACATGTTAATCCCACTCGGCCTCCTGGTGCTGCCCCTGCGTTACTTTCACTGTGGCTCTTCATGTATTCCTGACTTTTGCTTTATCATGCCAGCGTGCACTGGCCTCGCAGCTCGTTTGCTTTCAAAGCCAAATCAGTCTCCATGATCCAGACGCTGCACTCAAGGCATCCTGTAAAACAGTAGAATGTGCCGGTTGTTTTATCCTCCCCCCCAGTAAACTTAAAACAAGTGTGCAAGATATTTATTCCTTGCTGTCAGTCTGAACATAAAAGCAACCCAGGGTCTTTATCTCTAGTAATCACTGCTCTCAGTAATGATCAGCAAACAGCAAACGCGTCACTCTGTTTTGTCTCCTCGCTGTGTTGGATAGAGTTTGCAGTGCGCTCGTGGTGCGAGCTGTTGTGGCTGCATCTATATTTAGACATCTTTCTTCCTACGCATTTTCAGGGTTGGTTGTTAAATAAGAAAATCAAATGACGCGCAAAGAGCCTGTGTAAGAGGGGAGAGTGGGGAGGAAAGGGGAGGGGAGAATCAAAGCCAATCCGATGGGCTGCTTCTTGTGACATGACAACCGCTCTCTCGCTCTCTCTGTGTGTGTGTGTGTGTGTGTGTGTGTGTCGGAGGCCTAGGAGAGGACAATGGAGAATGTCGCTCACACGAGGGTACAGAGGAAACACAACTCCAGCGACTGTGGCAACGGCGATCCTGTCTCTGTTTCCTTTTTTCGTGGTGCAGCCAGTAAGATTGGGCTGCATAATGTGGAAATCAGCATGGTTTAAGAGTGTAGGCTGGCCTTAGTCTATTCTTAAACTGACTGAGGATGAGTTGCATTACATCCTGTAATTTTGAGGTCCGCTGCACTTCTTTTGTGGAAAAAGAATCGTGAGGAAGTTAGCACGGTGGTTGGTTGTGAATGGTTAAATGTGTGCACTATGTGAAAATGTGTCCTTTTGGACACATTTTCTGTTTTCACAAAACATGTTTATTGTGCACTATTGTCTGCAGTGAACTTTTGTATCTGTTATGAAATGTACAAAATGGCCCCACTGACCAGATGTTGTTCCGTCAGATATGTCACAGTGTTAGCCTAAACAAGGCCAACAGTCCGCCCCCTCCCAGCCCAGCGTAGGGGTCAACTTCCACTGGCAGTAACAATGATGGAGGAGGGGCAGCGTGCCGTTGCCCGGGTCTGTCAACCATGTGCGTTCACCCCACCTCCATATCTGACCTGCCCTCTGTATAACTCGGTCTGCCTGCCTTCACTGTGCGTTCGTGCTCTTTGACATTTTCATCGCTTTAATTTTTTTTTTTAATTTGTCAGGATAGAAATTGTGCATCAGCCGATAAAACATCGGCGCACGACCCAGTAAGAAAGCGTGCCTCTTAGACCGACGTTAAAAGTAGCCTTGCATTCGCTTCATCTTGCAGCTCCAGTGCCATCCTGTCGCTGCTGTCACACTCCATGTTGACTTTGACTCTGACTGGAGCCGCCACATGGAAAGACAGAGGAGCCTACAGGCTGCAACCCCAAAAAAGTATCCCTGCTCTTCTGTCCCTTTGTTGCTAATTGTGATATTGCCGTGCGCACAGATGTGGTTTTCTCCAACTGCATTTACTGCTCGCGCTGAATATGTCCGTCAAAGACATCCAAGAATCCCTGGATTTTGCTCGGGCCTTTTTAATGATCGATAGCTAATACGACACCGGGGCGTAGAAAGGGCCAGACAACAAGAAACGTGAGCGTTTCCAGTCTGGGAGAAAAGAACTGACCTTCCTGTGCAAATATCAATTCCTGGGACAGAGCGTTGTGGCTCACTTCTCAGACGCTCTCCTCCGGCAGGTGCACACAAAAAGTGGCCGCGTCAGCAAGAGCCCTCGAGCAAACAATCGGAGCCGTGGGATCGGCTCCTTCCAGCCTGCTGCGTCAGGCAGGGTCCGCCGCTGGGACTCCTCTCTCCCCTCTCTGGGTGGCGGACACACACTGGCTGTCACTCATCTCCTCACCGCATTAGGCCGTTGCCATGGCGTTGTTTAGCTCGGCTGCTGCCAGGTGGGCTCTGACGCCATTTCCCCTCCCCCCTCCTCCTCCCACCTCCAGGCCACGCGTCAAACGCTGCGTTCTCCACTCTGCACCAAAAATATATTCGAGGGGGTCTGTCATTAACTGTCGAGGTGTGTGTGTGTGTGTGTGTGCCCTTGTGTAACTCTATCCACCTTATTTATTCAGGGTGGTAATCGGTAAAGAGACCGGAGATTAAACGCGTCGGTCGCGTTCTGCCGCTGCTGCAGTTATCGTGCCGTGGAGAGACCCGCGGTGACATCTGTATGTTGAGATGTATTGTGTCTGATCTCTGTGTTTCGCATGTGTGGGAAAATCCCACTGAAATGTTGCTGACGACTCAGAAGAGGGGTTGCTAGGTAACCTGACGTCACGGTGGCTGCACTGGTGTGTGTGTAGTGGGGGCAAAGCAGGAAGCCGTAGCTCGTTAGCCACATCGAGCACAGGCCTCTCACCGCCGGGCCATGCCAGCAGTCCACATCTCCAGGAACGGTGCATTCGGAGAGGCTCTGTAAATTCAGAATGTCTGTCTGTAACGGAGAGGATAGAACATTTGTCACAGATATGTGTGCTTGTGACTATAAGTCTTTTTCAGCCACAGATGTGCATACATGAGAATGTAAGAAGATGCAACTTCATCATCATCATCCCAAGGGAATATTGCTGTGCAGCTGTTACAATTCAGACTAAGACAACAATAAGCTTCAAATTCTAAATATACACGGTACACAATGCCAAAATCCGGTTAATGTCGAAGGTGGGAGCGAGCTCTTACTGGTTGGACTTGTAGGTCAAATGTTTGCACCTCAAAGGAGTCAAACTGAAGACTTTTACTTTTTTAATTTTTTGCATTACACATCCTTGCTTGTAAGTTTTGAAAACATCTTTTCAGCTTATCAGCTGACATTCAATAATGCATCCCGTTTTATTATTTTATAATGCTCTCGAGTGCAACTGATAATAGCTGAGTAATTGCGGCCGCTGGAAAGTCGACATGGAGAGTATTTTACTTCCTTTCCATCCTCTTCCGTCTCTGTGGCCCTCAGTGGAGAGGCTTTTGTTAGCTGCCACGCAGCAGCAGCAGCCTTTTTACATCCCAAGGCCGCACTTTCTGGCAGCAGCGTGGCTGTGTGAGTGTCTGGCTGGTCGGCGACGTGGATGTGTCACCGAGAAAGTTGAATGAGCAGAGAAAAGACGTGCGCGCCCGTGTGCTCGCTCCTCATTGTTGCTCATTCGCTCTGAAGAGGTGCGCGGCGGGTCGAGAGCTATAGCTGGTGTTTCCGAAGGTGCTGCCTGCTGTAATGGACTCTCACAGATAAGGCCGTGAGATAAGGAGACACACTATACGGCCGCGCTGAGCTGCACAACGCGGTGCCGCTGCAAACCAACACCACGCCGCTACTGTGATACTTACTCACAGGACCACTGCACTCGACATTGGCTCGCAAAGCGCCGGCGTCTCGTCTCGCGGCTTCATGTGTCGTTGAATAGGAGCGCTCTCGAGACTGTGACGGCTTTTGGAAGCACGGCTGGGTTTGGGGCTGTTCTGGTAAATGTTAAAAGAGGTGCGTCATGAGACACTACAGTAAAGGTCTTCACCAGGGCTTTAGTCATTAATGTGCTGATTAGCAGATGCAAGGCCTCAAGAGGAAGGATGGTGATGGTGGTGGTGATGGGGGTAGTGGTGTGCGTCAGTAAGCCACTACAGGCCTCCTCTTCATTCACTCCCTTGCTTCATCAGCCACGCCACCCGAAAAGTGTGGAGACCCTTGGGAGGCTGGCTCTCTGGAGGGTGGGGGAGGATGCAATGCTTTATGGGATTTCTGATGGCATAGACCAGTGCTTCTCAAATGGGGGTATGTGAAGTGCACTCCACGTACCCCCACGTGAGATTTAAGAAACATATACAAAAACCTTTAATAATAGTTATTTAAGAAATATTTGATCAAATATAAGTATACGTTCATGAAGATAATTGTATATATTCTATATTAAATCAGACACTGATGACACAGTGCTGTGTATTACATCTTTTTTTCAACCTTATTTTGCACTGGTGGGGTACTTGGCTGAAACAATATTTCACTGAGAAAAGGTTGAGAACCACTGGCATAGATGCTCCCATTGAATGACCGGCTCGCTGTTCCTCTGTATGATAATAGCTGTTTATATCTAATTAACTGTCTTGTGCACCGGGGGCACTGGAAAAGCGGGTTAAACAAACACTGAAGTCGTTGCTGCAGGTGCACTGAGTTCAGATTGGGAAACCAGTGCGAGTACGGAGTGATTAACGCATCAGGTTCACCTTTTATTCTGTTTAGGATGAAGATATATAGTAGTCAGATGACGTGAGGAATTTCATTTGGATTCGACCCCATGTAATGCCTCTTTTGTAGCATCTACAGCAGTCTGTAGTATCTGTGTCACTGCTCCAAACAATGACTTATTATGTGTGGTATTACAGTCAAAACAAAGCACACATACTGCATCATTTCTGTGTCATCTCACACGCAAACCCCGACTGCCAACACAGAGGTGTGACAGCGAAGTACTGCTCCTCAGCCGTAGCGCCGAGCACGCCGCGAGTCTCCCCTCTAACCTGCCCCTCCCGTCTGCGCTGTGTTCTCTATTGCTCCCTGCAGGTGAAGCTGATGAAATACATCTGTAAACAGCTGCAGTGCAAGCAGAAAGTGCCAGAGACGGAGCGGCCCGAGGCCCTGGACAGCTACCCGCACCTACGAGACTGGCTCCGCACCATCAACCTGCGACCGGAGCTCATTGAGGTATCGCGTGGTTGTGTGTGAATATCAGTCTCTCTCTCTCTCGCTCTCTCTCTCTCTCTATCTAAATCTCTCGCTCTCTCTGGCCTGGGTGACGGCGTTCGTGTCACATTTATGTGGATTTCAGTTTGTGTACTCAGTCCCCGCTCACATGTGCGTGAGGAATACTTGACCAGTGACCACCAAAATATCTTTCTAAAAGAGGAGCTCTGTCATTTCTATCCCTGTCATATTTAAGCTGCAAGTGACAATAAATCTGAACTTAAACTAAATAGGAAATATATATATAATCTTTTTTGTTTTTAAATACCATGGCGAGGACGGGACTGCTCCCTATCACTCAGGCAAGATAAACATGTCCTCTTGAGCCTAACAATCTAGTTCCCAACATACTGCCATTAATATCTCTGTCATGTTAGTGAGACAGATGAGGGCCTGTGTGAGGAATCTCTCCATAAAGTCAAAGTCTCTGTTGACATTACTATGTGCAGTGACGTTATAGAAGCTGTGTTTAATTCTTAAAGCCCGGCTGCAGATTCCAAATGTTCGGCTCGGTCTAATGAAATTAATCTCGTCTTGTAATTGAGGACGATGATGAGAGGGATGATGATCTCTTTCTACAGATGATGAGATAAGCACAGCTGGACAGTAACGTTAAGCAGATTTAAAAAAAAAATATGAATACAACATCATTTATTGTCAAAGTGGCCACTCAGATTCAGAGTCAAACTATCATTTTGTGATGAATGACACTAAAAAAAGCAGCATTGAAGTATACCATGGCCCTTTGGTGCCATGTAAGAGTCGACTTTTCAGAATAAGAGCCTGAGTTTAGTTATATGTTGAGCAGGATACCCTTTCTTCAACAGAAATATATTTCCTAGAGGAAAAAAAAAACCTTCATCAATAGATCTGATTATAATTGTGCTGCAAAGGTTGCATTTGATCATACGGAAACTACCCCCGTTTGGCAGCTCTTATTTAGCTCGTTCTCACTTATGAGATAACCGCTGGCTCGAGATCCACTTTTTAAGTTATTACTGCATTGCACTAAATATGCTCATGACCGTGCAACACCCCACAACTCATGCACGCCTGACAAAAATACATCAAATGCATGCGTTTCCCCATTTCGCGAGTCTAGTGCGATTTATCATTCCACCACATGATTTGTTTGATTTTGTTGTAATTTCCTCTCCGTCCCCTCGGCTCCCCCTTCCTGTAAACTCGTTGAATCCCTCTCATCTACTGTAATGTTTGCATTGTTATTGTCTGTTTGTCTTTGTTTAGTGACCTCACTGTAACCCGCTTATCTTAAAATCCCCCTTTGCACTTGTTATTCTTTAATATGTCCCGAGCTTGTGCACACTTTCTGTTTAGTTTCGCTGCCTCGTTCCGCATCTGATTATTTGTTTGACGGTTTAGTCATATCTCTCGTGCTCTGTGCTCATTTGCTTTCCAGTTTAAACCCCCTTACCACCTTCAAATCCTTTTTTGGTAGCATAGAACAAGTGCTCGTTTGTGTGTGTTGTGTACCAACTGGGATTTCCCAAAAGATGTAGCGGCGTCGTGGCGTGTTGATGACCCATATAGATCAAACGCTACTCGATTTGCCATTTCTACCGAGCGTCCACACTATGAGGGCTGGATTATGTAATGGCTGGTCCAAAAACACGACAATGATCATATATATTGTTTAAACTTGGCGTCCGACCTCTCTGCTCCCATGCTGTAACTGACCTTCAGTGTCAGTATTGCATAATGTGAGTGAGTTTTATGCTCAAAAGACCTCCAAAGTGTGCCCGTGTTAACTGAAAAAACACTCGACTTAAAGTGCGGACTCAATAAACATGCGATGTTAATTGCGCAATTGTGCACACGCATGGCAATTCTGAGAAGCAATACTGTATCAAGGAGGCCCCCGGTACAGCAAGCTGTGCTGAACTTGTTGTGTTATTACGAGGGAGCAGGTGGGAGGGGAGCGGCGGGTTCCACTTCTGAAGATCACACCGCTCACCCTGGTGTGTTTTGTGCGTCTGCGTGTGTGCGCTCGCTTTTTGCTTACAGTGTACACACACGAGTGTGGGAGGTTGCCCTAGTTTTCTGATCAGTGTTTGCCCTCTCAGAGCAAGGGTTTAACCTGACTGATAAGCGGTTGCGTCCTTGCCATGTCAGAAAAACATCCTCAACTCACTTTCTCATATTTCCTTCTGTGAGCCACAAACAGTCTGTGCTGCCTCGGTAACTAAACGTGAAATACACGGTGAATACCTCAGCCTTTTCCTCACCTATTATTATCTATTCTCTTCAACGGATCTGATTGTGATTTATACGATAACCACTGGAGAAGAGATGGAGGCGGTGCTAGCTTCATAATTGTGTATGGCATATTAGCACGGGATCTTCCTTTTTAATACAGGTGTGATGTTCAAGCCACTATTGAACTAAATGATCCTGAAGAAATGTAAGTTTGAAGCTACACTTTACAATTACAAGTAGAAAAATAGTGTCTTAATCCAAATATGCTATTGGAAACTAAGTGCAGTTACATAATCACACTGTTCAGAGTGTTTTTTAGGTTGTTATAAATGTAAATGTCCACCATGGATTTGTTGCTTTGTTTATATCTGTAGCTGAAAGGGGTCACGGTCTGCTATTCAATTCTCTCTCTCTCTCTCTCTCTCTCTCTCTCTCTCTCCCTCACTCTCTCTCTCGCTGCATCTTGCTTGTCTCTTCATTGTGTGATTAAAATAGTTGCTTAACATCATAGCGTCTAGTTTGACAAGCTGTCGGTTACAAGTAGGCGTTTGCATGACACATGATAACGGTGGCTGCGTTGTGTATTGTCCCAGCAGCCATGTAATCCGCGTCGTGTCTGAATGTTATTTTCTTAATTTGTAGCCTCGCAGTGACACTCGGTCTGCCTCCCACTCTGATCTTGCCTCGCGAATGTAATCCTCTACTCGCACGATGTCCGGTAGAGCGATGTCTGTCGCCTTCCTGCTCGCTGGTGTCACAGTTTCCTTCACCCCTGTACGGTGATCACTGTACCTAAGACTGTGCTTAACATCGCATAGACACGTGAGTTAGGATGCACGGAGGGAACGCAACAGTAGAGACTTATTGCACGGCCTTGATCACTTCAGTATTTTTATTTCTACTATCTACTGATGCATGGCATAAAACCACGTCTGTAGTACTGAATAATCTGCCCGATAAGTGGAAGAAGCTGCATGATAAATGCCCCAAACATGCAGGATTACCACAGATTTCCAGGAACAGAGCAAGTCAGGGGTTGTATGACCTATTTAATACTGTAACATGCTGCCCTTTTTTAAAGCTGACTAACGCTGCAGTGTACGACAGAAGTCTTTTAGTGATGCTTAATAAACAGCTCAATCCTCCCGTGACACGAATGCCGTCAGTGTCCTACAGTCCACACCAGTGGTGTTAGGTTTTTGGATGCAGGAGGGGGGCTAACGTGCACCTTGTCCCTCTCCTTCCCTCTGGATTGGTCCTCTGCAGGCAGTGGAAGCCAAGCTGTCTCTGGATGCCTTACTGCAGATGTCAGGTGCTCAGGTGAGGGATGCCATGCGAAGACTGGGGTCCAGTTCAGAAGAATGTGCCAGGCTCAGTGCTGCCCTCTCCTGTCTGAAGAGTGTCACTGAATCAGGTGTGTGCTCACTCTGCGGGACACGCATCCCATTCTATCTGCTTGTCTGTTTGTTTTTCCCTACTGATGGTGTGTTTCTGTGCTGTCCAAGGAGGTGAACTGAGGGAAGACTGCATTCCCTGGCTGTCTGAGCCCACAAGGAGGGACAGTGGCTCTCTGCTGACCGCAGACCAGCTCACCAGCTTTGGGACTCCACTCCGCCCTCACAGCCCCTCGCCGCTCGCCCGTCCGTCCGCCATCCACTCCACCCCGTCTACGCCCTGCGCTACCTTCCCTCATCCCCGCTCGGGCTCGGTGTCGGCGGCGCCCACGCCGGAGGCACTGGCGTCGTACGGCCACAGCGAAAGCCCCCTCACGGATCCGTTCCCGATGTCCTTTGCCCGCACGGCTCGGCTCCACGGACACACCTCCACGCCGCCCATAACTCCGCCCTCCAAGAGGCGGCACCAACTGAAGCCCCCCTGCACCCCGCCGCCTCCGTCGCGCAAAGTGCTCCATCTCCTTCCCAACATCACCCTGACGCGCAGCAAAAGCCACGAGTCCCAGCTGGGCAACCGCATCGAGGACCCGCCCACCAACAAGTAGGTGCTCAGAGAGCTGTGTGGTGGAGAATTTATTTTAGTTGGCTTGCATCGTCTTCACAATTCTCTAACTATACTACACAGGCTTTTATCACATCTCCTTTCCCACCTTAATTCCTTTGTTCTTTTACTAATGACGGGCATGATAAATCCAATTTCTTTATATTTCTGATACAGTAAAACAATGACGCTAACACAAATGTCCCTTTTAAGGTCTAAACCATTTGAGAAGCTGCGTTTACTTTCTCAAGTCTCATTTTATTTGAGCAGATTTTTCATTTGGAGTCTACTGAAAAATATCCATTCAGTATTTACTTATTCAGTATTTTCATTTGTATTCTTCACAATTTACAGAACACCTGACTTTCTTATTTAATTGTTGGTCATTATATATATACAGTATATATATTTACACCCATTTTTTCACTACTTCTATCTGTCCAGCTGTGTTGTCCTCGTCCCGAGCTTATTCTATTCCTGTGCAAGTACATTGAGAGAGGGATGCAAAATACGGGAGTCAACTTCCTTGTATGTGCAAATAGACAACTAACCTGTACAAAAAAACCTGTAAGTCCACTGACAGTGGAGAAGTGAAAGGAACAGACAGCAGTAGTGGATGCCGTAGCCTACTTACTTAAACAAGCATTATCATGGTGGCATTACCGTAATTGGGTTACTGTTGCTGAATCACGCTTCTTGTCGCCCACTGATGAGCTGGTGCAGTTCTCCTGAAAGCATCTTCCCAGTGTCTCGTTCTCACCTCAGTCTTTGCGCCGCGTCCGGCCCACAGAAGCAGAGCTTTCCTCAGATACGCTCGCGTTCCCTCCCTCGGCCTCTCCCACATCCTTTCACATCCTGCCTGTTGCTCCTTTGCTCTGGCTGCATGAGTGGAGCTAATCCCCACACAGATTCCCAGAGATTACGACTCAAGTCAAAACAGGAAATATGTCCGAGGACTAATGCTCCGAGGTGGCGAGACACGTACACGATCCCCCCCTCCCACCCCTCTCTCGTTCTCCCTCATTTCTTCTCCCTATTGTGATTGGATGCACATACACAAACAAGCCACATGTTTATCCATAATATCCTGTCTGTTTATGGAACGCTTTAGTGAGAAAGAAAAAAAAAATTGTCAAAAGCTGAAGTAAATACAGCTGACACAGATCCAATACATCTAACGCACGCACAGACAATCCGGCTAGTTTATCCTGGCTTTGCACGCTGTAGGTATATTACAATGGCAATCTGAAAACGGGTCAACAGGCCTTGATAGTTGACTGAACACAAATCTAGATGAAATTAGACAAATTGTTTTTCCAACTATGATTACTCGCATGCGTGTGTATAAACCTTCAGCGCTGGCGCTGCTCGCTGCCTCGGTCTTTGTGACTTCTGGGTGTTAGAGATGTCACCCTGTCTGTCCCGGGCCAATGCTATTTAGGTACTCCAACGTGCCTCTCTAGCCCTTACATAACCTGCACAATACAGTCTGGGGTGGAAGCGCACCTGCTCCTGCTGTCCAGTCTAGTTTTTCGCCAGTAAACCCGGACCTGCGGACACTCCAATTTGCTTTGCTTCCCCTCTCCATCCAGGTGTGCTAAAAAGAACAAGTTGTTACTGAATATGCAAGTTAACGGGAATGGATGTGAGGACTCGCCTTCTCGTTACCCCGCCATGTCTGCGCGCACCCCTGGAGTCCCTCCAGTGTCCACCACAGCGTCTTACACCCTGCCCGGCACGCCCACCCTCATGGAGGATTACAGCGGCATTAAGAGTGAGTCATGCACGTGTATACATTTTTTTTTGTGTGTGTATAATCATTTTGCTGATTTGGTTGAATGTGCTTGTTTGATATGTCAGAAAATAGTCTGTTGATTAGGGCTGTGTGTGTATTGGGGAGAATCTGGCGACACGATACGTGTAAATGATACAAGAGTGACTATTAAATATACCGTGATTTTAGGAAAAAATCTAATTCTGGGAAAAAGTTACCTACAAGAATAAACAATACAGCACCATATGCATAACATCTTATTTTGAGTAAAATAAGGTTACTTTTTTCCGTTTGGTTTCTACTCAGCCTATTTGCATGGCACATGAAAAAAAACATTACATTTTGGAGCTTATTGGCCTTTTTTCTTTAAGATTCATATGCATTCAAGTCTGTGTGTGTGTGTGTGTGTGTGTGTGTGTGTGTGTGTGTGTGTGTGTGTGTGTTTGGGCTTGAATGTGGATGAACATTCCCTCAATCATTTCTATGTGAGGGAATCATAACCCAAATTGGGTTTGACCCTGTTCTAATGACAAAATCGAAATGCTAAATGCCCCGTTTTTTAAAAATATGATTAACCACTGGGGTAACGTCATTAGATGCCAGTCTTTCTCGACATAACCTAATCATCTCGCTCACTCACTCCTCTCTCTCTCCCTAGATAACGTAGCAGTGCATCGCGGCTCCCCACAAGCAGTGAGGAGGGACATCGGCCTCGCGGTCACACACAGGTAGACCGGTCTCGTCCTCACCATATGTTCTATCCAAAGCTTATGTCACGACGAAGCTAACGAGCTAGATTTGGTATTAATAAAAATGCTTCCGTCGTGTAGGTTTTCAACCAAGTCCTGGCTGTCCCAGACATGTCAGGTGTGCCAGAAGAACATGATGTTTGGGGTTAAGTGCAAACACTGTCGGTGAGTTTCTATTTAAAGGGTATGTCACTCAACTTTAAGTGTTTTTGTTATTGACTGAGGCAGTGGAGCAGTGGCGCGTTAGAGCTCAGAATGAGGCGACACGGGAGCTCTGACAGGATTCAATCCTTGGCCCGTGTGAGTGCGTGATGGAGCGGGAGGGTGTTTAGGCGCCATATATTGATATTCTGCCGTCTCTCTGTGCAGGTTAAAGTGCCACAACAAATGCACAAAGGAAGCCCCGTCCTGCAGAATCTCCTTTCTACCAAGTAAGCTTCGCTCTACCCTCGAGTGCAGCTGATTGGCTCAATGTATCGGGCTTTCCATGTTGTGACATTTCCAATTCCTCCTCTAGTCGCCAAAATTCGGAGGACCGAGTCCGTTCCGTCTGACATAAACAACCCCGTGGACCGGCCGTCAGAATCACCGCAGTTTGGCACCCTACCGAAGGCCATTACGAAAAAGGTGAAACATGGTTACATGTTTATTACAGCCCACACATCACGTTATGCAGATCTATTAAAGCGCGATTGAATCATTGCGTAATTACAAACTATGACACCTCCTATTTAAGCTATTTAAATCATTGAAGCCGTCATGTAGAATGCCACATGAGACCACTTTGGTCTCCATTGAATCCCCGTTGGTTCGGTGTCGACTGCTGCAATGCGAAAATGAAATTAGAAGTCATCTCAAATATCAGTTCTGACTGGTGTCGTTTGCGTCCCCCCGCCCCGCCAGGATCATCCTCCGGTGCTGAACCAGCTGGACTCCAGCAGCAATCCGTCCTCCACCACCTCGTCCACGCCTTCCTCCCCCGCGCCCTTCCAGCAGAGCAACCCCCCGAGCGCCACCCCCGCCACCCAACCCGTCGCCCAAAGGCCATCGGGACATCCGCTTCAATTTCCCCGGTGAGCCTCGCCGAACGCCTGGAAACAGGATCTAGAAACGCTGTACTCACTGAAATGCGCATGCTAGGATTGTACTCTTCATCTTTACCTAAGTTTACAGATTATTGTCCTAAAACCACGTCTCTCTCCACATGTGACTTAACACCGAATAACATCTGTGCTTTTTTGTCTTTTTTCTTTTATTACAAGATCTGTTAATTCAAAGCTTCTCTAACCGAGAGTCTCTCTCCCCTGCCATGCTTTGTCGGTCTCTCCCTCTCTCTGTTTGTTTCTTTGCAAAAGCTGCCTGTTACTTTCAGCATAGACAGCAGTTTATCTTCCCCGGTGAGTTGACGGTCCCAGTGTCACCCCGCATTGCTATTCTCCCGTCGTTCCATTCTCCGAACTGTAGATTCCACGTAGCGCTCTTCCTCCTCTGCATGTTTGCTTCTGGGGTTGGAGCAGTCAATCCAGCTGTCTCTCCCCGTGAGCCTGCATGTTGACACTTAACGGCCCTTTGACACCATCTGCTGGCGATAGTGGGGAATTGCATGAGCGGTCGTGTTCTTGCATGTGGTGGTGGGGAGGTTTCTCTCATTTCTTCCCTCAACCATCCATCTTATTTCCCTCTGCAGATGTCTCCAGTCCTGCTCATTTGCACCCCGATGTCCTCCGAGACACCGTGTAAGACATTTGTATTAAAAGTTCACACGCTCATGACTCAGTAGTTTGATTATTACATTTTTCTTGGATTTTGCCCCCCTGATATCACTCCTCTGTGTCTCAGCAGTGAGATAGAGCAGTCGGCAGACACTGAGCTGGTAGAAGATGAAGATGAAGAGGTAATGTTGCAACGTGTAGCGTGTGCAGTCTAGAGAAGACCGTTTAGCCGTCCGTGTCACGAGGTCGTTCGGAGACATGTTTCTGTGATGTATCTTTGCATCACATTGACGGATAGTGTCATCCATCAATGAGTTGATAGACAGAAAGACTCAGGTGACTCACACTGTCTGTTAATCTTAGCCCAAACATTTGTCCATTGGAACCTGTTTGGCCGGAGCTGTTGTGTTATTCATTGAAACAGGAGTGTCTTGCTGATGTGTTAATATCCACATTTTACGTCTGTGACGGCGACACAAAGCTGGAGACAGAGAAATAATAGTTCTTCCTGTATCGTTCAAAGCTGGCTCACAGTTACCGAATGTATTGACTCATCCTCCATAAGATTACATGTGTAACCACCCAATAGGGAGATGAGGTATATACAATACAGCATTTTTTCTAATATTGGTAGAAACGCCGTATTTTCTTAATCTGTAAGAATAGGCGAAAATAAAACGGCCAGTAAGAAAGCACAACAGATCAACAACGGCATCACCACACTCTTGCAGGAAGGGGAGGAGGAAATAGAGGACGAAGACGAAGACCCCGAGGCGGAGGACGATAATGAGGACGAGGAGGAGGATGAAGGGGAAGAAGAGGACGACGACGAGGACATGAGGATGAACGTGGGCTCGGACGGCGAGTGCGACGAGCTGGACGAACTGCCCGGCTCTCGGGGGAACCACTGGAAGGGTCCCATCTCCCGCAAGGCGAGTCAGACCAGCGTCTACCTGCAGGAGTGGGACATCCCCTTTGAGCAGCTGGACCTCGGGGAACTCATAGGAAAGGTGAGGACCGAGGCGTTTAACGGCACACGCGGCGTATATTCCCGACGAGGCTAAACACCGCTGAGGGTTTTGGTCTGTGTTCGCGCAGGGCCGCTGGGGCAGAGTGCATAAGGGGCGGTGGCACGGCGAGGTCGCCATCCGGCTGCTGGAGATCGACGGGAACAACCAGGACCATCTGAAGCTCTTCAAAAAGGAGGTGATGAACTACAGACAGACCAGGCACGAGAACGTGGTGCTCTTCATGGGGGCCTGCATGGCTCCGCCCCACCTCGCCATCATCACCAGGTGAGAGGGCCGGAATATCAAACGCACCTCTGCAAGTGCTTTTAACCCGAAGACATCTCTTCATCTTGAATTGATTGTTTTTTCTTTCTTCTCTCTGCTGCCCACAGTTTCTGTAAAGGGAGGACCCTGTATTCGGTTGTGAGAGACACCAAAAACACGCTGGATATTAATAAGACGAGACAAATTGCGCAGGAGATTGTAAAGGTATTTTTTTTCTTTCACATGTCATTGATGCATTTGTAAGTGGTGTCATGGAATATTTGCATTATAAGAAACAGTAAATCTGTATTACAAAAAAAGGCAATTCTATTAAAATATGATATTGTTTATTACTTATCTTTTCTGTTTTGGAATTTGTTTTATTTTGCTCTTTTGTGTATAATTTAACAACCCATAGCCACTGACCCGTCTTGTCTTCCGATGCAGGGAATGGGCTATCTGCACGCTAAAGGCATCGTTCACAAAGACTTGAAGTCAAAGAACGTTTTTCATGATACCAATAAAGTCATAATCACAGACTTCGGGCTGTTTGGGATCTCTGGAGTTGTTCAGGAGGGGAGGTAAGAAACGCCACTCAGCCAAAGTGCTCTTCACACCACACTGCTATTTCCTGGGGAGGGCCAGTGATTTGTAGTAATTGCTGAGGTCCTGCAGGCATTTCCCTTGTCAGCCAGTATTTTTTTTTGTTGACGTCTCCTGATTGTAAAATCCGAATGCCTTCCAGCACAGCCTTGTTTTTGTTTTTTTGAAGTACATTCTGAACACACGGCTCTCTAAATTCTCACTCCCTTTTGTGTCAGGCTTCATGAATAGATGTTGTACACAGGAGTTGGAGATGGACTACATTTAGTTAATGCATTTTCCACTCTATTTAATGCATCTTCCCACTCAGATTTTCCACTCCATTTGATTTGTTACTGACAAATGTGTACCTCGTTTTTATCCAGGCGTGAGAACAAACTAAAACTTCCACATGGCTGGATTTGTTATCTCGCACCAGAGATTGTGCGCAGGATGAGCCCAGGTAACAACGAGGACCGCCTCCCCTTTTCCACCGCAGCAGACGTGTACGCCTTCGGGTGAGTCACGCTCACCTCCGTTAACTTTAGCGGGGCCGACGGCTCCGTCACACCTGTTTCTGACTGAAAAGAGCTTTCTCTACTGAGTTTGACAGAAATAATTATACGTATGATTCTTTCCCCCTCTTCAAGCACCATTTGGTATGAGCTTCAAGCTCGGGACTGGCCAATCACCAACCAGCATGTGGAAGCAACCATCTGGCAGGTGGGGAGCGGCGAGGGCATAAAGAAGGTCTTGGCGGAGATCAGTCTGGGCAAGGAGGTTTCTGTGAGTGGAAAAAGAAGCACCAATGTGTCACACAAGCAGAATACGCGCACGTGTGTGTGTGTGTGTGTGTGTGTGTGTGTGTGTACGGAATATTTTTGACATTTTAAATTGATCCTCGTTTGATTGGTGGCTAAGGGCGTCGACTCAAAGTGGTTTTGTCGTCTCAGGAGATCCTCTCTGCCTGCTGGGCGTACGACCTGAGGGAGAGGCCGACCTTCACCCAGCTGGCCGACATGCTGGAGAAGCTGCCCAAACTCAACCGCAGGCTCTCCCACCCCGGACACTTCTGGAAGTCTGCAGAGTAGGTATCCCGAAGTGAAGGACGTTGTGGAGACACACAGGACCAGAATAAAAGACCCCCCCGAGTTCTGATTGTGTATCGTAGTTCTGGTTCCTCGTGGTACAGTTGCTTGACCGCAGCCTTCAGGGGTTGGGGTCGAGGTTACATCATCGTATTAATAAATAGGATTTGGGAATTTGTTTTTGGACATATTTTGACAATACCATAAGTTCTATGTGGTTTAAGTGTTTCGTAATTTCCGTTCAGCGCCTCACACGTGACGCCCCTCTGCACCGGGGCGTCGCTCTCCTCAGCCCGCTCTCTAATCCAATGTGAACTTTTGTGGTTTGTATATGTAAATGTGAAATTGTGAGAAATTTAATTTATTCATGGTCACAAAGTTCTCCCTGACGACTGACTGTCTCCCGGCGCGTTTTTGACAGCAAAAATGTATCGAGGACCGTGTCTTTTTGGAATGTCACGAGAACCATCACAGGCTGCCGCACAGTCTGATTGGATCATTTGTTGTCATGGCAATTTCCAGTTTCCTAAACGAGGCTGGCAGGGCAGGCAAAGACTCATGAGACAGATTCACAAGGATGTAAAATGTGTTTGTGTTCATTTCTGTCCTGGTTCTCACACTGTAGTCGAGCTACAAATGAGCCTTTTTGTGATTTACTGTGTGTGTGTGTGTGTGTGTGTGTGTGTGTGTGTGTGTGTGTGTGTGTGTGTGTGTGTGTGTGTGTGTGTCTGCACCAGAATGGATTTCATTCTCCGTTATTACCCAGACCAGCTCGTTCCGCTTCCCGCCGCTTCATGCAATCTATGCATTTATTGACACGACTTCATTACAGCTTTCCACACTTGTTTTCTGCTTCTTATTTATGATTTGCTTCTGACGTGGTTGCCTCAAGACTACAAGCTACCACTATCTCTCCCACACAGTTGAATGCCGGTGTTGTTTGGCCGGACGATGGGAGAGATGCGAGCTTGTTTTCTTTAGAGGGAATTAAAAGGCCTGCATGGTCCTAAAACGATGCGTTGAATCTTCTCAACAGTTTGTTGATTGAACTCACGCAGCACTGGCCAGTTTTTGGGGGTGTGGTCATCCTCAAACTAATCTATATGTGTGTGATATCTTGCTGCTTTTTAAATGACGCTTTCTTCACTGTAAAGCTGTTCCACTTTCACTAACCGTCTAACGTTTGTGTTCTCCTTTTTTCTCTTTTCTTCTCTCTTCTTTTCTTCTCTCTTCTAATCTAGGTTGTAGCAGTCACTCTGAAACCTAAGCAATGCAAAACAAAAGCCCGGGACTGCCTTGCATGCTCTTGTATCCTTAACTCTTACAGGATTGATCAAAGCATTGCCTCTGCCTGAAACAGACACTGCTTCCACTAATCCACAGTCTGATCTTCCGTGTCTAACCGTTGCGTTTTGTTGTCGGGAAGAGAGGATCGGTGGAGCGAGGTGTGACGGCTGGGGATGGGATGGGATGGGATCGGGGGGGGGGGGGGGATGCACAGCTGTCGTCCTTCACGCTTTCCCTCCTTTTCGTCTGACGTCTCTTCGCCTTTCCTTTTTGGTTTTCTGTTCTGTAACGTCGTTCCGGGTCTCCCAAGGCTTTGTGAATAACTGGCTCGTGGCGTCCGTGCTGAGACTGGCTGGCGTGCTGTGGCGTGGCGTGGCCCGTCCTCGGCCCGCTCACCTTCTCTGTGCTGCTGTGATGTGGCTGTTGCTCGCCGGGGGGGGGAGGGGCCCTGACCATTTGGGGCTCTTTTTCTCCTCGACACACACGTGCACAAAAAAAGAAATACATAAAAAAAAAATTTAAAACGTAACACTGCTGGACATAAAATGGACCCCCACCACCAAACGGGCTGCTTCATTTATCTGTGTTTTCCCCCTAAAGGGGTGGGTTCACACACGTTTGCAGGCTGAGTGTGTGAACCCATGTCTGGACACCTAATGCACTTTGTCAACAGGAGAAGAAAAAAATAATCATGAACTCTTTTTGTTGTTGTTTAGTTTGGTTTTGAGTAGTCATATTTGCAGTGTTTTCTTTCTCTTTTTTTGTCTTCATGAGGGTCTCAGAGGCTTGGACAGTGTGATATGCTCACTTGTTTGTGGTCTTTTTGGAGTATAACCTGGTACATCCACTGTTTATTGGATGCATTTGAAAAAACGGGGCACTGATGGAGACTTCTGTTTGCTAAACGACAGCTGAAAAGACACAGGCGAAATATTCCCCTCATAATTCACAATCCACTTGGGAATAGAATAAAGCTGGCTAAATGTCCATCCTTTGATGTGTAAAGTGCACCTTATAAGAATATGAGTTATTTAGAGAGAAACTTCTGTCATGAAGTTGAGTGATTTTCATTCTCTGTGCAAAAATAAGTATAAATCAGGAACCTGGTGCAAAAAGTGTCCTATATCTTCCTAAAACATTACCTCTTGTGCGCGCTTGTGTTTACTGTTTGTGATTGCTGGCTTCAGTTGGCGTGCTTGTATTTATGTGTTGTGTGTGTGCGTGTGTGTGTGTGTGTGTGTGTGTGTGGGCGCACGTGCGACTGAGGTGAGTGTCCTCTGCTGGAATATGTAGTTTTTTTTTTTCTTTTTCGTGAAAGACTGCGATAAATGTTGTGTTGCAAATCCAATGGTATGTAATGTACATACATTATTTTATGTATAGCAAATGAACATGGTTCTTCTAATATTTGTACAAACTTTTTCTATGTAAAATACATCCCGACATTTTTTGAATAGGTACTGCTATGGCTATTACAGATGTGTATATATATTTATATTTTTTTCAGGTATAAAATACTGTATAAAAGCTGTACAATTTTTTTTTTTTTTTTTTTTTTTTTTTAGAATGGGCCAATACATGTTTTTTTATGTTATTGTAAAAATTCATATTTTTGTATTGCATGTGACTACCATTCTGTACACGCTGTTTCTGTTTTCATCCATGAAAGACAATAAAATGAGGCTTGTCATGTAACAATAGAGCGGTTATTGTCTTCCTGGCAGAGTGAGCCTACAGGATAACTGATCAAATAGTCTAGTCTCATATCCAAACGAAGGATTTATAACTGCTAGATATTACATTCCAGTTCCAGATGTAGGATATAACGATGCTCACAGTGGAGCGGCTGGGTGTCCTCGTGGTTACAGCGCATGCAATGCACCTGCAACATCCGGGATTCGACTGTCATCTGTCAAATAAAGGGGAAAAAAATGCCAAGTATGATTTACAAACTAATCAATTTAGAAAGATGGGAAAACAGGCTGGTGGTTGTTCAGAATCCCAGTTTGCCTCTAGGTGGCATGAAGACCCAACATATAGTAACAGTCAGCTTCAGTCTTTGTATTCTGAACTGGCCTGTTTTTTTATTACAACATTAAGTTTGGTCAAATATTTGTATGGCGTTATATGCAATGTACTGGTCTGAAAAGAGGATTTTTTTTTTTTTACCAGGAACAGCTGACTCAGCTTAGGTGAAAATGAGTGACTTATCTCCTAAATCTGGAAACCAAGCCGTGGATTTGTCAGCTAAAATGTCTGAAGCTGCTCCAGAATGAATGGGGGAGGGGGCGTCACTGCGTAACAGCTGATTATCTGGTTCAAACCGGACATTACCAGTAGTGCAATGATGTTTTATTGATCCACATTCATCCATAGTTCCAATCTATAACAGAACAGTATGGACTGTTAGCGTAGGAAAAGCTTTTATATACGCTTCATAAATAAAATGTAGGCTTTTTTTCTTCACATTTGTGCTTTTGCAGCGTTTATGTGATGACTATCAAAAATGTATAATATAAGACCTTGAGAGCTGTCAGCAAAATGATACATACTGCTTGCATTCAGTCCTTGAAACCCGTTATCGGTAAGGATGCATCTGAAGTGTGGCTGTGACGAGTAAGAAAGATGGATGGATTTCTTCATCCAACAGAAAAGAAAGGACCTTGTATCCTGGCCTTGATGCACTGCAACCAAAAGCTCTTTGACTCCAACTGGTACTGGGTCACATGACCAGCATTTGGCTTCCTTCACTGGGAGGCCGGACAAAGAATGTCCTTTCCTCCCTGCATAGCATCAAAGCAAACAACAATTAGTCATTTGTTTTTGTGCCGTTGCTGAATTCCTGGGCCTGATGGTTTACCAGCGTGGAATATTTATATGCAGAATCAATGCGTTCTTTTCCTATAGCAAATAAATCATTGGGAAGATCATTTATGGCATCTAAACCGGGTTGAGATTATCTCCTTTGAACTGGCCCCCTGCAGCCCACAGTGAGCCAAACAGTAACTTAGTGGCTGACAGAATCGTGCCCTGGACTGCAGTGTGCCTCTCTGCTCATCAGAATCGATGAAGGGCATAGACCGCCATAAATTGTTCCAGAAGAATTGCAGCGCTCGAGACGAGGATATACGATGCCGGAGTGGTCTTCTGAACGCCACGACTCTCTGCCAATGTCTTGCACTGGCGAGTTAGTTCATCAGAACTCGAATCGGCAAGATTTAATTGCGTCTATCTCCAAACGACACCATCAATTTCAGTCAAAGAAAATCAGTCATGTGCTGTGATTGGGATGTGGGGGCTATACCTAAGGATAGGACTTTGACAGAGTGCAAGATTTAAGGATTCAGTTCAGCCAACTTCGAAGAAAAAAAAAAAAAAGGAGAACATTTCTCGACTGGTGAATAATCATTTTAAAATTAATCAAATAATTTGTACATGTGAGGGCCAGTGATGTCTGTAGAAGGCAATCAGAAGTTGAGCTGTTTAATTGTCTGGACAGACTAGAGGCCAACGGCGAGAGATCAACAAGTTCAGCAGCCTCTTCGGGCTCGACACATGCAAGACTCAGCGAAACTTTTGTTTTCCGAAAGGGAGCTAAATTATATTGCAATCTGTTCTGGGGATGCAAGCATCTTCTCAGGGCAGATGGCCTCCACCCGTCGGCCAGGCCCAAGATGCTGCACCCCGACTCACAGCAGCCTCGACGGGACGAAGACAAACCGACGCAGCCTCAATGTCAGCGGGTTGAGAAGCAGCTCATGGATCATCTTTCTGATCATCCTCCCTCCTTTTGGGACTCACTGATAAAAAATGTATGCTAATTTTTTATCTTATTTTGTGGTTTTGTTTTACTGCTCATAATTTACTATTTAAATGTGTTTTATTTCCTTCCATTTACATGATTTCTTCATCTTTTCTCAATCATTTCCCATCTCATTTAAAGAAGTGGGACTTTCCATCACTCGGGGAAAGACGTGAGGGGCTTTTGAGATGAAGTCATCTGCGTACCTTCAATTCTCACTTTCTCTCAAACATATTTAGCCATATTTGAACTTCAACAAATGAAATCGGCATCAAGTGTAGAAGTTTAATTAAAGCTGGGGTAGGGCAGTTTACTATTTTAGAGTCGCTTTGAAACAAGTCCATGTTGACCTCTCAGTGTGTTGTAATTCAAGTGGTCTGAGAGGAAACTAGACTTCTGCCCCTCCTCTTGGCTCTGGTTTTCAGGCTTTACAGAATCTAGTGTGTGAAAGACTTTGGCCACTAATAATAATTGGTCACTTCAGAGGGAAGGCGTTCCTATTTAAGTGCAGACGCACATGCACTACCCTTCCCATGGGAAAGGCTGAGTCAACGGCCGAATATCATTCAGGAAAAGTAGATATTCCTGAATTGGCAACAACTGCCGACACTAAAAAGCACCATAAAAAAAGTCAAATGGAGAGAAAATGTTGCTAATAGTTTAGCTTTCCGCTAACCGTAGCCAAAGGCTCACTGAAGAACAATGTTTGGAATGAAGGACTAGTACCGGTTACTTATGAAGAACCAGGTTTGGAATAAACAACTGATAGAAAAATTTACTGACCCCAATCTTTGCAAAGAGGAGCAGAGTCAGAATCACAACATGATGTCAATTGCGTATCCTGGACTGCTCAATGAATGAGCAGAGAGTTACCTCTTAAACACATTAATGACACAATCACAGAAGCTCTCATGACGTCTTTAGATTCGCTTGCATCGGCATGGTCACATGATAACAAGGAACATCACGTTCTTCAAACAGAGACATGTAGGCATCCACAGTCTCAAGACTCTATCAGAAGGTCACTTGAAAAGCGTACGTATGTTTTAACAGGAGAGTAGGTCAAATGAGAAGCCACAAGCCTATGATTACACAGTCTATGATTAATAATATAACTGTGAAACAGTCGTTGATTAAGAGTAAACAAGTTTTTCTTCTAACAACAACTAATACAATAATTTACAGTGCAACTTATTCCATCATACATTTTTATTATCAAATTCCTCTCAGTTCCATTTGATGTTCATTCTTGATGAGATCGTCTCAAGTGATATATGATGTCGTTGCCTTGATGGCGTAAGCGCAGCAGGTTGAGCAGCGGGGTTATACACTTACCGTAAGGGTCTGACGCTTAAAAAAAACTGACGCTTATTGGAGCATGCAGTGTGTCGGTCGCTCTTCTCTTCTCTGGTGTCGTCTGCAGGGATGAGGCAACTTGCCAAATCAAGCATGTCCCTCTATTACAACAAATACACAGAGGAAACAAAAAGAGGAACTTTATAAAACATTTAATTAACATTAATTAAATATATATAAATATACATTTTATTTTCCCAGTGAGCAGATGTTTAGCATGGCACCGTTTACATAACTGCTTCAATGTGCGTGAGTTGTGCGTCAACATTTTCCACCACATGTGGCATTAAATGACTGAAGTGTATTATTGGTACAAGACATGTAATGATGTACGAACATGGACGATAATTAAAGTCATCTGTGAACAATTGCAGTTGGGACGAAAATAAGTAGATGACAGTGAAGAAGACAGACGTATGCATATATATATATATATATATGTACCTAAAATCTTCTGTGGGCGCCAATAAGAAGAAAAAGTCATGATAAACTATGCAAGAGATGACATTTCCATAAATAAAGCTTTACCACTTGTGTTCGTGTCAAGCAGATTGTGGGGCGTATTTGTAGTTTTGAATTTAGTAGATGTTAGTTTTATGGACGGAACTGACGCCTGAAATAATCTTTTTTTCTTTTTCACTGAGCATTCAGCATGCCCACAACTTTTAATAGTCAGCTACCTTTCAGATGTCTGCGTGACCAGCTACAGCACTGAACAGAACAAACCACTTCCTTTTCTTATTATAGTGAAAATAGAGAAGTAAGAAGTATGAGTCTGCCACGGATTTAGATTACTGTCATTCGACATTGCCAGTCGTTCGCTCATCTCACTTTACTCGCAGCATATTGGGCCCATATTTATTTCTACAAAACCTTTTTCTTCTTGGAACTATATCAAGATCACCAATCATGTAAGTGATATAAATGAATACATGCTTTTACTTTGAAAACCTGTAAATACTATCAGCTTCATTTTTAAACTAGTAAGAACTCTAAGAAGAAGGAATATGTGTTAACGTCTGTATTTATAGTTACTGTTGTTGCATTGTTCTGTCCTAAATCCTGATGATACAGAAAAGTGATATTTTTGCCTACTTTAAAGACAGCCTTGCATGTGTATTATGCAATATAAGGTACATAAATTATATTTTTCAAATGGATCAAAAACAATTCATGGCATCTAAATGCTCACTGTGATGGATTACATTATAAATCCTAATAAAAAAAAAGTAAGATATATTTTCATGGTTATGTAGAAGGAAATAATCCATTAAAATATCTAAGATCATAATACAAAAACTATGAGATATTATAGTCCTGCCTTCAAAATTAAAATGAAAAGTATCAGCATATAGTACTTAAAGTACTCATTCTGCAGAATGACCCATGTCAGAATCAAACGTATTATATATCAATTAATTATAACGATGAATGCATTATTGTGTAAGAATTACTTAAATGTTGCAGTTTGTAAGGTGTGGCTAAGTGTAACTGATTAACTCCTGGGAGGCTTAATCTACGATATTGTACCGTCATTTATTATTTATTAGCTGGTCAATATTTACCATCTAGTTGCTATAGCTGCAAGATCTTTGTGTTGGAGTGGAAAGTACAATGTTTGCCTCCAAAATGTAGTATCAACAGTCAGTAGCAGCAGCACAATACAAACCTACCTTTGGTTGATTATGGCTGCAGAGCCCCCATAGATTATTGGACCTCCTAATTATTCTTACTGTGTTAAATTTGTATTCCAAATCTCATTTTGAACTGAACTGCCACCCTGTGTCTTCTCAGATACCAACATGAACGGCCCCCTCTTCCTGTTGTACTGCTTAGAAATCCTGGGTGCACTATTGTGTGGAGTTCAGAGTATACCTGACACAACTGCACCAAAAAACAATATGCCTTCCAACGCATACACCATTTCATCAACCAGCCATGTTGCCAGCAGCATGTCTACCAATCTGGTACCAACAACAGGCTCCAACAACAGACTCCAACAGGACTCCAATAGTCCCAGCACGTCCCGTTCACCTGGCCCAGAGCCCACCTCCACCTCCACCATCACCTCCACCTCCACCATCACCTCCACCTCCACCACCGCCAACTCACCTATCAATGCGTTTTACAAGAAGGAATGTCTTCCAGTGTTCATGACGGCCGGCGGACTGATCATCGCCTGCGCTATCCTGCTGATTTCTACTCTGCTGCTGATGTGTAAGGTGTGCTGGTTGAGCAGACACATCAAGATGCTAAGCAACAACGCCGACCTGATCAGCACCTCTGAATACTGGATGGGAACTGCCAAGAAGAGCAAAAGCACGCAAGAGACGGACGCCAAGGAGACCACCGTGTTAATGGCCGACATCGGTCAAACACAGGGGGACGTGGGTAACGGTGCCGCCAAGGAAGAGGCAGCGAAGGCAAACGAGGACGGACCAACGGGAGAGGAAGACCAGAAGGATGTGGGAGACACCGCGAAGAGCGGGGAAACTTCCTCTACACCCGTTGTGGGAAATGCATCCTCTTCAGAGGAGGCCACTGATTCCCAGGCCACTGATTCCCAGGCCGTCAAAGCCGGAGCAGCACCCTCCTCTAAGGGCACAGAGGAACCAAAAGAGGAGGTGCAGAGCTGTGTGTAGAGGTGTGTGTCAAAGAGTTTCCTGAGCACCTGGCTTCACTTCCTTCTCGCTTTACAACCCCTTTTTGGTAAATAAATAATAAAATAAATGAGACTTTCTTTCAGCAGCTTTTGCATTACAGTAAGTTGAACAGCTGCGTGTTGCAGCCAAATCTGTCAAACTGGGCACTGAGCATTCCTACTTAGAAACAATGGGTTGATACTGTATTGCTCTGTTGTCTGTGTCTTTTGAAATATTGAAACATATTCATATTATAATACAATTTTGTTCAAGTCAATTTGTGTCTCACATATTTTACTTTTTGAGATGTACATGTTTGACATATGATATATGCAACAACCAGATCAATAAAACACCTATAACATAAGTCCTGACTTTATTACTTTGCAGCTGTGTGTGTGTGTGTGTGTGTGTGTGTGTGTGTGTGTGTGTGTGTGTGTGTGTGTGTGTGTGTGTATGTTCTTATACTTGCTACATAGTGAGGACCGTTAACCAACAGAATGGACATTTTGAGCGGTCCTCACTTCTTTAACCCTTCGAGATTTTCGAGCGCGGATCCGCGCTATACGATACTGGCGTTTTGAAAATATTCACTCCATCGCGATAATTCTGCACAGAAATATGGTTCAACGTCTCCAAGATTTAGTTAAACTTCCGCTTCATCTGCCTTGTGTCCGCGAGATCATATGAGATTCACACAGCAAGCTAGAGCATTTTACACACCCAGAGGTGTCATATGATGCCTGCACAGCGTCACTGGGAGAGAGAGAAAAAGAGCAGGCAGGCAGGCCGAGCAAAGCTATACTGGAGAACGGCGCAGCTTCAACCATAAATAGAGCCTGAAAGAGTCGATCCCGAGATAAACAGGACAACGCCAAGCAAAGGGATCCATTGGAAGATGGGTAAGTGTATTTACTGAACTTTGCAATAGCATATTTACGTTTATAATGGGACCTGTAGCCAGATAGAGCTGCTGCTAACACGAAGCTAACGGTAGCTAACGGGGTTATATATGTCTACAGGCTGACTATAAGACTGAATGGTGGGTGTTCAAATATTGTCACGATCCCGTTAACTTTCGTTCAGTGAACGTAGTACGCTTAGTAGTGTTATATCTCTGTTAATCGTTACTGCCGTATTGTTTACCTCATGGTAGCTCCTAACACGGAGCGAGCGAGCTAACGGTAGCTAACGGGGTTATATATGGCTACAGGGTGGATAAAAAACTGAACGGTGGGTATTCAAATATTGTCATGATCCCCGTTAACTTTCGTTCAGTGAACGTAGTATGCATAGTAGTGTGGGATCTCTGTTATGTGTTTGTGAGACTGAAATGACCATGTTGTTAGGTTAGCTGCGCGCTAACCGGAAGTAGGGGTACAGTAGCTAAATGGGTACAGGCTCGTTATGAGACTGAATGGGGCGTAATCAAATATGGTCACTATCCTGTTACTTTCTTTCAGTGAACTTGTACTAACTATTAGTAATGTATTTTACAGAGAGGATTTGCAGCTGCCAGGGTCCAGAGGACAGCATGCAGCATCGCTTTAGCAGCCTCCAGTCCGCCTCTGCCAAAGCATAACTGCAGGCCACAACGCCAGCCGCAGCTCATCATCTCACCATATAATAATAAATTGGATTTTAGACATTTATTTACATGTTTCTACCATTTCTTTATTCAGATATTTCACTGCTTTTGTGAACCTAAGACCTTTGGTAAACTAATTTCAAGCACCAAAACAGTTCGACCTCCTGAGTAAAGCTAAGTTTTCACAAGAGATATGAAGAATTTCCAAAATCTAGATTACATTTTTCAGCTTTAGAGTAATATTTCTCTTTACACTTTTGCCTTATGACAATGGTGCCTCATTATATAGAGAGATGAGATTGTTCTGCAATTTTAGATGTAAAACACATGGGTATCTATGATATGCAAGTGACTTTAAAAAGTGAATTTAAGAAATTATGTAAAATCAAGAAAATAACCCCTGACTCCAAAGGGTTAAAGGCCTGTTTGAGGTTTCAGACTTAAGTTTTAGTTTTATAGTGTGCGTGTGCGTGTGCGTGTGTGTGATAGAGAAAAAGAGAGGTCCGCTTGATTAGCAGGCAGAGAATGTGCCTCCTCCGGGCAGTGCCACTCAACTCAGAGAGAACGCTCTCTTTCACCTCAGCCAGAGCTGACAAAGCCAAGCAAAAAACCTTTTCAAAACCCCAATATGCAGTTGTTTCCGCCGGCTGGTGCAGATATTTGTTCATCTGCTTACTTGTGACGTCATGATGGATGTGCACCCTTCATTAAAACTCTGAATAGTTTGTCCCATCTCCAAGCAGCCCCTGCTGCAACTCATACTGCAAGGAGGTGGGAACGCTCCGAGTTGCGGTAGCTCTGGGTGATGTGCAAGCTCAGAGATGGGATCCAGTAAAATCCGTCCTCAAAGTAAATGTCAAAATACTTCCTGGTTGTACATCAGCAGTCTGAGTGATTAAGGTCACATTTTAGAGATTTGGATGGTTTCTCCCCCTCTGCTGCTATGTGCTAACACAGCTCACAATGGCAGCACATAGCATGTTGTATATGTTTCACAATTGAAGAGAGGGTTTGACGTTGAGGGCTTGCTGTAAGGGTGCAATGACACTATACTCAATCTCGGTGCAGGCAGCTTCAGGAAGTATAGGCAGTCAAGAGAGGAAAGTACAGAGAGAGATGTGTGAGGAAGTAACAAACGCACTGCAAAAAGAGGCGCATGCCGGTATTCGTAGTTTACATGACAACTGACTAGATTGCGGTTGCCCAAATCAGGAATCTGCAGTGATGCAAAATCCTTTGTTGGATTTGCCACATTTTAAACCCTGATCGCCGTCTGTATCGCTGTTGAACTGTCCTTTAGAACCCTCTGACGAGCCCTCTGTGTGGCAAAAGTACAGCAATGCAGTGCAGCGTGGAGAATTGCCTGTATTGCTGATGACAGGTGGGAAGCTGCAGTGGACTGGAGTCCTCTGCAATAAATCTTGAAGGTCTTTTAAATGTACACGGGGAAAATAACAACCAATTACGGGCACTGTGTTACTTTGTAAAGGGATGCTTTAGATGGCGGGTAATATTGATTTGGGTGATAACCGATAACAGTCTAATTCATTTTGAGTCCAAACAGGACTGAGATCAGCCAATTAATCTCACCACAACAATAGCTGTCGCTTTAAATGCAGAAGTAGATCCTGGAAGCTGCCAGATGAGGGATTGAGGAGTTTTCTTTGCAGCAGCCTTGTGTGCAGGGACCCCTCTGTTATGCGCTCCATTTCTCCTTAGTTACCCCCCCACCCCCCCCCACCCCTCCCCGCTCACTTCCACTGCACAGAGTAAATCCAAAGCCTGCAGTGCCTGATCGCGCTAACTCAAAGATCCATAAAGGCAATATCAAACTCTCGGCTCTTCGGGGAGGACAAACTGGAAGGCAAGTGAGGGCAACATCAAAAACACCCGCACTGGACAAGTGAGCAGGGGTCAAATCCTATGAGGGGAATGCAGCCATAGAAGAAGAAGAAAGAAGAAGAAAAAAGAAGAAGAAGAAAAAATACCGCTTCAGCAGAGCAGCAGCTGGTCCCGAGCTTGAAAGCAGGAGAGGGAAGAGCGGCTGCTGGACGGCGGAAAAAGAAGCAGAGAAAAGTGACTGGAATGATAAGATGAAAAGGTGAGTTATGGAAAAAATTCTAGACTCTTTTTACACACCATCACAATCACACACACACACACACACACACACACACACACACACACACACACACACACACACACACACACACACACACACACACACACACGTTCTGCCACACCCTGGCTCACATACAGTACACTGCTGTTTCAGCACTGTAGGCTCCTGGCTGTGTCTTTGCCTGCCTTTGCACCAGCTGATGCATGAGTTCTCTGTGGAGTCATTAATACAGCCCATCTATTGAGCTAGTTCTCCTCCTCTGGGAGCATAGGACTGACTGCTCTGACAACCACTGATGACTGAACACGCAAACTGATGCCAGGGAAAATGACTACAGGGATTTCTCATCCTTTCGTGATGAATGATATTCCCGAACGGACTAGAAATATCCTCTTTCAGATCCGCTCGAATGCTCGTCGGTTATAGAAAAAAGGATGCATTTCCAGCTGCTACTGATATATGTGAGAAATGTGCTGAAAGAAAAATAAATATCCCTGCATGCTTAGGGTGAGCGAGAATGGCATGCAATGTGAGCATCTGCAAGCAATGCTGTGATGTGCAGCAAAGACTGAGCAGCTTGTGCGTGTACGTACAGTGTGCACGTGCCTAAGAGGTGTGTGTGTGTGTGTGTGTGTGTGTGTGTGTGTGTGTGTGTGTGTGTGTGTGTGTGTGTGTGTGTGTGGGAATGAAAGGTATTCTGGCAGAGGGTGGAGCTTCAGAGAAGAGCATTTTGCAGTCACTGTGCTTCTCCTCTAGATACATTCCCAGTATTCACCATCCAAACACCGTGCAGGAATCATTTCACAGCGCGCCCCCTGGAGGCAAAGAGGATGCTGTGTGAGACGAACCCTAACATTCTCCTCGTCCTGTCCCCCTATCTTTTCTTTCAGCAGGCATGTGCTGCTGAAACTCCCCCCAAATGAGGCCCTTCTGGAACTCCTGCTCGTGTTGCTGCTGGGGCCGCACGTCTTAGCCGTGTGCCCCTCCATGTGCTCCTGCGGCCGCAGCCACAGGGAGGTCGACTGCTCGTGGAGGGGCCTGAGACAGCTTCCCGACGGGCTGCAGCACAACGCGCGCTCCCTCAACCTCTCCCACAACCGACTTCACAACCTGGACGGCCGGCTCACCGCGTACACCCACCTCCGCTCCCTGGATTTGTCTCACAACCGGCTGAGCCACCTGCCCGCCGGCTTGCCTCGCTCCCTCTGGCAGCTGCACGCCGCCTCCAACCGCCTCCAGCTGCTGGACAAGAACGACACGGTCCACCAGTGGAACCTGCGGCTGCTCGACCTCTCCGACAACAAGCTGGAGCGGGCCATCTTCATCAACAACACGCTGACCAACCTGTGCACGCTCAACCTGAGCCACAATCACTTCTGGACTCTGCCCACCAACATGCCCGTGCAGCTGGAGAACATCGATCTGTCCCACAACTTGCTCGTGAAGGTGCTGCCGGGATCTCTGGACCGGCTCCTCCGACTAACTCACTTCTATATGCATGCCAACCGCTTATCCACGCTGCCGTCTGGAGTTTTTGACAAGATGTCATCTCTTAGGGTCATCACTCTGGGCGACAACCCATGGGCCTGTCACCTTTATGCCGACATCACCTACTTACTGTCCTGGACGCAGCATACGCCTGCCCGCGTCCTGGGCTGCCCCTGCCACACCCAGCCTGTCTGTGGAGGGGTGCGCCCGGGCAGGAACGGAGGGTGGCACTTTGCCTCCTACAACCCGCCCCCCCTGGCAGCGAGTGCCCAGGACCTGAGCTCCTTGCCTCCTGAGGCCAGCGTCACCAGGTGGTGGTACTCGTCTGGTCCTGGCCTGCAAAGCACCCCGCACCCCCCCGAAGAGGCCTTGACCAGGCAGCACCGACCCCTCACAGCCACACCCATCGGCGCGGGCACACGGCTAACTATTAATCGCCTTTCTGCATCTGCTGGCCCTGCTGCCGCAGCAGACCACATGCTCCCCACTGATTCCGCTGACTCACTCCACCCCAGCAGAGCATCCTCTTCTCCTGCCACGAGCTTCGTTGCTGAAACGCCTGACATGACGCTGGACACAGGCCAGTTCTTTACAACGGAGAGCCCCTCCATCCAGACGAGGAAGACAACCACTCTTCGCACCAGGAGCGTGAGGAGGAAGAATCAGTCGGTTCCCAGCAGCATCAGCGACGGCAGCCGCTCCCCGCACCCTTTCCTACGCAACCTGGGGCTTCTGTCCCTCGTTCTGCAACGAGTCCTCTGAAAGACAAAAACACCTGTGGACAAACAAATACAGCACGCACAAGAGACCACTGATTGTGGTAGTACTTCCGTGTTTGTATGTTACCCACTTTCCAAGCACAAAGGCCATTTAAAATACAAAGTTTAACAATCCCTGCTATTCTCTGTGTGGTATGATGCTACTTTTATAATAATGGGCCTAAAAAAACAGCAACAAGGAAGTATCTTTTCTAATAACACTTTTTACAAGCCTCCACTCAAATGAAAAAAAAAATAGCATTGTAATGCATATAGCTAAGCACATGATGGCACTATACATCCAGGTACCAGTTTCTTATGTAACTGAATGTAGCCTGGTGCTCATCTGCAACCACAGCATACCCATTTTAATGCCAGTCCAGTGCACATTATGACCTAAAAAATATTGTGTATCTTTAATTTGTCCCTTTTTTTTTTTAAATGTTGGCTGAATTTTTTTATCGCATTCAAAAAATTGACTGATTTAGACTATTTTACCAAGAGATGTCCTTGATGCCTGCTCACCTGTTTCCTGTAACAAACCACATCTCTCACCAGAGGAGCGGTCTCTTCTGGGCACAGGGTGCATGTCAGAAACTGGTCATGCCACGTGCATCACGGGACCAACTGTGGAGCGAGGGGCATAGGCGCACACAAGGGACAATGTTGCATCGCTATCTTTATCGAACTCTGAGATCCAAGTATCGCTTCTGCATTTCGATCACATCTTAAACTTAAGTGTCCTTCATGATTCAGCGACGCTCATGAAAATGATCTGCATGGTGATTGAACGCTCCAGGAATGCTAACCTACGCTGCGATATTGCCGCAGAGCATTAAAGCACAGCATACAACGGAATACACTTCTACTGGGTGATTTCTTTCAATAAAACTGATGAGATATCTACTGTCTTTTGACAATTGTGTGAATTGTTTTCACCACCTTTTTCTTCACGCTAAACTGCAAGACAGACGTTTTTTTTTTATTTCAGGCTGTTTTTCCCTGATAGTCTTATGGGACAAACTGCTTGTTTTTCTTGTTTTTCTTTTGTATTCAACGGTTAAATCTCCCATGGGACTTAGACACAGGTGTCAACCCTCACGGGGGCTGGAGTGGTTCAATGCTATAAAATAGATCAAAAGGTTACTTATTCAGATTTGAATAGGCATAGATTTGTTTTTAAGTGCATTTATTGAGGGAATGTTCACTAAGTACAGAGGCACTTATTTCTGATAGACCTTGCTTTGCAGCTCAGAACAAACACAGTCTTATCTGTGGGTCTTTGGGCAATCACTCTGTGTCTAAGTTAGTTTTCTAAAAGATCAGTAAAAAAAGATCAGCCTACTTTATGCAAGACTAGCATAAGATCTGATGTATAGCCAGGCGCGACATACGTCTGGAAAACATGTTAAATGATAATGAATTCCCTTCTTTCTGACTCAGAGAAATACTCAAAAACTGGACACATTGACATCATATTTAAGCTTTACTGAATAAACACGCTGTAATAGAGGTCAGACAGAGTGAAATAAAACGACTGATCATTTTATCTGCACTCCCCCCCTTCCTTCTGAAAACTCAAACACCTGCTGAATAAATTGGGTGTATTTATAGCTGGCACACGGAAGCCAAAACAGAAAGGAACTGGTAGTTGGTGTGCTGTGTATTTATAAGCATGAGTCAAGGCTCAAACAAAGTTACACTTTTTTCTCTCCCTCAAGTCTCCGTTTCACGTTTACCCACTTATAACTTATTAAATGGTTACCTTATTCATAATCTTATTGATAATACTACTATAATACTGTCAAACAGACCTTTTTCCTCTCCAGGCCTGGTTTATGTGATATGAAAATAGAAAGTGAAGCTTCAACCGAAATATACTTGACTGAGATCTTTTTCCCCCCCAAAAAATATGTTTGTTTTTTTGGGAAGAAAGGGTTGAGAATCACTAGAAAGTCATTTTGGTTTTAATTGGTTTTAATCGTCAAGCTGAGAGCCAACAACGCAACCACTGACTCCTCGCTTGCCGTTACGTTTAGTCTCCACATACATGGCAGCTTTCCTGCTCTCCTAATCCTTTCACAAACACATGATGTATTTCTTAACTTTAGCTGCCGAACTTTCAAACATCTCTTCAAAGTACTGTAGGTGCCAGCGAGCTGGCCTGCTCGCCAATTATTTTCTCAGTAGACAACACGAAGTAATGTCAGATTTCTCTCCTGGCTCCTCCTAATAACTGACAAGGTGTAGAAGGCTAGCATCATTTACTGCTGCCATGCCTCCCCTCTTCATCTCTCCACCCCGGCTTGTTTTGAGTGAGCTGCCTTCTTTCTTTCAGCCACACTCAATAAGACTCACCCCCCAGTGGGCTTCTTTGTACCCGGCAACCCCACTGCCCTCTTGTGTTCTCGTACATTTAAGTCCCCATCAGCTTTATATATATCACAGTGTTCAGACGGTGGCATACAGAAAGGCTTAAAGAACATATCGTGTATTACAGTCTCTATGCAGGCAGATTGCCTGTGCGTGCGCAAAAGGAGTTTCTTTTGTTTATTTCATCCGTCTTTGTGTGTGTGCTTTGCTGAAAAAGTCCCCTTTCTTGTGTTGTTTGAGAGCACTGCTTTACAGAGCTGCGTTGCTCACAACCAAGCTATTTGAGTTTGGAATTGAACCTCTTTTCTCTCTGACACAGTGTGAAGAAATAGCCCAGAAAAACAGCCCGGTATTGTAGCTGTCCCTTTTACAGCAGCCTGTGGAGGTCACTCAGTCTTTCCCTTCAGCACGAGAGGCCATACGGCCACTGTAGGTGGTGGAGCTGGGTGTGACTGCAGACTCACCACTCCTGAAAGAAACACAGGAGACACGTCACTTCAAAAGCACCTCCATGAACACACACACACACACACACACACACACACACACACACACACACACACACACACACACACACACACACACTCACCAGGCGCACTAATGACATCAGCTCCTGTTCTGATTACATGTGCTCTAGGTGCCCTCTTGTGGTGGCGAGACAGAGATGAATGTTTATCCCAAAACATTCGAGCGGGAGACAATTCTTGGAGAGATTGTGTTTCTCGCCAGGACACAACTTTCCCCTGATAAAGACTATTCTCAAGGACTTTGTGAAAAATAATGATAATCTGTTTAGAATGCACACAAAGAGCGGGCTTTTCTGCTCTGCAACACATGCGAGTTCACTGCAATGGCAGGATAATTTGACGCATCAAACATGCAACGAGGGTTTGGACTTTTAATAAAATGCGTCTAACGACCGCAGACAGACCACAGCTCACACACATGCAGATGCGCGATGACGTGCCCTGAAAAGGCCACTGCAGCCTGCTTGTGTCTCAAACAATGGCTGCCAATCTCGACCTCCTTAGAGCCTGCGTCACAATATCAATCGGGCACCAGAAATAGGCCCCGACCAAAGGACGCTCAGATGTTGCAGATAAAGTTTATCCGATAAACCTAATCTGTATCGACAGCTAGGGTCCATATGCCGAGGCTCGCCGCCTCTTTGAGCCAAGAGCGATGTTTTCCAGTCTGGGGCACTGATCAGCTGAAAGGAGAAACGAGTAGGAATCTGGAAGAAATAACAAGGCGTACTCCAGCAGCCGGAGGACTGATGAGACAGGCAAAAAATTCAAACCCTGCAGCAGAGCGGGAGTGGGGTGGAGGGGGAGTGGTGGTGGGGGGGGGGGGGGGGGGGGGGTATGGTATCTCTCGCTCTCGTCTCACTGGCACAGACAAGGCAAGGTCAGTGTTAAGGTCGGTGGTTGCAGAATAGGAAGTGGTTGGCAACTGGGAGAATAAATGGTGTCAGTCAGTTAGGGGGGAAGTAAATAAGGTAAAAAGGAAAGGAGAGAGAAAAGGCTGATAGAAAAAGAAGAAGAAAAAAAAACATAGAATGAGCCGGAGGACAGAAAGCACCACTTAGCTGGTGTGTCCGGCGAGGCCTGCTTATTGTGCCATTCTAAGCCTCCGGAAGATTTAAAAGAAGCGTCTGCGGCGTAGCATATAAACAAACTCAGAGAGAGGGAAGGAAACTGGGTACAAGGTAGTTCTTCGGGCTACAAATCTGCAGGCTTCCTGTGTGTCAGTGTGTCCGTCGAGCAACAACAAATGCAGCTGTGCTGTGCACGAGTGTGCCTCAACCCTCAACACTGTTGAGCATGCACTGTAACACTGCATGATAAACCAGAGAGCATTTTGGCACAGCTGTCCTGAGGAGGATTTCAACCAAATGTACTTTGACAGAAAATGAGGGAGGGGGGGGATTTGGGTAGCTCAAAATCAAGCTCAATTTAACGCCCCCCCCCAAAAAGAAAAAAAGATTGATATAACTTACATGACTGGGTCTCTGCACGGGGAGGGTTCCGCCACTCCCTCTGTCTTGACAGAGCTCTCCGAAAGGCCAACATGCACGTCTTCCTCCGCACTGCTGCCTGTACAGGTGATAGGATGGCTCCTCGCGGTGCTTTAATGCCACCCGTCATCATCTGTAACACACGGCTCTCCGGAGTCGTTCAAAACGGCAGCCAGAACATTCCAGGGAGCAGCAGGGGCATGAGCTTATCTCCCAGCCCAGTGGAGCAGGTAAATTATGTCGTCATCACCCGCTTGTGCTGGAGCCCGATTGGTCTAAAGAGCCCCACATGCAAATGGGTTTTTAATACTCAGGTCAGAACGAAATGGAGACTCGCTCGGCCTTTGTTGTTACAACAGAAATGTGTGTGTGGTTGCAGTGATTCTGCAGAACTGTTCCGATCTGTGACTATCATGTGGTATACCTTGAAGCTGCTTCTGAGCACTTGGTACAAGGGAATACAGCATTTATCATAGCTTACAAGGGTAGTTTGCAGGCTTTAATATTACAGTTTAGTTCTTTTTAATAATGTGGACGTCTGAATATCACGGTGGCCCATCTACCTGGAATATTAGTGCGTAGCCTCTGGCAGAGCTTAATTAACTCATCTGCGTAGTTACAGAAGGCATAATGGGGGAGAGAAATCGCTCATCACCAGAACATCCGTCCCCACTGATCTGACTTCAAACAGTTCCTGTGTGCGGTAACAATCGCACACGGTCCCAGTGATCCTCACATATCACGATCAGTCGACGACGCTCTCACACGACCGCCCATGACATCATTAAAGTCATCAGTTTACTATCCAATGTGGAAAGCTACATACAAGATGCAAAGCTATCCTGGGCGAGATGAAAGAGCGGGTCGGCTGCAGTTTGGTGGGTGGCTAATTCCTGAAATAGGACTGTCAATTATGCATGTCTCGGTCTGGCTCCCTCCCTGCAGTCTGAGAGGTGCTTTAGCTCATGCAGCAACAGAGGAGCAGGCAGGAGAGGACACTAGAGGGAGACAATTTGTTCACATCTGCAGCCTTTTCAACAGCTTCTCCTCTGGATTCTGAATTCCACTGTAATAGGCCCTCCAGAGGTCCACAGAGATCAATAACAAATCATTCACAAAATCCAAAGGATCAAATTAACAACGTCTCAAGAGCGTTTGAATAATATCCCCAACAAATTCATGGAAGCGATAGAGGGTATTTAGTCTGAGCTGTCTTTTAGTGTTGGATTAATGCATATTGGATTCCTTTGCGTGCCAGTGCGTGCTCAAAACACATGGCGAGCCTCGGCGAGAGTCATGCAAATTGTGCATAAAAAAGGCAACAATCCCAGAACACTTCAAGTTTCACTATCATCGCCACCCGTGTGCATGTCTTCAGGCATTCAAAGGTTAATATATTTCGGTGATTCACGAACAGATTACATGTAGGAATCCGTGCGGAGCAAAGGGGTTATACATGATCCGGGAACAATTTCTCCAAGGTCAAGTGAGGCTTCTGAGGGTGTAAAATAATTACTGCAACAGGAAACAGGATGCTTCTTCTCAAAACAGCATCTCATAACACTGTCAGCGAGTCTATTGCTTCTCTCACTTTCTTTTCCCCCCACAGCTCTTTCACACACTATCAATTTTACTTCTTTCTCCATCCCCAAATCCTGCAGTCTTCATGCAAAGGCTCGGTTAGTTACAAGCTTATTCTTCTTTTCTTTTCTATTTCAAATTTTTTTTTTTTTTGCATGCTGAGTTTCCTCTCTACTGAGAAGGGGGTTCATCTTTCAGCACCGAATGCAAGCCACAATTGCACTGATGCAACTGTGTGATTCCAGAAATCGTTGCATTGTCCTTGATTCGAAAGCGAAGGGTGAATTATGATTCAACACACAGATGAGTTCAAAGCATGCAGGATATAAAAAAAGAGAGAGAAAAAAGGTGTCTATTTCTTCTTATTCTTCATCCCCTTATTAATCAGAATGTCTTCAACAGCTGCCACCTTTACAAATGCTTCCAAGCCACGGTGACGTTCGGTTTCGGGCAAATCTGTTTGTTCATACTTTGTAGAAAAGTACACATACGCCTTCTCTTTCCTCCTCACTCGATACTAAACGCTCAGCTGCTCTGAAAGCATAGCTGTCAGGGCGCCTATACTTGCTTAAAGAAGGATAAACATTTTGGGCACTTTCATCAGGTGGTGGTAGCGGCTCAGATTAAAGGAGAACACCGCTTTATTTAGAAATCTATACATTTTTCTCCTTCAATCAGTGTAAAAAAAAGAAGAAAAAGATCTAGCAACCAGAATGTTGAACTATAGTGTTATCCACAACATATGCAAGGTTTGTTGATGAAATATGATGGATTTGAAAGAGAGTATGGCGTCTGCTTTGGCGTCCTGCTGTTTGGGGTTCACAAAGCACGCTCAAATGCTATAAAAACGTCACACCTGATGTAACTTTTCCGTCACGTCTGACTTTGCACTCTTCATGGCGCAACAACAGTGAACAGAAAGGCCCCGATAACAAGGTTCAAACGGCAGAATAATTCACAACCACAGTGTGAAACCTGGAGACCCCAGTGTTTTTATTTGAGCACAAAACAAGTTGCTCTTCATGTGTTAAATCCACTGTGATTTTTGCACACCTTGTGATCGCTTTAAAGCATGTTGTTCCTCAGAGCTCATATTCCGCATCAATTCATAACCTCCCTCTCTCTCTCTCTCCCCCCCTCTGTCTCCCCCTCTTTCTCTTTTTGCAGCTGCATGAGTGGATGCAATTTTTTTCTTTTTCTTCCACAGTCACATTTCAGGCATATGCTGTAGGGTACTGTCACACATTTGACAATTTATAGAACATGCAACAGTAATATAATCTTGAATGTATTGTCAAATGGCATGGGACAGAAAAAAAAACGTGCTTAGAAGGTAAGAGAGGTGTCATATATCCATTTTCCTTGACAATCCAGTACTACCACGAGTTTCCACCATTTGCCTCCATAGTTTTTGTTTCGGAGATACAGACAGTCGCAATGTGGGGTGTCCCCAAACTAATGACAGAGCTTTAGCTGTTAAACTGTCAAAAGTCGTGTTATTTGGGTTTTATCTAAGTCATTGTTTCAAAAACATGCTGCCTGGCGAGATAAGAAATTCCCTCTGGTAGTGCCCTGAACAGTCACAGGCACAGACGCGCCTATTCAAACAAAATAAAAAACTTCATTGAATGTGAATAATGAAATAGGATCACTAGTCACGTTTCATGCCGAGCTTGGGATGTTTTGTTGTAATTATTCTCGCGCTACGATGAATGAAAACTGCATTGGTAGAGAATGTATTGTCTTATTGTCTGTTGGGTTCTGTGAGCAGCAATGTGGGACAGATGCAAACAAATGTATAATACATCATTTAAAGCGTAATTTGTACATGAGATTTCCTTTCCCTGTGTTCTATTGATACCACACTGTGCAAAAAAATGTGTATTGAAAATATATGTTTCCCCTCCACTGCAAACGTTGTGCACGTTCTTTCATACATTAATTTCTTAGTCTTCATCATCTTCTTCTTCGGGGTCATGAGGGGGCAGTTTATCGGCACATGCCAGCCTGACCCCCCCTGCAGCTCATTACAGGTCATCTATATGACAAAAATCATAATCACTCCACTGCATGTTTGGATACCTGTATTGATCCCCGTTGGGTATTCTTTGTTGGCTTTCATAATGGCTCAGGAGCCTTTTTTCTCATAATCAGCCCACCTCAGCGCCTAAATTTGGGCACCTTTTTTACTCATTTCAAAATCTAATAGTTTGCATAATCTGAGCTGTAAATATATTCATAAGGATGTTGTTATTACACTATAACATATTGGGTTTTTGGTGTGATATCATTAAAGTATTGATCATTGTACACCAAGAGTAGCACAAATTGAAATGCACTTTCAATCTACTGAAAAGAAATGTCACATAAAATGTCACATAAAATGTCACATAAGCCTGTCACTGCAATAATATTGTTAGCCACCATTTAAAAAATCAAACCAAAAAGTATATACGTATATAAATGACATTATTTCATTTCAAATATTCAATAATTGCAAAACCCTTGTGAGCCACAACAATCAGGATAATGTCAATTTGAACATGCATGAGGAATTGCCCCATTTTTTTCTCCTTCTTTCTGAGGGACTATATTGTACGGCGGAGGAATAACAAGGTATTGTCATTCGTAAAAAGTAATCACGTTGTTGCTTTGCAAAGGTTTACCTGTCAACTGGATAATAATAATAAGTCAACATTGCTAATTAAGAGGACAATTTCTTGGACAAAGACTTTTTTTTTCTTCCTTTTTTTTTTTTTTTTAATGCTATGTGTCCACTGATTTAGAAGAGCAATAAGCCACTTTCACCTCTAGTGGCTTAGTGCTTAATTAAATGACAAATCGGAGGATTGGTTTGCAGATTGCCTGAATTGACGTCAATTGGATTGGTTAGGTGACAGAGGCAGGCTCCGCCCCCTGTGGGCCAAGGTAGAGCGTGCCGAGGAGAGGGAGGAGGGAGCAGGGGGCTGAGCTGATCCCACGTGTGACGCTTTCATTCCCGGCTCAGTAATATTCTCATAGCGGGGCTTTGCATATCTCCTGCCGTATCTGTGTGTGTCTGTCACTGTTACTGTAGTCCCAGCCTATAGTTTGAAATAGATATGGAAGGAGACGGGAGTCAAGCCACATCCGGAAGCCTAAATGATTCACAACATGACCCGGGGTAAGAATCTTTCTAAATGTAATCCTAAAGGTACGGCTTTTTTTCCTCCCTTCTTTTTCTTTTTCTTTCCCCTTCTTTCATGTTACAACATCTTAGAGAGGACTTCGACTGCCGTGCTGGATTCGTCCCCACAGTGCGCACTTCAACCGTGCCCGGGTCCGTTTCCACATTCAGTTGAAAGCCCCCTCGGCTTCGTAGCGAGAGTGGCCTCCCCCTTTTATGTAGATAGACTATAAATACGAAGCGCGAATGTGTCTCCATAGTCTTCCTTTTATCCTTTAAGGTCGCTTTTAGAAGTAGTTAGTCGTCAAAATGGCCGAACTGACATCTGGACTCACTTCTGTTGTGTTTTCCCCTTTCAGTAAAATGTTTATCGGTGGCCTCAGCTGGCAAACCTCACCAGGTGAGAGACTGTTATTCTCTTTTACACCGTGTCCAGTATTTTCTTGTTGTTTTGTGTGTGTGTATGTCTGTGTGTGTGCGCGCGCGTGTGTGTTTGTGTGTGTGTGTGTTGTCGCTGTGACTGAGTGCTCGTTGTGTGGCTGCTGGCGGTGTATGTGCGAATGTGCACCGTGCAGTAGCGTTACTGTATGGGATATCTCACCAGTGTGTGTGTGTGCGCGGTGTTATTCTTTGATCTCCGTCCATCTGAAGTCCTCTATTCGACCCCTATGCGCATCGCGGGGTGTTTTTTTTTTTTTTTTTTTTCCTTGGTGTTGAAAATGCAGTGACAACAGCATGCCCCATATGTTTCTGTCCAATGACCCGACATATTTTCTTCTTCTTCTTTCTTCTCTGTTCCACAGACAGCCTTAGAGACTATTTTAGTAAATTCGGAGAAATAAGAGAATGTATGGTGATGAGAGACCCCACGACAAAACGCTCAAGGTAAATAAACACCGGGCTTCTCCTACTTTTCCCCCCGTCTCCAGTGCATGTGACGATATCGCTCACTTTTTCTCCGTGTTTCGTATTTAATCCAGTGTGTGTGTGTGTGTGTTTTCTGTGTCCGCGCGCGAGCGCGCATAGTGTTCGCGTGTGTCCCCTGTGTGCGCGCGCGCGCCTGCGTGTGGTTTCACAGCGAGCCAGATAAGCTTAAATGCTCACTGCTGTAAAGCTGCAGCCGAATGCAATTTGACATTGACTTTGTGACTGCACCGCAATGTTGCTGTGGTGTCGTCTCCCGTTGTAACCGGGCAAATAATGATCAGCAGCGGGCTCCGTTTATGTTTCAAATCTGCCCACAGGACGTCCATCATTTCTATTTTTTAATTTTTATTTTTTTTCCCCAAGACATTTTGCACAGAAATATTGTAAGAATAATAAGGTCACGGGAATAGCATGCCCCCGCTGTTGTGCAGTCGTATGTATGCCGAGCCACAATACATTTTAGTATTTGCATGAGACGACATGTGATATTGCAATTATTGCGCTGCATGCATTTCTAACACTGTTGTTCTGTCTTTTTGTTTTGCAGAGGATTTGGGTTTGTTACGTTTACAGATGCTGCCAGTGTAGATAAAGTCTTAGCTCAACAACACCACGAATTAGACTCAAAGACGGTGAGTTCATTTTATCTACATGTTTTAATGCAAGTGTTTGTCGTCCCTCCTCCTCCTCACTGTCATAACTGTGTGACTTCCCACCGTCTGCAAGGTCCCGTTGGTTGAGCGCCTCTCAAGTTAACAGGCTGTGTGGATCAAGGTCATGCATACGGGCTAAACGCATGACGGCCCCTTCAACACTGAGCTTAGCAATAAAAACACAACTCCAGGGGTGAATAGTGTGCGTGTTCACTTTCACTTCTCCGGGGTTAAATGGGGCTGACACGCCCCCCCCTTCCCCTGTTAGCCGCAGACGCATGTGCAGCGTGCACATATCTCATGTCCCACTGAAGGGCGTGCTGTCTCAGGCCCTGCTGCCCCCGCTTCTGTTTGACCCGGCAGATATCGCGTCGTATCACGCCTGATGCACTGATACTGGAAGTGTGAGAAGAAGAAACCTGTTTGAAACCGCCCCCCCGCCCCCAAACAACTTTGTAACAAACATGTTATTCAAACTAATTGGCAACTGCATTGTAATATATATATATATATATATATATATATATATATATATATATATATATATATATATATATATATATATATATATTAGTTTAGCTGCAAATGAATTGTCTGTATTCATTTGCATAGATAAGCCAATTGATCCGCAGACAGACGCATACACCCACCCATGAAGAACTCTGAACTGTTGTGGATTCTGCTTGCCCTTTTTGAAATTTGTCAGTAGATGAATAATTAAAGATGGCATTTTTTTTTTTTTTTGATGTCTGTAGTGATGGATTAGACAGGGTTCAGCTGAGATTGCATTTGTCAGGGATTTCTGCTCGGTATGATGGTAATATCCAGATATGGCAGCATAGTTTTTTGGAAATGGAATCCTCGGCTGAAGGCAACTCTATATGGAGGAAATGTTTTGTTTAGTTTTTTTCAGGATTTCAAAAAGACAAAGGGATTGTACTTAAGGGGCACTTTGAAATGTGTGTAAGATATGACAAGTCATTTAAAGACTTGTCCATTTCAATCACATGTTGGCGCTCAAGTGTGATAGGTCGAGAGCTAAAAAGGCTTTTAGTTTGGACAGTGGATCCTATTTTATTTTCCCAGTGATTTGGCTCCTCTCCTCTTTTTTATTATTATTATTATGGAGCTTTTTGGCCAGCTTTCACAACAGCTCAGTGATGGTGGCTTTACTTAACCAAATGGACTCATGTGTTTTAGTTATTTACCATTACAAAAAAACGCACGTGTCAAAATACATTAGGGGGCACAGAGATGGGCGTACAGTGGATAGTTAGTTTCCTCTTCCCCCATCCGATCGGATCCTTCCCGCTATGCTATTTTAAGTCTCAGGGGTGGAGGGGGTTGTTCAGTGTCTCACTCAGACATTTTTTTGTGCTTTAGTCTTTTGTATATGTCACGGCTATAAGGGTGACAAGGACTGTGCTGTGAAATGGGTGAACAGAGAAGACAAGCTTGGCGGCGAAAGGACTGGCGACATCGCACACGAGTCCGTAGAAGCAGGTTTGATGCTTCGTACGGAGCAGTTTGGTTCACTTCAAGGTTGACATTTGAAATGAACTTGAATTTAGGGAAATGGGTTGCACACAAAAAATGTACTTGCACCTGGGAGTTGTCCTGCACAGCTGGTCCAGTGCCTTACCCGAAGGCACTTTGAGAGCAGTGGCAGCAGGAAACGGTTACATTCCTCAAGCTTTTAAAACTATTCGATTAAGATCTTCGTTGGACTTAACTTGATGACCTCACGCTCATAGCGCCGTCTCAATCCACTGCTACTTCTATGTTGCAACTGACTTATTGATTGCAATTTTTTTTTTTTTCACCCATATGAACGGACGTTCTTTTATTAAAGTTACCGAACTTTTGCCAGCAGCTTCGAGATATTATCATTATCAACATGTAGAATAGTCTTGGTCTATAACAGGGGTGGGCAATTCATTTTCCAAAGGGGCCGCATGAGAAATTTGGACCGTTGTGGAGGGCCGAACCAATAGGCTGAACTTAATTCAATTAACTCAATATTAATGTCATTACTTTATTAAAAAACTGTAAATTATATGGTTTTGAGCCGCTACTGGTAAGAATACATGTTACAATAAGGCTATGAAAATATGTAAAAAATGTGATTACATTTTTTAAGATTTTTTTTAAACCTTACCTTTTTTAAATATGTATGTTAAAGACCAGCAATGTATTAACTTTATACAAAAGCAATAAGTGCTTTTGATGTTTGTTCTCATGTGTAGGTAGATCCAAAGAGAACCAACACATCAACTGCTCGCTGAGGACAGAAACTGCATAACAATACGCTTTCATTTCAGTCGTCAAGTTGGCAACACTGCCCGTCGGTGAGGCTCCGTAAGCGCGTGCGCACACACATGGCGTGCATCTTATTTATTTATTTTTCATTTTTGATTGACCTAACGCGGGCCAGACTGGGAGAGCCCGGCCCGCGGGCCGTAAGATGCCCAGGTCTGGTCTATAACCTTAAGCAGGGCCGGCTCTAGCCCTTTGGTTGCCCTAGGCGAGATTGAGTTTTGCGCCCCCCCCCACACAGACACACAATACTTTACATCACTGAAGAGACATATATTAACTTAACTGCTTTACTTTGCATAGCAGTTTTTCACCCACTTATAATTCTACTATTCTACATTGCAGTTCAACAATAAATGGTGCGTGGACAACAAACACCAGAATAGTTTCAGAACATTTTCTTTTTTATTATTTTAAATAATTTATTACACACTCAAAGTTAGGATTAAATTAACTCCATAAACTGTGCAAAACACTCTTTTTTTTTTTCAAATATGTTTATTGAACAAACCTATACTTGACTTTCTTTTCCTCTTCTTCCTTTTTTCGTTTTCATCCCTGTGCTCCAGATGGTTTAGACCAGTCAAAGTGGTCGCGCAATAGATTTTTCAGATCGCGCACATTTTTCAGACCGCACAAACGATTTATTTTTTTGGAGTGAGTCATCTTTACAATAGAAGATCTTTGATGTGACGTGTCGAGTCTTGGCCAATCAGCGTCCCGTTTTCTCGACAAAAAATTCAGATTTTTGGCCGAGTTGTTGTCCTCTCCGTAATAGAACATCTTTGATGTGACGTGTCTTGGTCCCTGCTCGCGGGAGCCAGCGCCACCCATGGTCGCGTGGTCGCGAATTGCTCACAGTGCTGAAATGTGCGCTGTGAGGGCGCCCCCAACCCATTTGTCGCCCTAGGCAGTCGCCTAGTTCGCCTATAGCAATCGCCGGCCCTGACCTTATGTATTTATGCCAGAGTTAAAACACAGGTTTTTCCTCGCTCCTCTGAAGCATATTGAGCAGAGTGCAACATTTGTAATGTAAAATGACCATTTTGAGACATCCACAGAAAGATACAGAACGTTTTGCAGCTACAGATACTCACCCAGACAATCGTATCGTAGGCTGTAGGTCATATTTGGCAGACTTATGTCACACTCTTCACATCTGACAGTGCTTCACCCTGAGAAGTGAGCGGTGACATTTTAAAGTCTGACATCTAATCATAATTTTTCTCCGAATTGTGGCCTTAGTGCACAGACAACGGCAAAGTTCTCCACACTTGTTGCACATCTGTCCTCATCTAATTGGCAAGTCACTCGAGGCTTTCTGCGAAACCTTTCCCTTTTCATAATATTTATCATTACCTCTGTCGGGTAGTATCTTTCTGGAGAAAAAAAAAAAACCTGTATGTTGTGAAAGTGGATTTTCATTCCAAACTAGTTGAGGTATTTTCTTTTGTGGGCTTCTTTATTTTTTTGTGCTTTTTTTTTGTATTAGATGGCATACAGTATAGAGCTGACAGGAAATGAAGGGCGAGAGAGGCCTGGCCAGACTCTATCAGGGGGCGTCGTGTTTACAGTGTCCACGTCAAAGGATGCCCCAAATACATAGGTTTTATTGACTATTAACATTTTGGACATGGGACATATTTAAACAAATGTGGACTCAATAAGATTTGCAATCCTGTCTGATGTTAATGAAACAATTAGTTTTTGTGTATGATTTATTTGCTTTGTTGCCATGTGTTTTGTCTCCATACCCCCCCACACACCTGTAATAATAACCAATGGCTTCGTCATAATAAACAAGTTAAGCTTTGGAGGTTTTGTTTTGTTTGCTTGACATTTTTATAATCGGATGAGTGTTTGACAGTCTAATTGAAATACCAAAGATCTTGACTCAAATACATGCAGAAATTGATATTTCCTAGCTGCTAATGTGCTGTTGTTTATCCGTCGGGTGCAATAGAAGATTACAGACCTATGGCAGCTGTCTGTGTTGTTCTCCTCACTATTAGTCATCGGGCTGTATCTGCTGCGCCGCTGTATATATCTTAACGCTCGCGCTGTCAAGATGGCATTGCATTAGGGTCCGTCATATCTCTTTTGCAAAGTTGCTCTCCACGAATGAAAAGGAACGGGACCGGTCCAGTGCGTGTGGCTGGCTCTTGATGCGCTTGCAGATGTCGGTTCGATACCAGACCTCCCCGCTTTCACGGCGCTCGAGGTGAATCCGCACCGGCGTCTTTTTGTTGTTGTCCTCGGTAACCTTGAAAGGGCGCGAGTGGCTGGAGGTGCTGTGACTGTGAACAAGTCGAGTCACATTATTCACACAGGGAAAGTAGAAATCATACCTAATTTACATTTTAGTTTCCTTGTTTGTTTCTCATTTATAATTTTTTTTTCAAATCTAGTCGGATGCCGGAGGTTGAACTAACGTGGCTTCCTGACAAACACACACATGGAGCAGTCATCATTATGAAGTAATATTAGTAAAAGAAGCAAATGCAAGAGAGGCATTTGATTACATTCATATCTCACAAAGAATTACAGTATATAACTTCATTTCAGCCCAACATTTCCTCCGTGGTTGAGAAAGAAAGAGCTGTCGAACTATAGAATCAACGTAGCATCCACAAAAATGCCAGGATGTGAGATTACATGCACACAGTCAAAGCCTTCCTCTTATTCTTTATTAGTATTTTTTATTTTCCCAAGCGTGCGCTCAGGCTTTTGTCCGGTTATGAAAACACTCAGACTAGGATGAATGTGAATGAGACATATGGGGAAGCGCAGCCTGGGGCTTCAAAACACACATGCTGGTAATTCAGAACATATTTACCATTTTTCATGATGCTTTTTGTTCAGTTTAGAAATATGCAACTCGCAGCATCTGTTCCTAAAGATGTTTTTTTTTTTTTAAAGGCAGGTTGGTATGAACAAGGGCAGATCAAGTAGAACACAACTTTGCATTTGAGAAGTTTGAGAGCTCAACAAGGCAGTAGATTGATGCCAGGTCGGCTTCTAGTCTGGTTTTAATGTAAAGTGGAATATATGAAAAAAGAAAATTGATAACTATTCTTCAGTGACCTGTTGAGGGTTATATTTTAATGCAAAATGTGACTGTATCATGGCCGTGTGATATCGTTTAACTTTAGTTTGAACTGCGAAGATCTAACTCGCTGTAAAACCCACAAACATCAATGTTTTCATACATTCATTGCCTGTACTGCCCAGGTCCAGTGTATGCTATACAAGAGAAAAGTTGGAGGAAAAGTGTGGATAAACCGCTGTTTTGGGTGGATCTTTAATCTTTTTGGGAAGTAAAGTCAGATCAGCGAGCTAAACTCTGACGTGCCCTTGTTTAAGTACAGCAGGTGCTCTGTCTTCTACAGTTAATTATGGCTGAAGGCGTTATTAGTTCGAGCTGTATCAGTCTCCTGTCGGTACACAGAGAACAAGGCGGGAGTGTAATATCTAGTGTAATACCACTGACTCTGGATCATGCTCATCATGGTGTTGCATATTTTCTTTCGTGAAAAAAATAAATACATTTTCTCGTCGAGCGAGCGTTTGGAAACTATCTCATTATTGGAGCGACGAGCATAACAAACTGCCTTTTTTCGTGGCGTTATCCCCCCCCCCCCCCCCGCACCCCCAAAAAAAAAAAATCGGTAAAGATTGACAGCACAGATATGAAATATTTATGTTTTAATTTCTTGTCTATTTGGTATCGCGCAGGCACACCTGTGGACCCGCTCCCGCTCTTAAGTTGGAGGAAAAAGCTGCAATCTTTGATAAGCCTTTTTTTTTTTTTTCTTCCCCTTTTTAGCTTAAACACCACGCCATCATGCCACTGTAGATATGTCTTAAGAGAGAGGAAGAGAGTTTACCCAGGAGCCGCATTAATACGAGAAATCCTTTTTTTCTTTTTTTTGAAGATGTGAACTGAAGATATAGGCTGTTTCTCAGCCCTGATCTCCCACAGTTGCATGCAGAAGCGGCCCTCAGAGACCCTGTAGTAAAAGGTTGTGGAAGATAAAAGATGGAGAGGGGATTCCTCTCGGTCTGTTCTCATTTATTATGTGGACATATCGGCTCCTATATATGATGTTGTGAGGAACTCTGTGTGAGATCATCGCATGAGAACGGTGCACCGACACTATTAATTAGAAAAAAGTCCCGTTAGGGTGGTGTGCAGCCACTTCACCAGTAGGGCGTCTTTAGCGTGTCTCTTAGTCACGCTCCCACACTCAACTGTGAACTCAACTGTGTAAACTCCAGATGTGAGATACCCGCATTGTAAAAGGCAAACATACCGTAATTGCGGCGCCCCTTGAAAACTCCATCGCTTTAGAGGCTGTCAGTCTATTGTACATAAGAGGTACTGCTACCATTAGATGGTAACAGTAATTTAATCAAAGGAGGGGGAAAAAATAAAAGAATCCCAGTGCAGACAGTCGTGAATAACGGATGCCTAGAATAACCATACCCTTATTGCCCGTAAGAATATTTTGTTCCTCAAGAACACGCTTGGCGCGTTAACATTCGCAGTAGTATCCAGGTTTCTCAAGCTGCATGTACACATCCAATCCCAAATAAGGCCAAATCCAGGACCGGGACCTGTGAACGGGATTCAAACGATATCCACCACCTGCATGCGGGTTGTCTTGATTTCCCGCTATCTTCAGAAACCTGAAAAAAAATAAAAAAGAAGGCGTCCCTGTTTTTCTGTCGGAATTCTCCGGGTAGCATATCCTTATCCGGAGTTTCCCGAAAGCTGGAAAATATTTGCAAAAGCACGCCTGACGGGTTCCACCAAAATCCCGATGGGGATGTGAGTGCGCGTTGAATGCTTCAATCAATATTTGTGAACGCGACTTAGCTCTCTCTCTCTCTCTCTCTCTATCAAAGCCGGAAACCAGAGAAGTAACTCTCAAACTCGACTTAAAGAGTTGAATGTAGCCATATATACTCAGAACACCCCCCTGGCTCTCATCTAGAACATCTCATCTAGAACATCTCTCCCAATACATTCGTCTATGTAGCATTTTCACACTAACTCGATGACATCCCCCATTTGAGTTTTAGCCTTCTAGTTTTTGGATGTGGGATAGCCTTGCTCAAGTTTGCTACTATTTTTGGGAATCTGCAAATGGCCGTGGTTCCATTTTACAGTTTACATTTTCCCATTGCTTCCACGTTTTGCAACATGTAAAAACAAAAACTAAAACATTTATAACACGGAAAAAGACAATGGAGTTGTTCTTGTATAAGAGTCCAGTCAGTCCCAAGTAAAGTTTATTGCTATGCTCCTTAATGGATTTAACAATCCCAAACGACCTTCATACTTCCGCAGTAACGAACAATACTCAGAAGGTAAATTCCAGGTGTTTACCTGCTTGATAGCGTCGGTTTCCCTCGTTTGAGCAGCTAATCTGGCAACCAATAAAACGTAATGTTCAAAGGTGGAGCGTGTCCATATTCACAGCAGATTGTTCATTCAGCTCCGAGTCAGGTTTCTAAATATCTATGTGCTGTTTAGTTTGCATGCGCTGCTTGTGATGTTTCCATGATAGACATTTCCTAGAGGGGCATTAATAAAGTACCTTAACTGCTACTCGATGATAACCATAAAGCTACAGCTGGCTGGGGGAGGTCTATCTTTCTACGCCGGAGTTATGTGTCTTCAATTTATGTTGTGTTTTTTAATGTGCCTTTTGGTGCACGTGTTCCCTAGGAAATTGCCTCCTCTACTTTTGCATTAGCTCGTGATTTGTTTCCCAGAATCCATCTCGACAAACCACAGAGAGTGTACCTGAACTTGTTGCGTTCAGCAGATGTAGGTGGAGAAAATTAGTCAAAGGAAAAAGCAAAGTAAGGGCAAGAGAGTGTTTCAAACTCTCCACAACCCATTAAGAAAAGTACTATCATGGACACAAAATGGACCAAAACATGCAAGCTAAATCACTAATAGGTCATTTATTTTGTGTGTTCCCATTTTTTTTTTTTATATGTATTGTTGGATGAAAACATGATACAGGTACTCTTATGTGGAATTACTGAAACAAGTGCACTACCCAGGTCAGGTTGACTGATCCTGTGTGTGTGTGTGTGTGTGTGTGTGTGTGTGTGTGTGTGTGTGTGTGTGTGTGTGTGTGTGTGTGTGTGTGTGTGTGTGTGTGTGTGTGTGTGTGAGAGATAATAATAATAATAATAATAATAATAATAATAATAAAGTTTCAGGAAGGAAGTAACATGTGAAAAACTGAGACAGCGCAGTCTCCTCTCCAAAGGTGCGCTCCTCCAGTGCAAAGCGCAGCGCACACTTTAGCTGTTGGCCTTCGGTGGGGAGGGACTTTCCTCTTTAAAAGCCCGCGCACGTGAATATGTGAACCGAGGGGAAACAATTCCTACACCTCCCCTCCTCATGTTCAGATTTCTCAAAGGAGTCATTCATCATAAGTTGTGACCTAAAAAGGTGCTGCCACAGGATTTCTCAGAAGGATTGGTTAGTAAGTCCTCTTCGCCTAATTTGGTTCCATTGGTCTGAGTGCGATTTAAACAATCTGCAGTAGCCTCGTTTTGAACACAACTCTGTGCATATAATTGGCTCCTTTTGATAGTTGTAATGTTTCCAACTGACAGAAAACTATATGACCCCCATCGCTGCTGTGTTTAAGAGCCCTCTTGTGCGCGGGCAAACGGGAAGCTTGGCCGTGAATAGACATTCTCAGCAGGGCTGAAAAACAATTAGTTTGCGCATTATGTTGAAATGAGGTCTGATGCGTTTTGTGTATAGGCTTAAAAAGTGAGATACATTACCAAGCATACAGGACTTTGGTATTCGAAGCAGAATGTGTTGTCTTTGCTCGACTGGGGCGCACAAAATAATTGAGTTTGAATTGGTTATGCCTGGGGCTAAGTGCTAAAACAAATCTTTAAATGAAATTCATTACAAGCAGGGTTGCCGTACCCAGGTGTTATTGACTTCATTTCTCATTTTGACTTGATTTAGAAAGATAACCGTAATAACGGAGACTGACGGGAAAAGATGACAATGACATTGCACATCATGGTTTCCCTTCAACCGCATTAAAACGTCGGTCTCATTGGCTTAATTGATCTGTGCAGATGGTGTCTTTTTGTTCTTGTGTTCCTTAATTCACTCTCTCTCCGTTGTCTTCCGCAGCAGGAAGTGATGTCTTTTTCTTAAATATATCCATCTGTGCTGAAGTAGTGACTCTCATGAAAGCATAGAATTGGTACACTAATTGTGGATATTTCAGCAGAACACGTGGCAAAATATGGAACAACATGAAAAGGATTCTCAGGGACATAAATGAGTAATATTACAACAAGAAAAAGGAAATCTTTTCTCTTTTACAATTTCATTGGTAACCAGGCGAGGACAATTTAGGATGCCATGGCTGTTTGAGATAGTTCCTCCTCATTGTGCAAGGTTGATGAGAACCCCCCCCGCCCCCCCGCGCACCTTCCTACTAGTGAAATTAACGAGGAAAATGTAGCTAATGAGATAACAAGCACAAGATGGAGAATCAGGCTGATCTGACGCATCCTCCTGGTTATTTGGCAATATCTGGAGGCGACGATGGCCTCAGACTCTCATTTTCTCCCTGTCATATTCAATCAGCGATTCCTGCCTAAAATAAAAGCCACTCTGTGCTGCGACCACGGCCAGACAAACAGGGATGCGCCGTTCAGACCTTTTCAGTCCCGAAACCGATGCCGAAACCCGGGCTTTGGTTATCGGCTGATACCGAGTACCGATCCCATACCAGTGTTAAGTGACTGGGATCGTACTTTTATGTGTGAGGCAACGTCAGGCCTGGTTCAAACCTTGCTTTCCTTAATATTTTTTTTTTAACAAAGTGTAACAAATAAATACATAGATATGCATTTACTGAATTGTTTTGTTACAAGAAATCGCACACCAGCAACTTGGTAAACGAATCTTCAAAATGAAGTGTGAATATTCTTAGTGCAGCAACAACGTGGTCATAACTTTAAACAGGAAGTGAAATCCCTATATATATATATATATATATATATATATATATATATATATATATATATATATATATATATATATATATATATAAAATGTATAGTAGACTTGAATGGAAAAGATCGGCCCCATTGTCCCCAATACCCAAGCTATTTGATCCAGTGCATGCTCCATGTCGATATCCAGCAGAAAGATGGTGTAATCCACACACACACACACACACACACACACACACACACACACACACACACACACACACACACACACACACCACACACACACACACACACACACCCACCAGTTTTGGAGCACACATATGGTGGTCAGTGCATTGTGCTTAGAATGTGTCATTGAGGTCCTTTAAAAGGCCGGTTTATCTTTATCGCACATTTCAGCAACACGGCTCTATTCGGATCCTCATAATAACACGTTTTTGTACGGCCATTAGTCGGCGCTCGGGATATGGAATCGTGAAGTGTATATTGCTTTTAACTTAAAGGTCTGTTGCCCCAACGGACTCGCGTAACTGGAAATCAAAGCAGTCATTGGGCTAAACCTCCTGCGCCAGTCGAATCATTGGCCGCTGTGGAGTAAACGCTTGGTGTGATGACTCGTAAAGTTCTGTCACTGCGTGGTGCATTAAGATATCATTTACAAGCGGTGGTCAGTGGGGACAAATTGGTGTCATAATTAATCACTAATAAGACAGTTGGTACTGTTGCTACCCATAACCATGACACAGCACATTTAAACCAGACTGGTGGGGGGTCAGATTTGACAAAAGTCAGGTCTGCTGTAGCAAAGCCATTGTGCTACCAGAAATCCCCCTTCCTATGTTCTTATCACCACTTTGTTGGGCCGTTCGTGTGCACTTAATTTATAATTTCAATAATTTTGACAGCTCTTGAATGCTGCTAGTGTCAAAAAAAGAGAGAGAGAGAGAGAGAGAGAGAGAGAGAGCGAGAGCGAGAAGAAAAAAAAAAAAAAAAAAGCTTCTCAAATTCAAAAGCAGACTGCTTGTATCGCCACAGGCTGATTATGCCGCCCCTGTAAATCTTAATGCCTCGGATATTAACACTGTCCGTAGAAAATATCACATTTTAATACATTAAGCTTTGAATATGTATTAAGATCCTAGTATGTATTCCTCACCACAGAGGATTTAAAAATGTGACCGTGTGAATGTTCACTCTTTCGGGGGGGGGGGGGGGGCTTTTTGTAAGCGTACAGTTTGAGAAATATTTTCATCACCCGTTTGAATATCGCAGCTTCTTTTTTTTAACTCTTTTAACAATTTCGCTATTCTCTTCTCATTCTCAGATTGATCCTAAGGTTGCCTTTCCACGTCGCGCCCAGCCTAAGGTAAGAATAAATTGGTCACTGACCTCTGCTCGCCAAAAATGATTATGTCTCGTGTCACTAGCTTACCTAATTTTGTGTGCAGACACAAAGAGGCGCTGGTTGTCTGTTTGTTGTTGTAGAGAAAACGCAGATTCTGCCTCCATTGTTCTCACCTTGTCGATGCTGTTTCACCAAGGCAATTAAAGTTGGACGTATAAGACTTGTGGGAAATGTTCAGCATGATTGAGGTTATGGAGTTCTTTTACATAACCTGATTGTTTATTGTATTGTCATATTTCCTTTTGTGCCTTTTACGCTAGTATTTGCATCTCATCCCTCATTATGGTTGTTTTTAATGCCAATGTTTGGAAATGAACTCTGTTGTTGTTGTTATTATTATTACAAAAGGCCAATTATAGTCGGCAATAGTCTTTGTTGTGTGTTAATGCGACGAGTGTGAAACCGGCTTCTGTTGGCTCGGCGGGGGTTGTGAGACTGACAGGAAGTGGGCTCAAGATGTTCCCGTCCCGTGTTTGGCTGTTGGATGCCTTTTTTTTTTTTTTTTTTCAAGGTGCACATTGATGTCATTTCCAAATGAAAGGAAGGATTGGGGGACTCCTCATGGACGGTGACGAATTGCATTGACTGGCTGAACTACGCGTCTGTCGAGTCGTTTCGTCGCCCGCAGTTGAATGGCTTCGAAACGACACAAGTGATTTTAAGAAATGCCTTCTTTTTTTTTAAATTGCGGTGCCCGCATGTGAAGATGGTCACAATTAGCGTCGAAAAAAACAACGGGCGATTTTTGAAAAAGATAAGGCAAACTCCAATCACGGAGGAAGTCGCCCCCGCCGAGGGCCCGCCTCGTGGCGCACATTATCGTTTCCTCTTTCTTGATTACTGGTCTTTGAGCCGTTCTATTGACGATTACATATTCAGCGCGTGCAGATGGCACAGTCGAGGGCTTTGTTGACATGCCCCCCCCCCCCCCCCTCGCGCCATCCCCCAGCTTCAGTGGCAAAGGCACAGTACAGCGTCGGCCTATTCAGCGGCCGCTATCGGGGCTTTTTTTTTTCCACCTCAAACCAGGTGGAAATCGATAATAGATTTTCTCCTCCCCGCTGGATCAGAGGGAGGCATTGTTGAAGAGTTGGTCAGGTTTCAAATGAGGAATTGGCAGCGCAGGCTTTCCAAAGCCAGAGCACATGGTGACTTAAGGATATCGGCATATGGTTGAGAAACTACCAGTGTTTCTCCACATTTTCTCACACGGCAAGTGTTTCGCTGCAACTTCCTCGCTCGTGAAAGTCCAAGGTGCAATAAAACGGCTCAGATGGTTGATGATGCTTCTGTTTTTTGTTTTTTTCTCGTTTTCTTTTTTTTTTTCTCCCAGTGAGCAAGAAACTCCTTGCTGTCGTGGTTATTGTTAATCTTTTTTTAAACAGTGTTGTGCTCTTTTTAGCAATGACTCAGGCTAGGAAATGCAATATGTCGAGCTGACCTACCCGGTTTTAAACGTATTTGTCATTCTTCCCTGTGTGGCGAAATAATGACACTATAACATAATGCACTGCATCGTACCGATGATTTATACAATGACTATAGGACAAGCTTGTTAGGGAAGAAAAATGGATGTATTGAATGTGGATTATAAAGGGTTTTAAAGCAATGGGATTAAGCCAGATAGATTAACATTGCATGGGTTTGTACTTTATGTTCAATTGATTTAAGACCTTTTTAAAAAGGAAAAACTCCAATTCTGTGCTTCCCATTTAGCAAGTACTCACTTTTTTTTTTTTGCATTTGCTTTCCTTTGTCCCCCCGCTCCCCTCCACTGTCCGCCTGCCCGGCTGCTTATGCAGCTGTTGAATAGGCTTCGTTCTTGTTTAAAGAAGCCCTTCTTGGCAGGTGCCTCTGTGGCACGGGGCTTCGGGGGGGGGGGGGGGGGGAGCACATCGCGACGCCACCAATCAGCGCTCATTTTCTCACGGCTAACAATGACCTCGCAATGTTAACCCCCGCCGATGACCCATCTGCCCCCCCCCCCCCCCGCTGCCCCGAAATGCTGCGGTGTGGTAAAACTATACAGTATGTACAGCACGTAGAGCGGTGCTGAAAACAGACAGGAAGTGAAGGTGAACACAGAGGACATTTCACTGTAAACAACTGAAGGTGTTTGCACCGGGATGACAGGATCACAGGGAAAAACAACTTGTATCAGCAGGCATAACTGACACTGCCCCAGAACATGGGCATTTCCATTATAAAGAGGCGGTCCGGAAACTGACGGGAAGGAGTTTGCCAGCAGATGATCATTAGGCCATAAATCGAGGTATACGTAATTTAATTTAAATCTGTTTTGACATGTATGACAAAGTCAGAGGATTCGTACGACTCTGGAGAGTTTTGAAGGGAAAGATTGATGTTTTTAAGGCCAGTATTATACCTGAATCGTAGGTTATTGTCATAAGACGTTCTGGAATCTTCCAACCTGCACCAGGCTATTGGTCAAGGGCGCCAAAGGGCAGACCACCCGCAGGGTCCCGTCAATCAAAGCGAACGCGCTAAACGAACATTACGGATGAATAATGTCACACGACTGAAAGCTAATCTTCCGACTCAAAAAGTGAAGGTTTTGTATCAGAAATGGAGGCTGCGCCGTGTCAAAGGTATCATTGCAGACCGGTCTGCAGATATTCAGGGATTTTGGTCTCTTCTGTTGATGACTGACAGATGAGAAAGAAAAGGATTCAACAATGGAGACGTGACGCAAGGTGCTTTCATGCGCTTGTGCCCCGTCTCCTCCCGGCCTTTTCAGCCTGTCTTGGGGGTCAAACGTGGCTTTGTGAGATAAGAGATAGAATCCTAGGATTTCAACATCAAGGTTTCAGCACCTCAACGTTTAGTCCTTCTCGATCTTCTCTATTAATAGCAAAAATAATAATAATATATGTTGTGACGAGTATACCGGAGCTTATTCTTGAAAATATAGATATGAAAACAAGATACAATGACCATCACCTTTTTTTAAATGTGTAATATATCTCTGCAGATACTGACTGATGTGCTGTGTGTTGAAAGAGTTATTGGCCTCACTGTCCGTTAAGGGAACCCTAATTGCCACGGCCACGCCAAAATTATGGCCTCATCTTTTTTTCTTTTCTTTTTATCACATATTTGGAGCCTGTTGAGATGCTGCGTATTCTTGAGGAAAGAAACAAAAAAACAACAACCCAGCATGCCTCCTTTTTTTAGTGTTGCGTCTGTGTATAGAAAGTGGTACAGAAGACAGAGATGAGATGAGGCTGTTTCCCCCCGTTTGATATTTCCCGGTAAGGTTCACACTGAAAGATGAGAACGAGGCCCCGCTCTGTTTCCTGGAGGAATCAAAGCGGCCGGCCTACGCCGACATTGCTCGAAGATTTGCCACTCGACTGTCGCCGTCATTACCGCCGCCGCCGCCGCCGCTGCTTTTGTTTCCCCGCCGCGTAGCCGTGCACAACCATGGCATGTCCCAGCATGATTTTAATTGCCAGTGGGACTGCGGCCACTTCAGTGGGAGATGAGTTCTGATGGCTTGTTATGGAAATGAAAGGAAGGAGCAGCAACCGTTTATAGAGCAATGGGCGTAGCCCTTTTTCTTTTATTTCCTCTTGCGCCTCATAAAGAGGTTTTGCCATGTAAGCCATCACCGAGCAGGTTGACACGGTGCCTCTGGCAGTCTGTGGGACGCGGAGGGGAAGACTCTTCATCCGTGCATGGATGAATGCATGCTGCGCAGAGAGCAGCCGGGACGACGCTTTCCAGAGGAGTCGGCTCCTCTGTTTTTCCCTCCTGAAACTTCTCGGGTGAAACATCTTGCGTCGCCGTCGGCGAGGAGGAAGTACTGCATGTGCTCGTGTGCTCGAGTTGAGGTCATTGTGAGACATCGACCCGTGACAGCTGTGACCGTGGCCTCCACGTTCGCGGCCTGCTGTTGGTACTGTTGTTAGTGTCCGTCTATCTCTGGCAGCTGGAGAGACCTCTCTTTGTCTTCTCTTTCCCCCTTTTCCTCTTTTTTTTTTCTCTCTCTTTCTCTCACTCACTCACTTACTTTCTGTATGGCAAATTGACCAGTACTTCCTCGGCTCGCCTGTGACCCACACCCCTCTCTCTCTCTCTGTCTCTGTCTCTCTCTGTCTCTCTCTCTGGGACAGTGTGTGCTTTGTGTTCTTACCTGCCGAAAAGACTCTCGGTGTGTGTTGTGGCTTTGGAGATTTCTAGCCTTAAGTTTTAATGAAAAGTCTAATAATAATCCTGCATGAAGTAAATACACAGTCTAATCCCCTGAGCCTTTTTGTACGGTGCAACACACACACACACACACACACACACACACACACACACACACACACACACACACACACACACACACACACACACACACACACACACGACCACATGTGTGCATACTATATTAAAGAGGCACAGGTGTGTGTTTTTATATGTAAATTCAAAACAAACTTGTAGCCGTTCTCCTCTTACATCGTCTTCCTCTCTCTCTCTGTGCTCACCCATCTTTTCTTTATTATTTTTTTTCCCTCCATCTTTCAGGATTACAAGGCCTTTGCGAATCCAGTCTTGCACCTTGCTCAGCTATTTGATTTAGATTTAGCATTATGATATTCCTCCTCTCAAAAATGATCCTTATTTCAAATGACACAGCTCACTGCTGGGAAAATGAAACCTCTGTAGCTGCCAGCCCCTTTGAATGTCCCTGTGAGTTTATTAAAAGCACCAGCTTCCCCCCCGTTCCAACTCAGATCCGCGCAGCTGCAGCAGTGTGAAAGAAATATTCAAGGACAAAAGTCCCCACATGTAGGACAGAACGGCGTATCAATATCTTTGTTCAGTCAGCTTCACAGTTTACGACAACGAGGCCTCCGAAATATTTATTACGACAAAGAAGATTATTTCTTATTTCAAGGCTTTTTTTCTTTTTTTATGCCACACGGAGCGGAAAGAAAAGGGGAACTCTGTTCCGTCGTGCCGACTATTATCCGAAACCCGGCGTCGCATTTGGAGGCACACGGCAGCGGGCCTTATCCCGGCGAGCGGCCACGATGTCGGACTGGGAAAAAAAAAAAAGATATTTGCCGTATTGCTCCAAATAAATGCACCCTTGAAATGGGTTTTTACAACTGACACCGAAACGCACCGAGACAGACGGAAGACGACGGAAAAGTGACAAGCGAGTTGATGGGAATTCTACACTGTCACTCAGACCCCCCCCCCCCCCCCCCCCTTCCAAAAAAAAAAAAAAACCCAGATGTGCAGCCAACATAAATAAACCCCACTTTTAGAGATCGAGGGTGACACGAGGAGTTGTTCCCCCCTCTGTGGTAATAATGGCTGCTGTGCCGGAGATGGGTTTAAATCCCCGACCCGTCAGCTCCTTTGCTTTCAGTGGCCTCAGTGGAACTGCTCCAGATGAAAACGGGGCCAGAGCACAGACATATGAATGACTGTTTGTTTGGTGGTCGGACACAATCACCAACTGAGTGACCCAGTTAGCGGAGAGGCCCAGTCAGAGCGATGCTCAGTCTGATTCATGCATGTGCTTTTGGTCTCTAAATGTATCTTTTACTTCAGGCTTCCCTCCCCGTCAGTAGTTCTGCTTCGGTAGAAAGATAAATGATGTGCAAAGCGTAATTATTATTTAATTTTTTTTTTTTTTACCACAGACATAATATGAACACTCACTTCCTTTGTTTGAATAATTTCCAGAGCGCTCATAAATGGTGTGCACGTGTGTATGTATTTGTGTGTGTGTGTGTGTGATTCTTCCTCTCTGTCTCTGCCGCCCTCTCCTTCGCAGCTCCTTGGTTGCGGGTGGAGAGTAATTAGGTTTTCTAGGGGATTGAGGGGGTTTCTTACAATGCTCACCAATGGCAGCGGTCAGGCAGGCTAGTGCTGGCGGGGCAGAGAGGACAGAGGGCTGTGCAGGAGCCTGGCACTGCTAAACCTGATGCTGACTGACAGTAATGAGGACAGCCTGCTAGCCAGGATGGGGAGGAGAGCAGAGGAGAGGAGGGCATGGTCCTCCACTGTAGCTCTCAAGACCTCTTATCAAAGACTCCGCACACACACACACACACGTACACATGGAGATACAAGCACACACACGCACACCAAAACCCAAGTTTAATGTGTACTAGAAAGACCAGAGCAGATGTGTTATATCGGTCATATTGGGCTTTACTTATGAACCTCGCAGAGAGAATCAAATTAGTTCTTATCCGTCCAAAAGACACGTGGCATGTTTATAACAGCGGCTTTCTGTCCAGTCATCGGAAGAACGGCAGCAACCGATGCTTTAATATCCATTGTGTATGTTAGGGGAAGGAGGAAACGACTGCAGGTTAACGCGACGAAATATCCAGCGGTCGGCCAGCGTCAGAAGAACGGAACTGACAATCTAAGTGGCTTTGGTCAGCACAAACCAACAGTGACTCTGACCTTGGGCCCTCCGCAGCTGCAGCACTGTTCTGTATTAGCGCGCTGCGATTATGTGACAGGTGGATTAGCCAGCCGTGTTCGGCTTTCTCGCGATATGGACATCTTTTTTTCCAATCTCCCCGAGCCTTCACCCAGCAAATGTGTCTGGAGTGATCACCTCAGGGAGTGGCTTTGGCTGATGAGTGCATTTCAAATATATATATATATATATGAGTGTGTGTTCAAAGTACAATTTGTCAATCCTTTGTGAATGAAATACAATGTATCACACACGATCATGTTTTTTTTATGCAGATGACATACAATATTATATCTGCACTATATATTTCATATCAAGAGTTCTCATACCACAAAACGGATGCAGGGTTCTAAACGAGCATATACAAAGATACAGTAAAAGAGTAATATTTTATGAAAGCAAAATCATCCACTATGTGTTCCCTTTTTAAAAAACCACAATTGGTTACCGTTGCATGTTTGACCTTGATAGAGAAGTCAGCCAGTGTTTGGGCCGGATGCTCATTTGGTTAAATATGCTGCATATGTTTTGCATGTGGTTTAGGAGCTTTCACTTCCATCAACTCCAAGAGTGAGGTTTTAAACATACTATATATATATATATATATATATAGTATATTTGTTTAATTGTTAAAGGCGCTAAATTCCAAATTCAGGGAGGGATTGCCTCCACAGTGCTCTCAACATGACGACTGCTGAGCCGGTGGCAAGGAGCTAACGGTGCTAAAATCTGTAGCGGTGCAAACAACGGTAACAGTGCGGACAGAGCTAACGGTGTTTACCCGAGGGGGAACTGGAGGGTGGGTCATTTTGTGTTGGCCGTGTCCGTCTGATTGGAGGATTGCCTGACTGGCTCACTGAAGTGTTCTGCCATGATTGGATCCAGTTGTCATTGTAGAGTAAGATATTGGAATCTCGCGGGCTAGATTGCTCTTTCTCACGTTGACGTTGTGTCTTTTTTGGGGTCACCAGCCTCTCAGATTGAGGAAGATAATCCTTCAGAAAGACAAGCCTGTCTGGTTATTAGCTGTGATTAATAGGGACGGCCAATAGCGTTTGTTGCCTTTTTCTGCTTCCAACTGCTTGGATACAGCCACGTCACTGTATCCACACTGGGTGCAACATTACATCATTTTAATTAACTGCAATCATATGACTTACCTTGTTGTACTTATTGTGGTGGTGTCATTGTTTAATGGCCTGGGGGGTCATGGCCTGCCATCACCGAAACCAGTCTTGTGTTTAGTCACTGCTCGCGCGAGCAGCCAATAGAGCAAACGCTCTAATAATAACTAAACATGATTTGATATACGAGAAATAACGAGCAGCAAACGGAAACGTATTCTATGCTGTAATTACATATTTCACAACTATTATTTGACTTGTCACTCTCTGCTGTGTTTTTTTTTTCTTTTCTTCTTCTTTGTGTTCCACCCCGAAATATCTTCACCAGAAGGTTAGTGTTGTCACTTTGACGCATAAATATTATGTAATTAGCGGAGCGCGTTCAGAACGACGATTCTTTGTTGTTTAATTAAAACGTGCCAAAGATTATCGGCTATTTGTTTCACTTTCACAAATGGGACTTGATAAAAGATAGGAAAAGGTCGACAGGATATAAGTGTTTCAAGAGTATTAACATAAAACAATGTAGCATATCTATGCAAAAGTTCTAGAGTAGTTCCAATGCAAATTGCTTATGATAAGAATCCCAGGTCCATAATTCCCATCCTCCTGCTGTGTTTCTGTGATTTCCACCTGATGCTGGAGCCACTGAAGGACCACTGTCATGCACATTCTTTGCCCAGGCACCGCTCAATAGCTCCCAAACGGCCCCAGCAGCAGAGCATAGATGATGGAATTTGAGGGTTGAGCTATAACAAAGCATGGCAAGAAGGATATGCAGTCGAGCTTTTTTTCTTCTTTCTTCTCTGCAATTACCTGCTGTCGTTCACTTCCACCATGGCATCCCATTTTTCAAACTAAATGTAGATCGAATAAAATGGCTTTTTTTATTTTATTTTTTTAATACAATGCGAGCAGCATCTGTTGCAATGTGTCACAATGTATGATTAAAAACATACGGTATGAATGTGAAAGACTCCAAGTCGTCAATACTGAATTACTGCATCCAACCCAGGGCGCTAAAGAGCTTAGCTGTTCCTCTAGACACCGCCTCGGTCCTCAGCTGTGACCTTTCTCTTCCGCCCATCATTCATGATTATACTGCTGACATGTTGGCGCATGCCAATAATTTTTCATTGGAGGCAGTGTCAGCCACATCATATTTTATCATCTGGATAAATTTGTGTTGTGTTTGCATGCGGGCGCTCCACGGTTTGTGTTTGCTTGGGTATGTGCACGTCCCGGAGATTAGATTTTGCATTTAATTCAACTTAGAGAAGAATTAAGATGGAAACACAGTCTGGCAGCGGCAGCGGGGAAAAAAGAAAAGAAAATTACTTACATCTTTGCTAAATGAGGGATATGTAACATGAATAAACAAGGTGTTTGTATGTCCTAAAAGTGTGTGTGTGTGTGTGTGTGTGTGTGTGTGTAAACAGACTAATTAAACAGCGAGCATAGACCAAAGTGTTTCAACAAATCCGCATCACCATTCTGCGCAGCCTGAGAGCACGACGATCGCACAACAAACGCAAACTGAAGGAGGCGAGGGACACATTGTGAGGGACACGTTGTGGGGAACCCCCCCATAGTTTTATGTATGATTATCGGAGCCATTTTGACTCGTAGCGAAATTATAGTTGTTATTGTATATGGATGAACAATTTTCAAATCCGGATTTTGTACAGCCGGATATACCAGTCCAAATGAATAGGTCTCATGCTTAATGAAAGTCCCTGGAGTGATGTAGTTTCCAAGTGCTTCTTATACTGCTTGCTCCTTGTGGCTCCAAGCTGAGAAGTCACGAACACGACTTGTTATATTTGAGTGCTTTGGCTGCACATAACAAAATGGACCTTGTAACAAAAGCAGGGATTTTTGTTTTGTTTTTGTGTGTGCGTGTGTCATAAAAAAAAAAAAAAAGTAAAAGCATGGAGCTACTTTGTGCTGCGGTGGCAAGCAAGAGTAAGTGCACAACAGGCATGTAATTGATGTTTTAATTAATGCAATAACAGTAGTTATTATAGACCGACAACATGTCTTTATGCATTTTGTCTAACAATAGAAATAGAGCCTCGGCGAGATACTGTTTGCACTAGATGTGGGACAGTGTTAATTATCTACACAGAATACCAAAAGGTAATGTAATAATCCATAACCTCTACACTATCCGTCAATTAGTGACTCAGTTCTGAGTCTTTTTGAGACGGTGACCTTGTCATACAACTCAGTTTCTTTCAGTCTGACTACACCACCCCCTCTGCTGATGTTAAACTATCTATCTATCTTTCTTATTTATTTATTTTTACCAAAGGAAATGTTTACTACAATTTAAGGTAGGCCTTTGACACACTCCAGTTAATTGAAGCCAACACATAACTGAGGTAATTACCGGACATTAGCCATTCTCAGAAATGATTAATGTCAGCTATGGCTGTTCGCAGATTTGATTCATTGTGCCAATTGTGCAATTTCAATAATTCCAGTACAATTAATTCAACTTTGAATTGCATATCATATGTCTTGGCAGCACATTTTCAACGTTTCCAACGCTGCACCTCCACACACATCAACCGTTCTGCCTCTCTTCGGAAAGGTTCGGACTTTAATTTATGGGGAAACTGTCTTTGCCACACGGTGGGGAGCTCACCGCTTTTAAAGGGAATGAGCGGACCTAATTTAATTGAGTGTGATTGACACCGGCCCCTAACACGTCGACTGGTAATTTATTCCTGCTCATCCAACCTCTTTTGCGACAGCACTGCGGGTGTGCCGCCACCGCCGCCAGCAACTTTGATCGCAAAATTACCAAAAATGTGTTCTCGCACCTTTCGTACTCTGCATGTGGCGGGGGCATGAATTTACACCGCTGCATGTGCTTTCACCCCGACTCATTAAAAGAAGACCCCTTGTGACACTGCAAAAAAAATAATAATCAACCCCACGTGGGAGAAAGAAAAGCCCTTTGTTTTGCAAAGTAGTGCAGAATGTGAAATAATCTAACAGTGGTAATGCTCAAGCAGGTCAAGTCCGGCTTGTAACAATTATTTTGTGACTTAATTTTCTCCCGTGTTATCATACAATAATGAAAAGTGTTGACAGATTCATTTCCTTGCTGCTACCGCCTAAGACCGTTTTGTGATTTCTAATTGATAGCTACATGCAGCAATTTTATAGCACTAGACAATTTTTATAGCACTTTTAATTAGTCCAACTTTGACCTTCTGTTCGCTTTGCATTTATATTGCTCCAAATAATTTCTTTACCTTCTTTCCTCATTAACTTTTTGCCAAATGAATCGGGGCATTTATAACATATTAATCCATACATGTGCTGTATGAAATATGGCAAGACATGAATGTATTGATACTGGTCTGTTACATTAATTGTTCAATTGATTACAGGCAATTAAATATTCTGTGAAATGACTATCCCCGGTGTGTTTTTGACCCCACGGAGAATTTCTAGGAAAAGACATAGACAACTATAAAATAAGTGAAATAAAATACCTCAGTGGAATGAGCCTGCAACATCCACTTAGGGGACTAATTGACGAAGAGGGGAAGCCCTTGCATACGTCATTAGGAAATCCAGGTGCGTGATGACTCTGCACTCGGATAAATCCCTTCGCTTGGAACTAGTTAATCTCTCGTATAATATTGAGCAGATGTGTGCATTGGTGAATGAATAAACAACAGCCTCGGGTGAATCTCAATAGACGAGGGCTGTCTTGTTCATCTGGACTTCAGCCAAAGGATGAATATTGAATTGGTATGCCGAAATGCGTCACGTGCACATCATCTTAAGCCAAACTATTCTTCAAGTTTTGAAATGTTAAGCTGTAAACCAGGCGGTAACATCCGTGACTGACAAGTGAGGCCAGTGCGGGAGCGCCTCCCAATTACTGTCTTTCAAATGACCAACAGGGGGCGACTCCTCTGGTTGGAAAAGGAAGAACGCTTGTGGAGGAATCTAATTTAGAAAATGACCCCACACTGCTCACTTTATTTATTCCCTCGGTTAACATTGTTATGCTCTCAATGCTAAGTGTCAAGTCTTCTTTAATACATCGTGATGTGCATTCAGTGAATGATGGTCCCAGTTAGAGTTAAATAGACGAAGAAGAGGGAAGCAGATTTACGCTTCAGGGGCGGGGCGACCTTGTCATTGTTAGTGGTCGTTACCACGTCGTAGAACTTCAACCTTTTCACAGTGCGCTTTTCAGTCCGTTAAAGTTAACTGTAACATTTTTGTCGTCTAAAAACGTCTCGTTCAGCATGCGGTTGCACTTAGCTCCACCCCCTTATGTCACGTCCGGTTGCCAAAAAAAGCCAAGATGACGCCAACCGTGAACCAAGATGGCGACAGCTTCGCTAACGGCTAAGGCCACAAACCAGCGGTCGACGTCTCAGCCACTGCGTCCACGTCCTTTTCTCTGCCCGTAACCATTTGTGTGGCACATCTTTTCCTGGGTGACCACCACTAGAAGGACACATTTGTGTGTACACTGTGCTACTGCGTAACCCTTCGCTCCTTGGAGAATTTGCATCCCATGTGGCTCTTGCTTCAAGGACAATTCCAGTTCATTCGACGCCAGAGGAGAGGAGAGGGACGGGGAGAAGGAGAGGAGAGGCTGAAAATGACTCCCACCAGTAAACCAGTGACGCATGACAAGATTCTATTCATTGCGAGTGGACCACCGCAATGAAATGCAGGAAAAGGGGACTGGCCAGAGCAGGAAAACCACTTTATGTTTGATGCAGTCCTCCGCCACTAAAAGTTGACCCATAGGTAGCTTTTGAGTGGCAGCAGGTAGTCCTTAAACCCGAGTGTATTGGCCCTCCGATTTTCCAATTGAACAAACATGGTGCCTCGTCCAGAAACGTTCTCCCGTTTGACCTTTTTAATATAACGGTGCACGCGTGAAAATAATTCAGCCAAGAAAGAAGTAATCATTTTCAAACTTGGCTGGCGACGCTAAAAGTGTTTTATTTTTTTTCTTTCGCGAGATTTGAAGTGGCAAGTCACGTCCTCTGGAGCACTTAATTTGCATAAAGTAGACAGGACCTCCACTGGTGATTAAAAACAGCAAACACAAGCATCTATGAATGCATTAGAGGTAAATAGTGGCATAGAGTTCATTAACATTATTGGTAGCTATATGTGGCGCCACTTAATGAGCCCCCTCCCCCCCATGTCACTCCGGAGAGAGGACAGTTAGTACGCAGAAAAGTGAAGAAAAAAATAATAATTAACAGCCGAAGGAGTTTTAACGTTGACCCCTTTTGACCTTCCTTCTCTTCCCCGGCTGTTGGGTGTCGCACACAGTGAGTGTGTCTCCTCTGTCCGCCCTCGCCGCAGTATTGGAGTCTTTATCTGCTTGGTTGACTTTATAACTGTAACACTAGTTTAATTTCCTTACCTGCTTAATTGAAATTCACATCTCTTTCTCCTCCTGTGTGTGTGTGTGTGTGTGTGTGTGTGTGTGTGCGTATTTGTGGGGCGGATATTAGTGGAGATGTATTTTCATTCTAAAAGTGGCAAGTGATGGACAGGATCTCACAGACAAAGCCCCCCCCCCTCCTCCTCCCCTCCATTCCCCTCAATCTTTTTGTCTGCCGCACCTGTCTTTTAGATACCTTTCAACCTTGTCTCCTTTCTTTTGCTCTCTCTATTCCCAATTCCCTCTTTTTTTCCCCCCGGATGGCCTCCGCTTGATAAATCTGATGCTAAATTTAGAGACATATTTCTCAAAGACACCCCGGACTATAAAGAGAGAGGACTGCAGACAAAATGGCCCCTCTAATCCATGTTTATCACCTCTTCTTCATCTCTTTGAAAAACGCCGGGGCGTCACAGAAATCCCCTTCCCTCTTTTGTCTCTCTGTTACCGCCATAACTTTTCCCCCATCCTCCCATTAAATGTCAGTGACCACATTATTGTCCCGGGAGGCCGCATTGGAACTGACAGGATATTCAAATTACATCATTCAGCTCAGTGGGGCCGTGCGTCATAAAATTAGGGGCTTGTTGAGATTCTAATAGAATATCTTTGCCATTTAAATTACAGCTGCAACCGTGCTGCCATTGAGCGCGGCCCTCATTACTCTCCACTTATTTCCTAAATTCTTACATTGTTTGATGACAATATGGCCCCCAAATTACGTGCGACCGGCCTGGAGGGGTTTCAGCTGCACCTTGCAAGCTTGGCACATCTCACTTTTTCTGACGAAAAAAGCCACCGCAATAGAGCAACTTGGTCTTGATACACACATCATTAAAATACCCCATCGAGGATGGAGCATGCACAATGTTTGTTAATGTTGAAACCAACATGGGGTTGAGGAGTGAAAGTGATTAAACACATCATGCAGCAAGCTGGGGAGTTTCATCCTGTAGTCTTCTTACCAGAAGTGCATGCGAAATGGAAATCCAGACACTGTAAGCTTTCTGATCTTTACTCAGCTCATATATTGCATATTTAGAAGGGATGAAAGTATTAAACAGTGGAGCTGAACCACTTACGGCAAGCAAAATTAAACTGAAAACACGGCCTCACTGTTGTATGACAGTCTCTTTTTGAAAAACTCCCTGAGATAATTTTTACACCCATGGTACATTTATACAGTTAGTTTTTGCTAATTTAAAGAAGCCTGTTGCTGCCAGCGCCAGAAAAATGTCAAAAACATATCAGTGTGACGTTATAACATGATACCACCATATTTATTACGTTATTAATTCATACGAACTTATCACATTATGACAATACACTTTTCTTGTTATAACAAGCCACTATAGCAACAAGCCATATTCCCCAAATATACCAATTTTCTGTTGTAACAATATAGGCTATATATAGTTATCACGCTATACCGTGATCACTTATACTGTTATAACTTCTGTACTAACCACTACACTTCTGTAATAACAATAAGTTCTTGCGTTTGAACATGAAGCGTTTCTCGTTATAACTAGAACGATAGTGTTTATAAAATATCTTGTTTTATAACGTGACGTCATCGTGCTATAACAATACACTTTGAACGTTACATAACGTGACACCGCTTATCCTCTGTCTGTGCTCTTCGACGTGGCTTATCGTGTGCTGTGCTACGCGACGTCTTATTTTGTTTGCACCAAAAATAGTTTGCAATAAGAGTGCAGTTTCTCCCCCTCGTTGGATACAGCTCACTGACGGATCCATTCACCGAACAATACACACATTCCGTAGCGCGGCGTCTCAAGCAGCAAGGTAATGGCTTGAACAGACGAGGAGCTCCTCGGTCTCCTCTTCCTCCGTCTTTTCTCTCTCTCTCCCTCTCTCTCCCTCTCTGCTTTTATGGCTTCTTATCGGCCTGTTGGCAGTAATACTTCTCCTTTTATCCTCTCCTTTACAGCCTCTTGTTTATGTTAAATTCAAAAGGGTGGAATATTTCCTCCCTGTGCAGTAAAGTGGTGTCCTGCGGTGGCCCTCGACTTCATTACTGTACTTTTTTTTTTTTTTTTCGAAGGAGAGAGCGAGAGTAATTAGTTTGCCATTTGGATTCACACTGCAGTTATTTGCTGGATCCTGGAACATTTCAGGTGCCTTAAGGTAAACCGTGTCGGCCCCCTTTTAGAATGTAAGGCCAGGCCCGTATTTCACAGAAAAAGAATCTTAGCCATGACTTTCGAAATGATCTTTGCTGATTACTATTCAACTTACACATGGCTGAATCCCAGTTCTACAAGCTCACATTATGGTTTCGCTCAGTAGATTCAAATCTCTATCGATGCGATATAGAATAATACATAAATTTGACTTTTTGTTTGGTGGAGTTTGTTGGAGGTACACAGCAGGGCTGCGACTGACGATTATTACAGATGAATTACGGATTTTGTCTGTAAAACAAAACAAAGGTGACATATTCCCGTCCAAAATCCAATGACATTCAGTCTACTGTCACACAAGACAAAGAAACCTTGACTTTTGAGGAGCTGGAACCATCAAAGGTTTTGCATTATTGCTTGAGGTTGGCTGAAACGGATTTACGGAAGATCAAAAATAGTTTTCGCAATTTTTGGGTTGATTGATTTTATTTGACAAATCTGTTGCAACTCCAGTACACAGCCGCGGACTATGCTCCGCTTCAGATAGCAACAAACGCTGAAATGAATTCACGTAGGCAAGAGCGTATTTGCAAGTCGATTTGACTGATTTTAGTTTTGACCTCCGCTCATTGATTCAGAAGTGGTTTATTTAAGGCAAGAAAAGCCGTTGGTTAGGGGGGGAAACAATTTGTATTCCAGTTTGAACATTTTCTGTGGCAATGTAGCACGGGATTGTGTTCATTTCAAAATGCCAGATTACAGATCCCTGATTTGCCAGTCGGTTGCTTTCCGTGTCCGTGAGCTAATGTGCATCCATGCGCCTCACAATGAACCTCAAGTTTATCTTCTCTTTTAAATGTCAAGTTAGCTAAGTCTGGTACCCGTCATGCTAATTAGAAATGCACATACAGCGTACTGTAATCGGTGACGCATTTCTGTCACGGATTTGCGCCCTGGTTTCTGAACTGTACAAGTGACACAGAGAGCCTTCTCATTTATAGTAATTGCCTGTGAGGTGCAGCTTTAGCGGGCGTGAGGCTTGCACAAAAAAAAAAAATAAAAAAAAACTCTCCCTCGTACTTGGGCGTCTGACATTTCCCAGTCTTTGATGGATGAGCTTGCCACTGCCTCCTTCACTCTGGGCAAGCCCTTCTCCCTCTGTCACTGAGAACTCCACAAGATGGTGGGGTTAGCACCTCCCTAAGCAAGATTATAAGCACAACACGTCTCCTCCTCCTCTGAAGGTACCGTGTCACACCGTGCAGTGCAGGAATCCCCCAGCAAGCCTGTTCCAAAGCAGCAAAAGTACTGCATGCGATGCACCATCGCCGTCAAAAGAAAGTGTACATTTGATTACTGCGCATCACAATACAGCTTTACTGCCACAAGCCTGTGAACACTTAGGCTCTGATGCGCCGTCACCACCATTGATTACATTGAATATGTAAATGCAGAACGGATTCATGATTTCAGAGCAGCGAGCCCGTGTTTCTCTTTAATGGCATCAAGATGTTGTTGTCTTTGATTTGCGTGCTTGCCATCCTGTGTTGCAACTAATTAAACAGAGATAATCATATATCACGGTCTCGTATTTCCATACTTAATAATCATGCAGTTCATTGATATTGACTTGTGGTAATTTAGTCATCTCTTAAACTCTCACAATGCAAAAGATGCAGGCGGTTCCAGTCGGAAAGAAAAAAATAAAATAAAAAATAAATCTTAATGTAGAAATATTGTTTTGCTTCCTTAAATTGAATCGTCATGATTATCTTTCATTTCGAGGTAATTTGGTTTCAAATCTCTGGGTTAAATTGAGATTTGTTATGTTTTTTTTGGGGGGTTTGTTTGCACCGTTATGTAGCAACAGTAATCTTTGTATCAAACGCAGCTTCATATAGCAATCATTATAATTCACACACAATTTATTTCATTATTCAGAAAATGTGCCCACTTGTACAGTCTCAGTTAATCTGATCCCAGATGGCTTGGTGAATTAAACTCTGTAAAGCTAGACTTCATTGTCTCCATGCAAATGGGAAACTAAAGTACAATTGGACAGTTCACCCTCAAATCCAAAAGACATACATTTCCTCTTGCTAGTTGCTTAGTGTTGTAGATGTTGTAAAGTTCCTACATGAAACCAGAGAGAAGGAGAGATCGCTGATGAGTTTTTCAAAATGTATTTTTGGGCGCTTTGAGCACCACAAACTGTGTAGTCCCTTTTATACATGAGACATTTCAATGGCCAATTTCTTCAGACCAACTCGCACCAAAACCAGTTTGGTAAATGGCACTACAGGTAAGAGGAAAAGTAACTGTCCCTTTTTTTTAGGTTTGCAAATACAATGTTTTTTTTGTTTTTTTTCAGATCTCAAAATGACACTGCAGGAAATAAAGTAACTATTTTAAGTGACAAATATTGACAGTATATCAAACAGTATATTTAAAACCAGAAAAAGAAAGGCCCATGGACATACAAAGCAATACAGACAGTTTAAAAAACAATTGGATATTGAAAATAATTGAAACCATTTTTCCTTTTCACTCAGAATTGAGAACGAATCCTCAAATGTGTATCGTTGAGTTCTGCAATCACAGAATCTCACCGAGGAAAGCCTTGCAATGGATGGCGAACCAACGGCCTTTTTTTTGGCTCTTTATTGTGATGATAACCTTTTTTAAAGACAGAGGTCGTCCGATTCACTGCTCGTGCTGCTTAGCTCTGCGTGATTCCCAATGTCTTTTTGATTGGCGCCACTCAATCATGTGTGTCGCGCGCGGCCCAGCGAAGGTGGCTGTCAGTCATTTCAGGCGAAAGAGGGAAATGTAGCCACGAAAAGTGGCTATTCATTTCAGGGGCCAACATGGAAAGCAATATTCTTCCTACTATAGAAAAGCTGAATGTGTTCTCTGTTGACAGTCAATACACCGAGGATGGGTTCCGACCACGGCGGCTATTTCAGCTCTGACAGCAAATACAATTCTTTGAATATTGGTTCCCCTTATGTTGTTCGCCACTGTATTTTACAAAAGAATGGCCTCTTCCGTATGCATTAACATATTTAAATAGAGATTACAGCAAAGGTAGTGCATATAGATGCGGGTGCAGAAGCCCGATGCACCAGTTCTGTTTCCTGAAACGAAGATAAAATCATAATCGCAATGATGAACAAAGTGGCGTGGGTTATCCAGCCGTGTAAGCATGACTGCTAACATCTTCAGTCGGAGTGTGACCCATTTTAAAATCCCAAATCTTGCCCGCATGCTGTGAAGCAACAGGCAGCTGGTCAAAGACTGCCTCTGACACAATGCATTCTGCTGTGACTGTTTGTGAAAATAAGGCCCTCAGCATTCACACAGAGAATCAAACAATCCCCCATGACCTACATCTAAATCTTTTCACTCGGGATCCCTGAATGGCAACGTCTTATTTTCTCACTGTACGCTCGCCTGCGCACAGCCAAGTTAATGCAGGGCGAATAGTGGGCTTTACTTTTCTTTTTCTTCCTCACATCAAAAGGTGTGTGTGTGTGTGTGTGTGTGTGTGTGTCGAGGCAGGAACCACGCAGTGGAGTGCAATAAACAGCACCTTTGGCCTGCACAACGGACAAAAGGACGGGAAGTTCTCTCTTTTGTGGGATATTGTTTTCCTAACTCGGGCGGAGGGAGGCAGCTGAGAAAGCAAGGACAGTGGATTTCTTTTAGGCTTCTGGGTTGGGCTAGTGGGCCTCGGGGATGAAACGGGGGCGGACGACGGCGGGGGGAAGTAAATGCCAGCGCCCTGTCGCGCAGCAGACACGAAGGCCTTTTGACCCGGTTGCCATGTTACTGGCCTTTGGTCGCAGGTATCCTCTCCCTCGGGCTCGGCCTCTCGTGCTACCACGACGAGGAGAGGAAGCACGAGAGAAAGAGACGCGAGGAGAAGAGTCTTTTTACCGTGGCTCTGATGGGGGAGGACGGGGTGGGGGTTGGGGGGGGGGGGGGGGATCTGGCCTACAGACAGCAGGTGGTGGTCAGGATTGGTCTACCTGTCTTTCCATCTTGTGTCTGAAGTGGTAACAAGATTGGAGCAATTGAAAACCACGTGCAGCGTTCTCCCCGGAGGGTCTTTTCCTGCTTCGAGGCACGTGCTGTTGTTGGAGGGGTTTGAATCATCTATCAGTGTCATCTTCATATTGACTTGATCTAGGAATGTAGATACGATTTGTACCATTCAAATCAACCTTTTTTTTTTTTTTTGGGATCCCCCCCGTTGTTTCTTTTTCTCAACTTAACGTAAGCTCAAATAAATGGAGCCTGATGTCTTAAAGGAGCGGCACACATCTGGAAGTCATGGCAGAGCAGCATGGAGACGAGAGCAGAGAGTAGTTGACTGATTTATGGAGGCACATGTGGAAATTGGTGGAGAGCAGGTTTCTGTGTGTGTGTGTGTGTGTGTGTTAGCATAGTCTGATGCAAAGAGTTCCCTTTTACTAGAAGAAGTAATTAAAATTCTAAATAGCCCGCTTAATAAAAATGGATTCCACCTTTTTATGTGAGGTGTTTAAATGTGATCGTTGCGCCGGCCTTTTTTATTTTTTTCACAGCACAGAGATGAATCTTACAACGTGCGTTTTTTTTTCTGTTTATGTATCGACCTGCCCTGTCACTAAATGTCAAGCGGCATGGGAACATGTTGAAAATGTTTCAGCCGCAAACGGTTTATTTACACTCGTGTTGGCTGGTAGCATGGGAGCAAATGTTGCAGCTGAATATTAATGCGAGCAGAGCAAATACGCTATTTGCCGTCAGCTACCACGCCCGAAAAAGAAATAAGCGTGCGCACACACCCCACCGACGCTCGCGGGAGAAAGAAATTCTGGATTTCGGCTTCAGTTGTGAAGTGAGAACTGGTATTTACTGCTTCAGAGTGCACGGTCACCCCGGCACTAAATCGGAAACAAGAGAGCCCCTCGGTTTTCACTGTGAATTTGTCCGTCAAAACATTTTGGAGGAAATTTCACCCGAGCAAAGAAGAAAGAAAGAAGGAAAGAGAGAGGCCCCCAAAGGGGTACACATCTCACTCCAATTCCACTTTTGTCAGGTAGACACAGCGCTGAGGGGCACAGCAACAGAAAGACAGACGGACAGGAGAAAAGAATTAAAAGAAACAAAAAAAGAAGAAAAGAAGTGAAATTTGGTCGGTTTCCCGGAAAATATTTATTTCCATTCCTCCAAAACCTGAGTTCTCCAAAGCCCTCAGATGACGGACATCCCTTGTGCAAACGTACGCTGGACTTTTCGGTGTTAGGCAATTGCTGCCTGCCACTGCTTTTACTTTAAAGTCTGCCAAAGTTCGGTCCGGTATCGGAGCCAAAACAAGCAGGAATATTGTCCTTGACGGGTGTATTTAGGTCCTTAACCTTTGACCTTCCCCTTTGCCCACACAATCGTTAAGCAGGGCAAATACAAGATCAGTCTTTGTCCCTTTGTGTGTACATGTTCTGCAGCTTTGATGGTCTGTGTGTGTGTGTGTGTGTGTGTGTGTGTGTGTGTGTGTGTGTGTGTGTGTGTGTGTGTGTGTGTGTTAGCTCATGTGAATTTTGCGTATGTATGTATGTATGATGCGTCTGGAGGGGGAAAAAAAAAACCTGCAAACTATATGCACAGCAGAGGTTACGGAGGACTATCTGAGAGACTAATGCTGCCTGCTGATAGCAGGGCTTTGATCCGTAACCCATTGTGAGTGTAAAATCAGAAGTGCGAGGCATTTCTTTCTTTGATAATGCTGTGGTGAATACATTTATCCCCGTGGCTTATCATATTGTGTGTCGGTATGGACCAGAAGGTGCTGGCTCAGACCGGGGTGCAGGTGATTCTAAATGGCACTAGAGGCGAATCATTTTCACAGCGGATTATTGCTACGCAGTCATCTGGAATTCGGTGGCCCTGTTTGACCCTATTTTTTATTTATTTGTAAATGATAACACACTGCCAAAAAGTGATTACCTTGATTTTTTTTTTTTTATTACATTTTTTTCTTTTTTTTTTTTTACTGGTCTGTTGTTGCTCACGATATGATTATTATTATTATTATAATTATAAGATAAGTCAAAGTTTAAACAAGCCACAGTGTTTTTACCTGGTATTATCCAAGGGTCTAAGCTGAGGTGCTCTGGGAGTATTTAGCCCTCTGCTGCGCTTGTAGAAATGATTACCGAGCCTCAATGTTCTGTATCCCCCCCATAAATATATATATATATATATATATATATATATATATATATATATATATATATATATATATATATATACACACACCCCTTCCCCCGTTAGAGAACACGACAGAGAGAGAGACACGACGACGTGAGTGAGAACGGAGAAAGAAAGGGCGCGAGAGGCAGAGGGAGTCCTGTGTTGTTGGCAACCACAGGCTATATCTGGGCAGTCCGCAGAGACGGGCCACGCTTTGTCTCTCGCGTCATTTGCAGCTTAAACAAACAGGTGTGATGCAAGCGGCCTCTCAAACAAATACGCGGCCGCTGCTACTCCACGCAGATACGCGGGGCCGGAGTTTAACCCCGCGAGCTTTTCTTCAAACTTTCGTTTTCGAGTTTCAGGGGTTTGGGAAAATAAAGTGGTTCTTGATTTTATTTTTTATTTTCTCTCTTCTCTCACCTTCACTAGAAATGTCTGTTTTCTTTCTCCTTCTCTCTCAGTGATACTCTGACAACCTCTTACCTATTTTTCCCCCTACGACTCCATCACTCCCTCTCCCTCTCTCCGTGGCATTGTCACTTGAATCAGAAGTTGAGTGCTGGCTAAGTGAAGGGGTACACACAGCGAGTCTGCTCGAGACAGGCCTGAGTGGCGCTGCACTGCTTCGCTGCCTTTCTCCACAGAGCCTTGATTCAGCCCCCGCTGATAGGGGATCCAGGAATTACTCTGAGCCCTCGCTTGATGAGCAGCATCTCTGTTCCCCACTGACGCGAACCCTCGCACCTTCTACTGTATTCCTTACCGTCGGCAGATTAAGCATCCGCTCCTTTTTTTGTCCATTTCAGTGGTGTCCGGTTGTCCTTACTCCAGTTCCTCGGTCAAAAACAAACTCTCTCTCTCTCTCTCTCTCGCTCTCTCTCCCCCTCCCTCCCTCCCCCTCCTTACATAACAACAGGCTTGTCGCTCTTCCTCTCTGCTATTCACATCTGGCACAGAAAAATAAATCTCAAAACACCACATGTTTAATTATAATGCTCAAAGTGCAGAGTTATCTGTAAACTGGTGTGTGTGTGTATACAAACTCTTACGAGTAGATCTTTTTCAGCTGTCATGGTGTACCTTAATGCTAAAAAATGTTCTAGAAGATACAAAACATGCATATTTTACTGCAATTGAAATCCTCATTCCCATCCCAACCACCCAAGTATCATTATTATTATTATTATAGGGTTACAGAATATAAACATTCAGTTCCGTTCAGGCGACGGCGTTAAGAACATGCATTAATTGGTCAAACAAAACAGCAGTAAAAAAAAGAATAATAGTCATTATAAAAAAAAAAAAAAAAACTTTTAACACAAATCTCAGCAGGCACTGCCACGGCAGTCTTTAAATGAAATGTATGAACTGGGAAAGTGTTCTATAAAGGGACTACACTGTACAGTTTATAGTGCTAAGAAAACCATCAATGCTAGATTGAGGGAAGCCGCTCTTTCCGGGCCGCGCCACCATGTGCGCACAGGGCTGCGGAGGATGAGATCTACTCGTCGCGGCCGAAGCCGGGGATCAGAGAGGACAGCGTCCGGCTTTTAAATATACATGCACCGCGAGGAGAGGGGGACACGAAGGGGGCGGTTTGGGATTCAAATTCGGGGGATGAGTGCCACATAAGTTAAGCGGCAAAGACAACCCGGAGCACGACGCGGGGACCCGGTGTCGGCTCAGCCCTTCAATAATCCTCATTATTATATTACCGCACGTCCTCATTTCTGAAGACACTCTCTCACCTGCAGCGAAAAACGTTACTCATCCCAACCGCAAGACCCCGGACAAAATAGTCAGTCAGTCAAACAACCAGGCTGCAGATCGCGGGGGCCTAATTGAGGCCCTAATGCAAAGCGCCATGCGAGCAGACAGACGGGGAGAGAGAGAGAGAGAGAGGGCCCGGCCGCTCCTTTTCACACGTCCCGGGCTCCTCGGCTCAGCGGAGGTTATTTTAGTGGAGGTGCATGAGATATAATGATACGTCGGGGAGATCTGCCGGGACAAGAGGAGTGCGGTAGAGCAGAGGGGCTGATTTATGGGCAGGATAAATGATGCGGTGGGTGTCTGCCTGTGTAATAGCACTGTGCTCTGCACACCGCGCTTTCTGCTCAGCTGTAGTTTATAGTGTGATGCGTGATGGGGATAAATGTCAGCTTGGCTTATCCAAGGAGATCTGATATGACTTTAAACGGGCTCCCCTCAAACACGTTGACGCGCGTCGAAAGGGAAGACGGCCAGTGGCACGTTGTGCAAATTTGCAGGTGTATTGTACTGTGTTTAACTTTCCGGGTTCAGAGTTTTCCTCTCGTCTCTCAACTCTGGCTTAGTTACTATTCCTGGATTATTTTTTTTTATTTGCGATATTAAGCAGATTCTCTGGGCAATATGTATTCCTTTGATGTTCATAAGATTAAACCGTTAGATTGGAAGTAAAGCCAGCCACTACCAGATGCTGCTGCTCTGCGTTAATAGTCTGAGCGATTTTTGTTTTTAAATTGCTGCTGTTCTTTTTTTTTTTTTTTTGCCCAGTCCAGACTATATAAAAAAAGAAAGAAAAGAAAACTACCCACCATGGTGGAAGCTGAGCTGAAAGAAAAAAAGAAGCTAATTTTGCTTCTGTGTGTGTCATTGAGTTCAATGTTGAAACAGTGAGGGGTGAAAAGTGGAATCCGGTTCCTCGCTCTGAGCGGGATCTAAAGAGGGAGTGCACGTTATTCCCATACTCCTTGTGCAGCGCTTAGCAGTTAACCTCAGGCAGGTGTGTGTGTGTGTGTGTGTGTGTGTGTGTGTGTGTGTGTGTGTGTGTGTGTGTGTGTGTGTGTGTGTGTGTGTGTGTGTGTGTGTGTGTGTGTGTGTGTGTGTGTGTGTGTGTGTGTGTGTGTGTGTACAACAGCGCAAATGCCGGGACGCTTGGCAGGATATTGACCACAGTATTAAGTGGAAACAGACACGGCGGCTTCCGAAGATTGGTTGATCGGAGGGCAGGTACGAGTGGACGTGCGGTCTGTAATTAATGTTATGCCATTGCAATTAAAACGGGGACAGCTGGAGTGTGTGTTTTTTGAGTGTGCACATCCACACAGACAGAACAGATATTGAAACTGTGGTTTTTGAATAACGTTCTAAGGAAAGGTGTGGGTTTGCCTGAGGGGGGAGAGGAGAGGGCATGTGAGGATAAGCAGGTGTGACCTTGGGCCTTGCCTCTCATACCATGTGTAAAAGCCCTGCCTCTAACAATATAAAAAGAAGAAGAAAAACATAGTATGGATTTCTTCTTCGACCTTGCTTTACCTAGAATAGAGTATAGAAAGGAAAGCTTATACCACTCTCTCCGTGACCGGTGGGGAGGGTGAAGTGTGCGTTTGTCGCCTAATCCACTCCGCCCTCGTTGTTTGTACAGTAATATTGAAAAGAAAAAAAACACACACGCCCGAGGAGAACCCTGTCGGGCCGGCTCTTCTCTCAGTTTTTGCTCCATCATTCCTATGCCTCGTCCTCCCGGTAATGAGGAAATGTGTCGTTGTTGTTGCCGGTCGCGCAGCTCCAATGCAAACAAGGAGCCCACGGTGAAACACGCAAATGTTAATTGCTGCAAGTCAAACCCAGCCAAATGCCCCCCAAAAAATGGTCTGGATCATTTTTCAACAGCATATTGTCTGACGTAAGAGGGGCTAATGGCCTCGCTAATTAAAGCCACCCTTTTAATGCACATCAAGCATTCTTTGGCGCCCTCCGTTAAGAAGGAGAATGTGTTTTGATGACGCTTTTCAGCGCACACTGACGGGCACGGGCCTCTTTTCTCTCCTCCATTGATCTTTTTCGCACACGTATGAACACACAAATTGAGAGTCGTCTCACACTACACTGTCAAGATGATGCGTTGAGCCCGGCACTTCAAGGAAACGGCCCAGCTCGGATTTAAAAATCTTTAATAACTTTGCAACTTATTTTTTTTCTATGGAGATGCCTCATTTCGAAATGTGGTTGACTTATTGGGGAGGAAATTTGCCTGTCAAGATTGTATCAGTTTTTCTTTTAATATACAACCACAGCTGTTTCTCCAGGAAATTGCCATTTTATTTATTTATTATTTATTTATTGGTTTATTAGATTTTATAGACTCTGGAAATGAAAAGCCTTTCAAAAACCGTATGACTTTTAGCAAATCTCCTTCCTCTCTATTGTACGCAAACTAGAGATGAGATCTCCAGACTTGGAGTCCTCGGCTGGTCCGCAACTTAATTGTGAGGCAAGAGACTACAAGATAAGAAATGCCAACTTTTGGCACTAACCCTCACATCTGCTGAGCCAGCAAATCCTAAATCTGATCTAAAGATTCAATCAGTGTGGCACAACAAGGACTAAAATCCGGGCTTAAAGTTTTGTTTGTGGGATCAGGTTTGGGTCTGTTCGAGTTGCAGTGTTTTCACAGGTTTTCTTGTCTGCGTGTAAGAAAGGTAATTTGCCATTGGCTTCAACTTCCAAGGCAACCCTGTTCAATACTGAGACTCGCAGAGATGTGGGAAGAAAATGTAGGCCATGAATTTTTTATTCATTCGATGCACTGTATGTAATGTTTTGCTTGATTTTTGTAATTTTTTTTTCTGACAACAACCTGGCGTTTCCACAGTGTTTAAAAAAATATATATATTAGTTTCTTACCTGTAAGCTCCATTGCACCCTTCCATCATCGATCTGATAAGCGCCACTAGGAGGAGTCGTGAGGTAGTGTTGCTTTAAACCCCAAATTAGCAGCAGACCCGATGTGAGAAAATCCAATCCCGGCGCTCTTAGTTTGTTAAAACGTATTGATACGTGGCGCGAGTCCATCGATAACGTTGGGCGGAAATATTGCAATATAACGGCGTATTGATTTTCTTTTTCTGTCCCAACACTCTTTTAATGCCCTAATTTGGAAGTAGAATGAGGAAGTAAACGAATGGTCCAACGGTACTTAAAGGGCCGTTATACCGATTTGCAATCTGTGTTCCATCATTAAAATCTGACATAAAACTAAAGCATCTCCAAAGCCCGACACCACTGCCTCTGCATCCACTCTGCCTATCGCCTGTGTTTCGTCACAGGTTGCGAATAATGAACCATCTTTAGTGATGTAGCTAGTTATACGGTAGATAATAACCTGCTCCCTCTGGAGTTATAGGTCACGTCTGTAACTGTGTTCTAACTGTCTCCGGCTTCTTCAAGTACCTTTGTGTGTTGCCGTTGTCTCTGATATACTGAATGAAGACTTTTTTTTTTAAATGTTGTATTTTTAATCATATTTTGAATTCAATTCCAACTCCGATGTTACAAAAACACAAAAAGAGTACATATCCGTCTGCATGCATGTCAGAATAAGGACCCAAGGCATGCCGTAATGAGTGTTTGGGTGACATTTGAGTATGTGTGAGGGTGAATGTAAATTGCTTTTTTATTGTGTTATCTGCAGTGTCCTGGTTTTATCACACTTGGTGGGCAGAATTTCCCTGAAGGGATAATAAAATTGCCTTGTACTTGCTTAGAAGTTGTAGTTCCCTCTCTTCTTATTAGCCACTATAAAATGGTAACGGTTTGTCCAGATTTCGTTTTTTTTTTGCGTTTTCGTCGTCTTAGTGCCATAAACAGACCATTCTCTCTCTCTCACACACTTGTGTGCCATCAGCCAAATGATCCCCAAACTATATTTCTCCAGTTTGATTTGTTGCACTCCCAAGATTTAACTGCGTTTCCAGTTCAGTGAGGTAAAATCTCAGCGTCCAAGTGATGTCAGATGATGATATGATTACCCAGTAATGATGTAACCACAACGAATACACTTTATGGCTCAGTTTTCTCGCTTCACTGCTCAGGACTTATCTTTTATTAACATCAGCTAAGCCAATACAACTAATTGTATAACATTTTGACACCTTTTTATGGAACCGTGTTGATATTTCATCCCAGGTAAACTCTTTTACGAAACCGGTCTCAACCCCCGCCATCTTTTTTTGTTGTTTTTGTACTGGTCTCTTTCCATTTCATTAGTTGATTCATTTAAATGACAGACGCCCTCATGCGAGCTGTGGAGAGCCCAGGGGTGCACTCTGCAGCTGAACACCACCTGCGGTGTGAGTTTGTTATTTGAACCGGTGGTCTAGAGTTCCCCTTCTGCCCTTCTCATGAGCACTCACTGCTGACCCGGACTCACGCCGTACAGCTCGATCCTCACACTTGGTTCCTTTTGTTGTTTTAGATTGTATGTGTGCAGCTGCGTGTAAATGAGACCTGTTATCAGGTTTGCGGCACCTACAAAAAATAATATATATATATATATATATATATATATATATATATATATATAAAATTACGAGTCTCAGGATCATTTTCAGGCGACGTGTATATACTTAGTCCACGCGGCGGGCTAAGTTCTACTAACTACTAAGTTCACTTCACTGCTGATTGGGGTTGAAAAAAACAAAACAAGCAATCAGTTTCAATCATGTATAGACATGGTTTCTTTCCTTGATGGTAGGTGGGGATGTAAATAAGATTGATGGCGACTTCTTGCGCTGCAAACATAATCTGCCTGCGATATCATTTCAAAAGGTTCTCGACTCCAGCGAACTCAGAAATTCCTGTTGCGTAGGCTCCCCCCCAAAAAAAAACTGGATTTGAAGGGCTCTAATGAGCGGTTTCTAGGTTGTGTTACAGATTACTGAGAGAAGTGATCTCTTTGATTACACATTTCTTGACTCTGTAAAGAAGTTTAGGGTTTCTTGAGTACCTTGTATCGTAATAATTATGGGCGGATGAATCGTCGTTTGTATGCAATGCAGACACAGGTTGGTGGCAGCATGGAAAAATAACCAGCAGAACTATAAAAAAGCATCAAAGGGACGAGGGATGGTATGAGAGCGTTTTGTTGTAACCCTGGTTCTATGATCACTAGCCGTCTTTGCTCGGAAAGGCTCAATAGGCTCAAGCTTTCCCCTCAGCGCTGTGTATCGTGAAGTTTGCAGGTATCTCACTAGTGGGGCTCCTGAAGAGAACCTACCAGTGCAGAACCAATGCCTGTCCATTGACGCTCAATAACGACGGTACACACAGCGTTGTGAGACGGGGAACAGGAGGACAGACCTTGTGCACCGCTTTCCAGGCAGATATCTTGCTTCCCCCTTTTTTTTTAAAGGGGCAGCCCCGAAAGGGACGAATGGACCGACTGATTGATTGAGCATGCACATGCAATTTTCAACTACACAGATACCTACAGGTCTAAGTCTACACACAGTGTGTATTGGGTGTATGTGAAATATGTACTGATATGTCTTAGGGATGTCCTGATTAGACAAGGACGGCGGATCAGGGCCGATCCAGGCTTTTTTTCCTTTTTCTTCAGCGCATGGACTATTATTTAGTTGTGCATGCAGGCAGAGCAGAATTTTCAATTTAAAATAGACATTTAATCACTTCAGTCACAGGGGCTTTTAAGCAGTTGTGTAGCTGTTAAGATTCTCCAGGGCCCTTCCCGTTCTGAAAACGTCTCATGCGTGGTGGTCTGTAAACTGGAAGCGGGATGCACTGAGAAACATCTATTTACATTTCAAAAAAAATTATAAATCCCTCAGCTGATCATGGAGTGACATAAGTGTTCTTCTGAGCATCCATACAAGTGAACTCTTAATGAGCAGTTTTAGATTCAAGGCTATGTCCCTTTTTTGAAGTATTTTTTTTTTTTTATTGGGGGTGGAGGGAATGTTAATTGGGAAGCAATTACAGTCACTTCATTTCATCTGAATATATATATTCCAAGGAGGAACATATTCAGTCATCTTCTGATGATGATGAATGGCGAAAAGAATGGAAGGTTATTGGCTTGGGACGAGGTTGAACTTGCACTGCAACAAAGGCGCTGGCCTGTCCCTCTGCCCGCTAGGTGAGCTCTGTTAATGTAATGGCCGCCGCCCCCCCAGAGGGTTGATGAAACCGTGCCCTACATGTATTTCCAGGAGAGCGAGTGCGGTGCACAGTATGTGCCACGCTGCTGTCCTGACACCCGGCCTCCACAGTTTGCTCCATCAGCTACCTCTCTGTAATCTCAGAGCTTCAAAGCTCCTTATTGTCCTTCCCCACAGAAACTCAAAGTCACTTATTTTCATGAGTCATCCCACCCGGCCTCTTGATAGAATTCCTGCTGCATGTTATCTTTTTTTTCTTTTTTCTTCTCTCTCCCTTCCTCCGCTTTTCGCTGTTTATTTACACACAACTGGGGCTGCTGTTTTCAGAAGTGTTCCCAATGATAATGACTGCTGCAAGATAAGAGTTATTTTTAGGACGTCATGTTTGCATTTTACTAGGGGAAGCATTTTTGTCTTCTTCTTCTGGTAGATCTATTGTACACTGAACTGATTCAATTCTGACACAGTAACGATATGTGGGACGGCCAACGTCGGCACAGGGCTTTGAGATGGTTTTTTGATGATCATAAATATTGACTCGAAGCTTTTAAATCACCCAGCATCAAGGGCACTGGAAGCAACTGCGAAAGACCAGACGGCTCCTTCTTCCCCCGGTTTCAAATACATACTTGCACGAGAGCTGCTCTCTTATCTCCCCGCTTCAGTCTTTCTGCTCTCTTCAACTTCATTTGTAAAACAGATGTTTAGACGGTCTTGTCCAGTGACAAAAAAAAAGCCAGGCGGTAATAACATCTCACTCAGAGCCTTGAAAGACGCACATTTTATCTGTGATTCCTAAATCTTTTCTTTTAAAGCCACAGATGAGCAAAAGGGACTGCTCTGGGAATAACACACCGTGATGCAGTCGTCACGGACGTGCCAATTCTACCGGGCTATTCTGGGACACAATAGAGGGGAAAGTGCAAAAGTGGGCTGTGTTAATTGAGTGTGTGGGCTGGGTGATTTCTTTTAAATGGCCCTGTTAATTGTTCTTTAAGGAATGGGTCCCCACACGGCTGCGGCTTGTTGTGCTGCCCAGGGCTCGGCTGGCAGCGGCCATTAAGAGGGCTGTGAGAGCAGCTCTCAGGTAAATGTCATCAGCCGGGTTCCCTATTTACTGCTGCTTTCGGATTAATCCATCACTCTGCACACAGATAAATGCATTCCTCTTTATTGAAACCAGATCGAAAGCTTTTCCCTCTATCGACGACATGGAAATACAGAGCGGCCCGGTCGCTGGCCAAGTCGAGCACGTTTTAATGCATATGCCACTTTTTTTCGCCATTTTAGTACGGGCGTACACGCGTTTCCCCCCCCCGACCTGTTTGCTACGGCTGTTTGTTGTGTTTCAGATATATTCAGCTACCGTACTTTTCGGGTTATAAGCCGCTCCTACGGCTGATCAGTGTCCCCGCTGTAGCAAGCTAGTAGCGCTGCTAGCTAGCGCTGCTAGCTAGCGCTTCTGCTGCTACCGGCCACTGCTGCTGCTACTGCCCGCGTCCCCTCTGCCCAAGTCGGGTGTCGAGCCTGGTCCCGCTACCTTCGGTGGTTTTCAGGGAGCTAGCGGAAGTTAGCGGAAGTTAGCGGGGAAGTGACGGAGCGCTAGCAGGAGCCCCAGCTGGCTACAGCGGGGAGCTGTCGGGGACACTGACCGAAGGCAGTAGCGGCTTATAACCCGAAAAGTACGGTATATTCCAGATTCAGAGCATTTCTAATGCCTGCACATGGCTCTCAACGTGACGGCGGCGGCTCGCAGCTAACGGCGCTGACGGCGCTAACGGTGCAAACAGCGGGAACAGTGCTGGCGTCAGCAGCTGTAACAGCTGCATGAGGGCAGTGCAGAGCGGCAGTGAGTGGCGTAATGGACCACCGGCGAAAGAAAATAATAAATAGTCTGGAGCCTTGCAGACCAGCTGCGATAATCAAACACCAAAGGGATCTGTATCAGCCAATATGGATCATCAATGATCGGCAATTAGTATCGGCGGCAAATAAACATGATCAGGGATCTGTAAAAGTTATATTTGCGCCCTTTTTTTTTTGTGCTGATCCGACTATTGATCCGATCCGAACCGTGAGTTTTATGATCTTATTGCACCACTAATAGCAGTGGTTGTTTAACTATAGTAGAGAGCACCTTTAATCACCAGTATTGACCGTCTGCAGCACAACGAAGAATAAAATAAGACTCGCTGCACTCTTGTTTGTGCTTTGCCGCGCAGTCTGTGATGCATTTCCGCCGCATATGTCTGCACATAATCTGCACATGCTGTCTGTAGTCTGGTCTTTTAGCCAGTTAATGTGTCATTTCAAGTCCAGTGTGCTGGAGTCCAAACAAACCAAAACAAAAGAAAATGGACTGTTCTGCTACTTACAGTCTGCATGCTTCATTTGTCAGATGGTTATTAAAAACGGATTCCAATGGGACGCTCATTTTGCTCTGTTGTTGTGATGTCTAAGTGGGCATTTGTTTGCTTTTCAGCCTTATGAACTTATGAAATCAGGGCTGTGTTGCTGTGAGTCTTTTGCCTCCTGGTGGTCAAATATCATGTTATGTACCCTTTTATTTATTTTTTGATGAGTAAGAAGATAATGTATTTGCTCTCCGTAGCTTCCGGGCTGATGTTTCTTCTTCTCTTTAGACTTTTTTTGTAATATTGTATGTGGATTTACATGACATTGTGGATTAGCAGACACATGCCCTATAACAAATTCTACTGACTCTGGTCAAGTGAGTGAAGTGTTGATCATATTATGTGTATGCGAGAAGGTGTTGACCGTAATGTTTCCTTAGGTCCAGCTAAACATGTTGGAGTAGAAATCTCCTCTGGTAAGTGTCCTTGTGAACTCTGCTCCACAAATGGACTCACCATGGAAAAAGAGTTATATATAGAAAGTGTGGGTGATGCTGGTAGCTCCGGTGCCAGCAAGAGTTAGATGTGTGTCTTAAAGCCACCCGCTACCAGTGAATGATTAACTCCCACAGACCCAGTGCAGCACCTGAGGAAAACACGGAGGCGCGCTTGTATACCGCCATACCGCGGCTTCATGGCTCCATTTGTTTCACAGCCAAACCCGCCGCCGCCAGCACATCGGGGACGATTCCTACGCGCCATAAAGGGCTTGAACACAACGCTGGTTGGGCTGTCTGTGTCAGGAGGCCTAATTACACCAACCAAGACTCATCATCTTAGATTAATGAATCTTTCCGGCCGCCGCGGCCGGCCCCGCGCTCCGTATGTTGCCAGGGAGTTCGGCGTTCTCTCTGACCCTTTATCTGTAGTTACAGGCTAATGGCGCTATAAGCTATCATTGCTAAGGTACGCCGGGTACCGCATCGTTCATCACAGGCCAACGGACGGATTCCTTAACAGCCTCTAACTCTAGTAGACCCTGTGGGATTCATCGCACTTTAGAAACCCCATTGTTGAGCACTTAATGTAGTCTATTTTGCAACATTAAGTAGTCTTGTGAACAAGACTCGTGGTGCTGCAGTCCAAGTTGTGCTGCCACTTTGGGCTGAAATGACCAACAGTCATCCTTCTTCTTCTGTTGTGGAACGGCTCCGTCTTTAAATAACTCCGGGGATAGTCGAGTGGGCTTAACCAGTGTCTTTCTCAGTGAAAGAAATAGCTCTATATAAGGGAAGAGGAGCAAAGGGGAAAGCCTGGAGGGAGGGAGCCGAGTGCTTGTGCAGGTGAAGCGGAGGTTGTCTCCACCATTTCAGCCACATGGTCATTATTTACACTTGTTGTATAGTCCTTTCTGATGTCATTCAATCTCATCAACCCTAAGCGCTGATTGATTTAGTTTTTTTTTTTTTTTTTTTTTCTCGAAGGCTGTTGCCATGACATCTCAAGGCTACCTTTTCCTAGAAGGGCACCATAACCTTATGGATGTTACTTCCATGAAATGACACACTGACAGCAAGCTCTCGTTTGGCTATAGGCATAAATACTTTTGTTGTTGTTGTTGTAGAGTCTTACCCACGCTGGCATGGTTATGTATGTTTGTGTGTCTGTGTGTTTTGTGTTTAAAAAATAAATACATAAAAAAAAAAAAGACAGAGAAAAAGAGAGTGTGTCAGAGGTGGTCAGATAAAAGAGATAGGCTCTGTAGTCTCCGTGCGAGATGGTCAGATAAAACATGACACTGTGCTTTGAGGTGGAGTGTGAAAAATGAAAGCAAAAAAAAAAGAGGCAGGAAACATGAATGCCGGGCCACAGCTTTGTTAAAACAATGATAACACTTGAAATGTGTTACTGCGCCTGGTGAGTGTTTCATCATCAAAGAGACAGAGAGAGGGGCAAAAATAAATAAATATATATATATATATATATATATATATATATATATATATATATATATATATATATATATATATATATATATATATATATATATATATGAGAGGCCGGAGAGGAGACAAAGGCGATTACTGAGCGGGGTCGGCCGACCTCTCACTCGCCTCTACTGCTCGCTTTCAACAATTAGTAGTGCTGAAATACTTTAACTAAATCACTTCAGTGTTGAGCTTTTTGTCGGGCTTCCAGAAGGCCGGTCCACTGGCAAGGCTCTGGCGATACGATACGTATCGCGATGCAGACGTCCAACGTATTGTGATACATATTTTGATACCGTACTCAAGGCGATTTCTTTTCTTTTTTTATAGATATCTTTTTTTTTAAACTGCTGTACTATAAGGAACCACCATATTTATAAAATCAGGATATTGGGGATCAGCATTTGCGCTTATCACAGTGCCTTAACCAACATCACAGCTCTACTTTTTGTGCAATCTGGAACACGGAATTACTATTTATATATACTGACTGTATATATTTTAAAAAATCCATTAAAAACCGATACAGTGATTTGGAGAATCAATACAGTATCAGCAAACATGATCTTGCAATATCTATATTTTCTTACCCCCATACTGTGTTTGGAGCGCTCCGCTCTGCTATGCACCAAAAAGGCCCAAACGAGCTACAACACCTGAGGCGTTTTTGTTCCACCGGCACTGGAGACGCACACACACACAATTAGCACGTCTATTGAAGCAGAAGAACGGGGATAGCTCTAATTTTCTTGGGACGCGAGGTTGTGTGAGGTGCGGGGAGTGAATACTAGGGCAACAACGGCTCGGGCCATGGATGATTTGTCGGAGGTTTAACAACAGTGCGGCTGCTTGTCAGATATAAATGAACATCTGCGAGTGTGATAAGGTTAAGGTAGTGGATGTTACAAAGTCAAAGTATACGTGTGCCCTTACTCGTCAGGTTTATCCTCACTTCTTGTGCATTACTACCTCTATGAGAACCAGTGCATGTATAAACAAGAAGTGCGTTCATGCGATTGGAAGGAAAAAACTTGAAAAAATGAACTAGGCTAAGTTTATACATGCAATACAAAACGGTCTAAAATCCTCAGCGAGCGTTTACCTGAATATAAACACGACGATTGATGCCGTCATTGAACAGGCGCTGCATCGTTTCCCCCTCCAGTTATTCAGTGATTGACTGTTCCTTGTAGATCAGGGAGTTGCCATGCTAAAATAGGCCGCGCTAATCAGATCGGTAATACCTCGCCGCAGGGCAACTGCGGCCCGTCAGAGCGCTTTTGAAATTCCCCGCCGCTTGCCCGTTTCCTCCGAAGGGACGCGTGTACCCAGACCACCGTCGCCACGGCGGCGGAAAGAAAATTGCATCTCGCATCCTTGGAAGAGTAGCCAGAACCTTGTTTTCAAAACATTGTGTATCCCTTTATGCTAAGCGAGGCAAAAATGCAAAACGAGTGAGGATGAAAGTGCAGAAAAAGAAAAAAAAAATTGGGTTGGAGCAGCAGGGGGGAGGCCATGCAGCCGGAAGCTCTCTGACACGATGATGCTGTATATTTATAGTTATTTATGCAAAGGCTGAAGGGGTGATGGATAACGACGGCATCGCCAAGGCTCTCCTTTTGTTTTCAGGGTGAGTAAGTGTTCCACTGACGCCGTATTGGCCGGTCAGCCAGAAAGACGGGGCTCGTGAATGAACAATGCCCATACCTGTGTGTGTGTATTTATGTTTATGTATGTGTGTGCACGTATTTCTGTATTCTCCTTTTGACGACACAATATTTGCCAGGCAACGATGTGCCCTTTTAGCACGTGTATGTTTGCACTAAAGAGTACTGAAGACTGGCAGGGTCTTTGACCTGGATACATATTATTACACATTAGTGATGAGTGAGGGAGCTCGAAGTGAAACGTGACCAGGCCTGTTTTCCCGCTTGTTTACAGGTAATAAATACTCTCCGCCGTGAAGTTGGAAACCAGGCCAGGAGATGGTATAATCCGCTCAGGAGGGAATGGAGGAATATTCGTTGACATTCAGCATAATTAACTGTACGGCTGCTGGTGGCACTGTGTCCGTGTGGCGGCGCTTTCATTTTCACAAACAATACGACGCACGGCTCTACGGCAATAAAACAACAACCTTTTGATAGTAAATTTACATCATACGAGCAGGGTTATCACAGTTTTATATATATATATATATATATATATATATATATATATATATATGCAGAATATGTCAAAGGTGTCACTTTGACATATGCTTCCGTTTCAAAATCTTTTTTTTTATAGGGACAGAATCATGGACGTGTTGGGGGGGGGAGCTGGATACGGCGGCGTTGGAGACCGGCTCCCGTTCATTCCCGAACAAAGTTGCTCCGAAGCCAAAATGGCTCGACCTGCGAAACGGATAAAATGCCCGTGTGTGCCCGTAGAATGAACTAGCGTTTCGAAAGTTACATTGATTTACAGTCTCTTTTTCCAAAAATGAGTCTACGGGGGAGGGGAGTCTCTGGGCCCCTCGGCATTACGTGAGAAACTGAAACGCCATTTGGCCACAATTCCGGATGGCTTGACATCTCGCGGCAATGTTCTTTGAAATTTCTCACTTTTTTTTCTTTTCAATTTTCAGAGAAACATTAATAGATGTGAAAAAAAAAGGTACAGTTGAATAAACCCAGACGAAGTAAAGACGTTTCTTTATAGAGCAGTACAGGAAAACAAAAGGGGTACGAAGAAAATAAAAGATTTGTGTTGTTATCTAGCTTCCTCTCGATGGGTATCGGCTTTTTCTTCTTCTTCTTCTTCTTCTTCTTGCTGTTCGAGCTGCAGGTGTGTTCGGTTGTGATCGTCAGGAATTGGATATGAGGGGGACTGCCAACTCCAAGTATGACCTCATTAATTACATCTGTCAGTGATTCCCTGCAGATCTGTCTCCTGCTCTTCGCATGCTGCCACTCAGCCAGCCAAACCAGTCAACCAGTCAGTCAGGGATTTTTTTTTTTCTCCCCTGCTCTGGGTTAGACAACCTGCCGGGCTTCTGCTCGTAACGCTGGCAGGTGGGATTGGTGAGAGGGAGAGAAATGGGGAAGAAGAGGGAAACATTCAGGATGGCGGATGGAGAGAGGAGAGGAGGAGAGAGGAGGAGAGGGGGGTTTCAGACAGTGAGTGAAACAGATGAACACATTCATGCTCACTTCCGTTTGATTGCATAAAAAATGCGCACACACACACACACACACACACACACACACACACACACACACACACACACACAGGCAGACACCCCTTCGCAGTGCAGCCGGAAGAATTTGATCTTTATTTAAATCCTTAAATTATGGCTGATTAAAAATTCATGGAGAGCCGTTTATATGAAAGCCGGGTGCTGTGCAGGCTGCCCTGTGATGTCTAATTGGTCTGAAGGTTGCCAGCCCTTTGAACAAGTCGGGACGGAGAGTCGCGGCGGCCTGTCTGCCCGGAATGAGGATGTGTGTGTTTACCACCCACCTGCCCTTCATCTCTCCCTCTGTTTCTCCGGCCTGCTTTTGAGCACTGTAAATGGCGGCGAGCAGCACGGAGGGTCGCCTATTTCACACGAGTCGGACGAATGCTGCATCTTGGGTATACTTTTGATATTTTAGAAAGCGCTCTTATTTCAGAACGAGAGCTACTTCTGTTCCGGCTTCGGACGCTCGGTGGGCGCAGTTTCCAGTGGCAGTGGAGGCGCTAGATTTAAGATTTCTTTCTTTCTTTTTTTTTTGGCTGGCTGTCTTATTGTGGAGTCTCTCTGGAGTTTTTTAGGAAGGGTTTTGGGGCGAGAGCTCCACCGCCAGCCCAGCTCACACCGAGTGCGAGCCGAAGCCCCATCTTCATTCCCTCTTCTGTCCTCAATCCCGCAGCACATGCAAACACACACACACGTACACGCGCACGACCACACGCACGCAGGTACGCCGCTCAATGGCAGGGCCCTCCCGCTGCCCCAAAGCATGGAATACCACATTTGTTTGTTTACACCTCCGTTTTCTTCCCCTGAACTCTATTAACATTTATATTGCAGCTGAAGGTGTTGGAAGTCCCTCCTGCAATGGTGCTGGTGGGGGGGGGGGGGGGGGGGGGGGCTTCTGAGCCTTCCTAGGCACAGACTTGTGTGTTTATACCTACATTATCCAGCGATTCCCCAACTGCCTCTTTGCCGTCTTGGTATTTTTTTTTCCACTTCATATCACCATTTGCTCCGGCTCGCCTCTTATGTGACTCTTTAAGCTTTTATCTCTCTCAAAGGTAAATTGATTGCTTGGGAAAAAGAAAGAAAAAAAAAAAAAAGAAGAAAAAGACGTGGTTGGAAATGCTTCCGGATTGGACCGCCTGATTGAGAATTAGCATATGAATAGAAGAGAGACAGCTCACCATGTCAGAAGGAGGAGGAAGTGTTATGGGAAACATCCGCTAGACATCTGCGTTTCGGATGTTTTTCCCTCATGAAAAAATAAAATAATAATTTTAACACATTTCGCCGCTGATCCGCGGGGGCATCCCAAGGCAGACACTTCACATTCACAGCGCTCCTCCACTGTGCGAGCATGATCCGCTACCGCGAGCTCGACTCGTCATTTTTGGGACAGGCTCCGCCTTCCTCGGGCCCCGCGAAACAGAATAAAAAGCTCCGCGACAATTTCATACGCCGTTAAGCAAAGAAATGACAAATAAATGAGCTGTGAGCGCGTGCGCGGCTCGCGGACGTAGCTTCCCCGTGTAAAAGCCTCCCGGCCAGAGGGCCCAGACCAACCGATAAATCTAGTCACACGTGGCTGATGCCTGTCATGTCGATTCTCCCTGCACGCTAGACCTGCATCAATTAGGCCCTGATACTGCAGGTTATAGATCTGTATCTTTCTATATCTGTCCCCGGGACCCAGAGGCCAAACCTACAGCAGGGACACATCGCTCTGTTCGGTAGTTTAGCACAGAGGGAGGGGGGACATCAAACCTATTATATTGTACAATGTCTTTTGTATAGCCTCTGGCTGCTGTGTAAAGGATGTTTACCTTATGTGCACAACCCAGATGTGCCCACATATAGCAGAATATATAGTGCGTCTCCAAGGTGACAAGTTGAATTCAGTCTGACTTTTTATAAGTACACTTTAAACACTGACAAGACTAGGGTATGTTTTCTGGAGCCCATGTGTTTTCCGAATGCAAGATCTTATTGTCTAAAGGGAATTGCTTTTCCGGTGGTTTAAATGGAAAAGAATCAAGCAGATTGTGATGGATTACGACATTAAGAAAGCAGGCTCCTTTGTCTTTATCTGCAACAGGGAACTGTTGACAGTCATTCCTTCTCACTATGTATTTTTAGCTGATGTGCTAAGATGGAAGCTGAGTATGAAGTTAATGCCACTGGTCTTGTGTGCTTCACAACACCATTAACAAAACGGGGCCCGGAGGGATGTGGGCCTGGGATTGCATCTATTAATGCAAAGTGTAACGCGCGTACACTGCTGCCTGGCCTGTGCACTTAGAGCATGCATGCTTGGATACTTACTGAAATGTGCCCGCAGCCCAACTGTGCTGTGTGCTGTGAAATATATTATTTGTCAAAGGAAGGAAGGAAAAAAAAAATCAACATATCATAATTTCAGAACAAGTGGGATGAATTCCAAATCCCGCTGGGGAGCCTGTAGCCTGTAGACGCTGTTTTAGGGTAAATTTACTTCTCCAGGGGTTCTTTTTAGCGCCTGGTCCCTCGTATACATCCGTGTTGAATGGGGGACTTTACCTCTCGGGCCCGAGACACATTGTGCAGTGCATGCATACATAGATCCATACATACATGCATGAATTCATAAATACAGTCTGTGTCATGTATTAGAGATTTCTGACCAAAAAAAAGATCACGAGTAACGCATTGGAGTCGCATAATATTTTAATTTTTTTTCTCTGCTTTCCATTTTTATCTTTTTTTTTCTTTTTTCTTCTTTGGATTCCTCCACCAGCTGTCCCCGCATCCTCAAAGTTCACGTTGGGTTTTGTGCTGTCAGGCAACTTCTGGTTTGTTCTGCTCTTTAGTTCCCTGGGCTGAAACGAACAAACACGCACACAGACACACACAGACACACACACGCACGCAGTGAAGTACACGCACGCATGCACGGAAACGCATGTTGAGAGGCCTTTTGTGAATTTATTTTTTTCTTGACTGCGCTGCTGCAACATATTACTGATGAGTCGCCCACAGCCGACGGCAAAGTGTCGCTTTTCCTTCGATTTGCTAATTTGCATTGGTTCCCTTTTCCCAGCGTGATTCTGGGTATCAGTGCCCACAAGCTGAATGTCAGTGCCTCTTCTCGGCATACAAATATTCCCCTGATATAGTGTGTCATGTATACTCCTGGACATCTCTAGCATTTGATAATACCCTTGATATTTCACTATTAAAATTTCAAAGTGCGTTTTCTTTAATCAAATACCGCCGTGCGTCTGCCAGATATCTCCTTCTGCATCACAAACAGTCCCATCTTTGGACCTGAAAGACGCAGCGACTTTGTGAAAAATTATTAAAGCTAAAACATTGACATTAACAATGTTTCTTTTCTTTTTTTGTTCTATTACACCTCCGAATAAAAAGCCGTGTGAACGCGGCGTGCCAAAAAGCGCTCTATTCCTGTGGCAGCGGCACTAGACCGAGCGGTATAGGTGATCTGCCACGGCCTCATCTAATCTGATTTGCATGCCAGAGAGAATTATGTAATTGGCATTTATGCAGAACAAAGACGGATCAGCTCATGGAAGAGAAGGGTTTTCATGTACCACTGTGTGTCTAAGCCTGTTTTCTGCAGCTCTGCGCTGCCTACGGTCGGCTACCGCGCAGACGAGACAGGAAGCGGCCGTTGTCTGGGGACTGTTTTGTGTGCGCACGCTTTTTTTGTGGCGCGTTGGAGTAGTGCGTGATTTAGCTGGCACCTGTCCTGCAACTTTCATACGCACGCCACCTGGAAACTGGCGCAGCTTTTAAACTCTCCTGTAACTGTCGCGTGCCAGTCTCGACACTGGGAGCAGAGATGGCAGAGGCTTACGCTGAACAACCTGCGAGTTGGCTTTCGAACAGGCATGTTCGGGGTGCCGAGACGTGATTTAACTCGCACTCTTGCGTCGCACTCGGGATCTTTTAGAACGTTTTCACGCGACGCACGTTAAAGCCCGGGGCCGAACTTCACCCAGGCCTCAGAATGAACCCTGTGTTGTTTTGACGTCTTCTCCTATAAATGAAGTTAAGCCTGAGGCTAACCTTAGCTCAGAGCAACCTGATTGATAATTACTGTTAGCTCCAGGTCTCCTCTCTAATTTCATTAAAGAACAACAACAAAGAATTCCTCGACTTCTTCTTTGATATTTGTGTGTGTGTGTGTGTGTGTGTGTGTGTGTGTCGGGATCAGAAAAGTCTGATTACCCTATAAGTCACAATGCACCTGCTCCAGAGATTTCTGCCTTCAAAAACAAGAGTGCATTAAAGGGGCCCTGTGGAGTTCCCTGGTAAACAAACACAAGTTATATTTGTGTTTATGCGTCCCTGTGCGGCCCCTCCGCGCATGAGATAAACAAAACGGGGACCCACTTATAGAGAAGCGGCTCCACAGCGCTGCCAGAGGTCTGAAACTCCGCCGGGAACCTTTTTAAGAAAGGTTTTGTTTGATTTTGCGACAATTTCCATGAGCTATAAAACTTGACATCACTTTTGGTATTAAGTCAGGACACAGCAAGCAAATTGAGGCTGAAAGAAATCTGTGAAATTTCCAGAAATGGCACTAATTTCAGTTTTTTTTCCTTCTTCTATACGAGTACTAGTTATTTTTACATAGCTGACATATCAGTTCCTGTGCAGAACAATTGTAAAAAAAATAAATAAAAGAATATATATGAATAGATATCAATCATAATATATACATATATATTCAGATTTTTGTCTTGATATGCCACTATCATTGTTAGGCACAAAGAAAGTCAGCCTGGGTTAGAATGGGTTAACAGTAGCATACATCTCCTGCCACTGTTACCTGACAGTAATGTAATAATCTGTGATGAATTTCACATTTATTATCACATTTCTTATGCACAAGGAAATGAAATTCATTAAATGGACTCCTTTGGAAATGAAATGCTGTAAATGAGCCAGTTTGAAGTTATAAAAGAGACATGAGCTTATTTTTTTTTAAAGATGATAATCGGTTCTTTCTTTAGAACTTTGTTCTTTTTTCCCGGCAGCAGTGCACAGAACCTGAGCTTCATATCAACTAGCGATACAACACATTCAGTGACGGATTTATTAGGGTCTGAAAACACCGACTGACACTCCTCACAGCTGTGTGTTTGTGTGTGAATGCTCTTCATTCTCACTACATATATGCATATTACAATATTGACATTTTCCATTTTTAGCCTGTTGTGGTGCTGCTTGTGCTGGGCACTCGCTAAAGGGACAGTGTGTAGGATTTAAGGGGATTTATTGGAAGAAATGGTAGGTAATGTTGTACTATGTTTTCATTAGTGTTTAAACACATGCAAACTAATAATTTTGTGTTTTCTGTCGTTTAAAATAAGCTGTTTATATATATATATGTACTGTTTCTACAGTAGCCCAGAATGGACAAAACCAAACACAGGCTCTAGAGAGCTTCACCATGAGATCCCACTTAATCGTACACACTGCTCCTTTAACTAGGATTGTATTGAGAGCTGAGTAAAAAAAAAGAAAAGAAAAGCCCCCTTGGACCCTCTATTTCTGGTGCCCTTGACGCCAGGCCTGAAGGCGGGTGTCTGGTTGCATTCAAGACGGAGACGAGCTGGACAAAATAAAAAGCCATTAATTACATGTGCAAAATTGAGGCGAGCTATTTATACATTAGTCCATGAAGGTAACTGCTTTGGGGACAAATCTTCATGGATATTTTTGACATTGCACCGTGTTAGAAGGTTCCTTGTACAACTCGCAGCACACGTTCTCTCAGAAATCTCTTTCATAGTCAAGAAATATCGGCATTGTACCTGAAATGTCCCGAATCAAATAGATTTTTGAGTTGAATCGATTCGGGTTTCTTGTGAATCGGAATCTATTAAATGAAATTAGAGGCGATACGCGAATAGTATTTGAATTATATATTTTTTTTGGCTCGCTGCGAGTGAAAGCGAGAGCAAAGGCCCGACTCATAAAGCAGGATTGATAAGCTGGCTAACTGTGCCGAGTAACACCTGGAACTCCCCCAAATCGGGAACATGGCCCCGGGCCAAAGCTCCTGCAGTGAGCGTGAGACTCATGCAATGGACTCTAATCTGACACGCTTTTGCCCCGCGCCTCCTACTTCTCGCGCTCGGAAAAAATTGTTGACGTCGGCGTTTGGAGTCTCACCTGACGGAGACTGTCGTGAGCCTGCCCGGGTCCTGCTGTTGCTGTTGTTGTGTTCCATCACGTGTGTTTATGCACTGCACAGCTGAGAGAGCACAGACAGGGTGGGAGGGGGGGGGGGGGAGGTGACGAGGAAGCAGTGTATTCAGAAATAGTTGAATCTTTGGAAGCACTGGCTTTTTTTTTTATAAAGGTCAAAATATTTGCAGGACAAAAAGGCTAATTCTTTTCTCACTGAATTGGAGAAGCAGAGGTAGCGAAAGAGCAAAAAGGATCAAGGGGACGCTGGCGCTCTCGTAAGCTTTTATGACCCTGTCAAATTGGAGCTTTATTCTCATTTGTTTAAATATTACTGGATCTCAGGTCTGCCGGGGGGGGGGGGGGGGGGAAAGATGCGCGGTTGCTGTTTAACATTTGACTGAAACGCTGCTTTGTTTTTATTTAGTAAAATTAAAACCTACCAATCCATTTGATTCCCCCACCCCCCCAAAACAAGTGTCTATTTGCATATCACTCTGAATGTCGCTGATCGTACGGTCGCCTTTTGTAATAATAACACTCTTTGCTTCTTAATTTTTTTCAAATGTCAGAGTGAATTTTTCTTTTTTAAATTCTCTCACAGAACAGCAGTATTTTTTTTCTTTTTTCATGTGAATGAAACACCCTTTTTACTTGACATGTTTTAGTAGTTGGATTATGCACTTGCATATTTTATCACAAAGTCACTACACCTTTTCAAAGCTGTATTTTCAATATTGTGAAATTAGATTGCCGGTTATGTGAGATTTTTTTATTATTATGCAGGGCTCCTGTTAAACCACGATTTTATAGTGCATGCTTGGTGTGAAAAGGGCCCAGAACTAAAGAAAAGGAGGGTGAAAAGAAAACTGACTGAATAGTAGACTTAAAGCGAACGGATGGACGGAAAAATGAGGTCGTGGGATGTGTGTAAGCTAATGTGCTAGCCAGAACAAATAGATATGCTCAAGGATCATTAGATTGGTGTCTGGAGCAAAAATTGCTTGTTAACTTGCTGGAAAATGTTTTAATTAAACAATGGAATGGGCACATTAATGCGTCATTTGCAGCTACAAGTGTCGTGTGCATGGCCACGAGAGTTCCAGTTTAATTACATCCCACCAGTATCGTTGTATCAGTCACATTATTTGCACTATTATTGAATATTCTCCCTGTCTTTTGTTCGGCGCGTCGGTTAATTTGTCAGCGAATGTGCAGGCTCTCTCTCTGAAATGCATTTCCAGGCCCGGAAGGCTGCGCGGCTATCAAAACCGGTGTTGATCCGTCGCCGCTCTTTTTAAAAACGCTGAGCTGTCAGCGGGCGCCAGGTGAGGCAGTTTGTTCTGCTCACCTCTCGATGGACATGTTTCATTGGCACCTCGCTGGAGGTCAGCAGTAAACCGCGGCCCCGGCGCTGCGGGGGGGTCAGGCGGGCCCACTATGCCGGCCTTAGCTGCAGAGTGAATTACGCCGTGGGTGGGGCAGGTGGGCCGAGCCGAGGCCGGGGGCTCAGATTGTGGCACAGCGGCGCCTAAAGGGTGTGTGTGTGCAGAAATCCATTTGCCCGGAGTGTCACACAGCTTCATTTATACGCCTGATGGGCAAGCGCTATTTGGAAAAACCCAGAAATCCCCCCCTCCACCCTCGATTCTCTTCAACCAATAGCTATTCTGTAGGGTACCTCACTTGAGTGATGGAGTTGGAAGAAGACGTATCATTGAAGGATTAGGACTAGAGCTCATCAAAGAAAATAGCCTGGTCAGTGGGACATGCCACTTTAAAGTGCCTGCATATTTTAAGAGAGCCTCCTCTTCCTCCAGAGGAAATGAAATGCAGACACAGAGTGTGGAGAGCAGGAGGTTTTTGTTTGTCCCCGCCGCCGCTCAGGGGCAGAGATGGAAGATTCGGAGATGTGGAGTAGATTGTTCGGGAGCGAGGCAGTTGGGGCCTCTTCACCGCAGCTGAGGCCCCCGCTAGCCACAAGCAATTTATATAATTCCAGAGACGAGAGAGCAAAATATCTTCCACCACACAAAGTAAGATTTTGCTCCCCTTCTCCTTCCTGTCAGCTTCCCAGCGAGTCTCCTCCTCTTCGGCTTTCCCATCCAATCGCATCCGGACAGCACTACTTTGGGCGCATCGAGGAGAGCGCACACGCCGTTGCACCACCGTTCGCATGACATCTAGTGAGGATCATTGTGCTCGCTCCTACCACGCGTCGCCCGCCATTTAAACGATTGCGTATTGTGAGGCACGAGCGGATGTGTGTCCGAGGTAACTGGACGCCGGCCGGCCGGCCGGGATTGCCGGGGAGCTCGCCGCGCCGTGGAGAATGACTTAGCTGAGCCCCGCTGCTGAGCCCCTCTGAGCTGAGAATTATTCCACTCATTTCTAGGTTCCCGTGAAGCATGACAAAAAACTCGAGTGCTTCATGCTCGCCCGATTCCCCTTCCTGAGAGGAGCTGAGAGGCTCGGGGTTTAGCAAAGTCGTTGAGCAAACACTCGACACGGTGAACATTAATTACATCAATTAGGTGGACCACAACCATTGTTTGGGTGGCTAAAAACACTGTTAAAAAAAAAAAAGCACAATAATGAAATACAGTCCTGGTTAAAAGTAGCTACCAGACTTGAAAAGAAGGAAATGTAGCTTTTATAGTCAAAATTAATGATCTCCTGTTTATTATAAAGTGTATATGTACAAAGACTCCGTCTACGTGCCATCATGGTTATCACTCCATGCCTAAAGTCTTTGGCGCTCACTTATGAATATTGTTTACACTTTTTTACGGCCTCCATTCCAGTTTGTCGTCTTATGTCGGGTGGGAGGAGAGTTAGTTTGCTGTCGGCAGCCGGTGGGCATCAATCTCCCGAAGCGCGCTAGGCCAACGGAGAGCTACTAGCTAACCATGCTAACACAGCCGATAGAGCTAAACAGTCAACATGTAGTGTTACACAGTGAGCGGCAGTTTAGCTGCCAGGGTTCCCTGTGCAGTGAGCTCTATTAAAGGGCACATTCAAACAGTTGTTGGGGTGCACAGCATTGGTTGGTATGTGTATGTATTGATTAAAAGAGCATACAATACAGTATGCACACAATGTTAACATAAAAGTTGTCCAGTGCTCCAGGAGAATAATATGCAGTTTTTCTTGCGTTAAGTAGATCATTTCTTTACTTTGCTCGAGGCCGTGTGCATGTCTTCATGTCCTTTTGACCGTAGTTCGCTGTTGTCGGTGTCAAAAGATAATTCAAATGTGAACTATGTAAATATTCGGAAAAGAAATCATCCCAGGAAGTGAAACTTTCCAGATATTTAAATAGGTATAATAAATATAGAGCGCCGTGTGAAATGGCTTGCATGGGGCTTCGGTGTACGTCTGAATACAAACAGATAGCCCAAATGCCCAATAGATAAAACGGGGAAATAATAAACAGAAACGACCGACTGTGATTGCCTATTAAAATGTGACAGATGAAAGTCACCCTCAGCACACAGCGGCGCGCCGCTTCGCCCGACTCGGAGTGCGGGGCCGCACCGCGGGGGCCGAGAGCCCCGGCCGACTTCCCCCTCCGGGGAGACCGACAGCCTCGTCCTGGAGGTGAACCGGCCAAAAAAAAACGTATAACACCCAAGACGGCGCTGGCGGCGAGTGGGATTCACGCTGCTGATGATACTGAATGCCTGATGACCTTGGTAGCCTGGCATAATGATGCACACTTACAGTTTATTTTTGGAGCACAATGAACCGCATAATTAACTTTGTAGTAGAATGAATTGTGTTTCCATCATCTTGGCAGTTGCCTGGAGTTTGTTTTACTTATAAATGATTAACAAGGTTGCATTCAGTTAGTCATATGTGGCTGCATTTATATTTAGACAACAATGCTGCGGCTGCCAGCGTGAGTAAAAGTCTTGCTTCCACCATTTACATGGGTGCATAATTAATTAGGGCTGCGACTAGCGATTAAAATATTAATTTTTTTATCATTGATTAATCTGCCGGTTATTCTCCCAACTAATCGATTCATCAATCAATCAATTAATCATTTTGTCTTTTAAGATGATGGAGAATTGTGAAGAATGCCCCTCCCCCATCATTTCTCCAGAGCCCAAGGTGACATTGAAATTGCTTGTTTTTGTATGACGGCACAAAACAAAAAGATATTCAGTCCATGAGGATGTAAAACAGCGAAGAGCGTTGAAGGTGCTGGTGACGACAAATGTTGCATTTTAGCTTTGAAAGGCAATCAATTTGGAATCAACTACCAGAATAATCCGTGGCATTTATTGCCTTTCCCTTAAAAATAATGCTGCCCTCGAGAACGAAACCACTCATTTGGGTTATCTCGACAGTCTTGAGTTTCCAGGTGAGGGTTGTTGCTCCCAGGGCAACCCGGTGTGAAGATTTAGAAAACGGGCGAATCTCAGGGAATCCATCGACGGTCCGGAGAGAGAAGTTCACGATGTCAAAGACGTCGTGGAGGGTTGCTCCTACTTGAACGCGTCCCCCTCGGATGTCATTGGTTCGTGCACCTCCCCGTGTGACCAGCCCTCAGAGTCGTGCGCTAGGAAGAAAAGGCCGGAATATAGTTAAAGATGAATTGGGATGGGAGACACATCGCAGTCTCACTGTACCAGTGTGAGATGGACGTAGGATTTGATCAACTGAAAGGGAAAGACTTCAGTCGCTGTTGTTAACAAATGCGTGTCGAATATGCGTCACCTTTTATTACAGCGGCGACAAATGTAGACAACCTTTAAAAAACAACGGTAGTGATGAGCAAAAGTGGATCATTTTGAATGTGTTTTTATTTTAAAACTCTCCACAAACTAACTAATTTATTACTAACAATGAAAATAAGATTTGAAGATATATTTTTTTTTTTAGCTGCCGTTTGTTTTAAGATATTAATCTGTGACACAACTGGAGGACGTTTATTCTTAAACTCTGAAGATATACTGCATATCGGAGAGGTGAGAGGTTGAAGTTGGGATGCCAGGGTTACGTGTGTGTGTGTGTGTGTGTGTGTGTGATAGGAGAAACCAGGGTATTCCTCCTTTTTATGTGGCCTTACCTCCTCCTGTTTATCTCCCCCTCCTTTGTTATCATGTCACTCACATGGCCACATTTCCAGAGACAATGGTTCAAGGATGATTAGCTGCATTATTTTCCTGAAGAGTGTGTGTGTGTGTGTGTGTGTGTGTGAGAGAGAAAGAGGGGTGGAGGGAAGGAGGGGTGGGGTGGGGAAAGGTGTGTAGTTGGAGGGCCTGTCACAAAAAGCCATTATTGTAATTGGAAGTTAAAATCCCATTTGTTTCCCCCTCCAGTACTGTCAGCACCAAACTCTGGGGTCTTGTTACGAAAATTAACATTTGCCATCGGTGTCAAGGGTCACGCAGGAGAACATCAACTTATCGAAAAGGCCGCCGCTCAAGCAGCCGAGGTCGAGAGATTATTTACCACGGAGAAAAAAAAAAAAAGCCCCCCGTTCCGCCGCGGCCACTTGCTTGTTGCCCGTTTTCCGCGTTTCCTGCCGCCCTCCGTTGTTCTGTTGAAATGCTGCTTCATGATAATGAGAGTCCAATTTGTGGACTTTCACATTTGGCTCGTGTGAATGAAAACAACCGATGGCGCCCGATGGCTCTAATCAAGTGCAGCGAAACGGCACGTGTGACGCACTCTTAATATCCAGCTCCCGCTCGTCTGCTCGGGCAGTCGGGGCCAGGGAAGTCCGCGGGCTGCATCTGGCGCCCGGGCCTATGTTGAACTACAGGTTCAGAGACAGAGAGAGGGCAGCAGAGACCCAAAGTAGACTGAACGGAGCCCGATCCCAAATGAAAGCGGCCGCGGGGGTCCCGACTCCCGTCTCCTCTCATGCCGGACTCGAGGGAGGATCAAACTATATTAAGTGAGTTAATTATTGCTCGAGAACTGCTCAGCCCTCTGCAGAAGGTTATAAAGGTCAACAGGATTAGCTCATTGAGGCCTTTTCTCCGCCCCATGTTCTGTCCACGTAATTGCTCATTTGATAAACAGGTTTAATGATTTCAAAATACACAAAAAAAAAAAAAAAAGGGAAAGTAAACAATAACATGGCGGTTTCGCTTTACTGCCACAAAACTGCTTCCACGTGAGCACCCTACACCCTTGTTGACTTGCTTGCTTAGCGGTCTTCCTCTTCCCCCTCGCTGCGCTTCTTATCGCCTTATTGTCACCAACTGTCCATCAGCGTGTCGCCGCTAGTGCTCCAAAGCAATGCTAGTGGTCAAGAACTCCCCAGGGTGCCTTTTTTTAAGTAAGAAGCAAAAACACAAAACCAAAACATTTTGTCAAAAGAAACGCTTGAACTGAGATCTTCTTCACAGAAGGGGACAAAACAAACGCGTCGACATGCATGTCTGTGACGTTAAACTAGAACACCACAGGGTGTATTATTAGAGAGTATTGTGCATCCCGACTGTTTCTGTTTTTGTTTTTCAAAGCACGACTGGCTCTCGTAAAAAAAAAGAATAACGATAAATTAATTTCAGTGCAAGCTAAAGAATCCTCCGCGGCTACGGGAAGGCGTGCTGCGTCTCGTAACCCTGGAGTGAATTGTCGATACCCAGTCATGTTCACAATATATTGTCTGGGAAATGTGTTAAATGTTCATAACGTGCTTGCTCAAAATGGCCCCGGATCTGGCCACAAGCAAGTGTCTAATTAGCATAATATTCATATATCCCCCCCACCTCCCCAACCAGAAGAAAAAAAATCTCTTAAGAGCACTTCTGGCGTTGTCCATTTCTCTTATTTGCCTCTTATAGCTGTAACGTTTGCTTAATGCCCGGCCTGTGCCGAGCAATCGCATGCTGTGCTCATTGTGAATGCAGTGTGAATGTGCTGTTTGGGTACGGGCCCATGCATCTCCGGGGCCCTATAATCAGCTCTAAGCTGCTTCTATCAATCTTCATAACTGTGGTGGGTTGAGGAGGGAAGTGCAGCTAATCAGCCCTAACCGGCCCCGTGTTCAGCCCGACTTACAGCGGGGCCATATGCAAACGGTGTCCCTTACACGCATGTCTTTTTTTTTTTTCTTCTTTTTTTTAAAATTTTTTTTTAAACCAGCGCCTTGGCCCGCCCTCGCAGGGCCATTCTGCAGATGGCCGGCTCCGACGGCGGAGTGGCTTTTTTTGAAAAGGGGGCCTGTGACTTTCACTGAATAGCTGTTAGTGTAGGTTAATATAGGAGTGGTGGCCCTGCAGCGGTGGCAATCACAGCTCTGATCAGAGCCGGGCTTCAAAGACGTCTGTGCAAGTCGAAGCCAGGGCTGTCATTAGCTTCTGCCCTGCGCTTGACAGCCCTTCCCCACCCCCCCACCCCCAACTCCTTCTTCCTGTCTTTCTCTCTCTCTCTCTCTCTCTGTCTCCCCCCTCCCTCTCTGTCTCTCTCTCTCTCTCTCTCTGTTATCGCGCTCATTTTCTGTCCGTGTGCAAATGGCCACTGTAATCCCGGGTCTGGGTGCTTGGGCCTGTCACTCCACATTTGCACTAAGCATCTTTCCTTCCCTCATCTCCTTTGCCCTAATTGTATTGTAATAAGCAATTACAGATCTATTTATGCACACTAGAGCTGAGATTGGGCCACTTTTTGAAAAGGCCATGCAGGGGAGGGGGGAGGAGCCGGTCCAAGGCGGCGCCCCCTCATCCTCTCAACTCGTAGCTGGACAGAGACACCGCGGCCGTTGCCGTTAATCACCCGGCCTTTTCCCCCCCCCCCTCCTTTCTTTCGCTGACGATCTAATCCCGCTTTACCATCTCGGTGCTCTGCCCTTGTGCAGAAGGCCCTGCAAAGCAAAAGTGATTGTGCCGTTGTTTGTTGTTTATTGGCTGAGTTTTTCTTCTTTGTGAGTCAGCTCTACTGATGCAAATGAGCAGAGGCAGTGTTTACCTGGACTGGCCATGTTTTCCCTCTCTGTGTGTGTGTGGGTGTGTGTGTTTTGTGTGAGTGCGTGCGCTTCGTGCCTGCACAACGTCTAGGCCTTTGATCATACTACATTGCATTGACAGATGCTTTCTGGGGCTTTCTGGTTGCTCATGAACGAGGCCGCCGACGAGATCTGAATGCCAGTAATTATATCCCCTTGCTAGAGCGATAACAATTGTGGCTCATACAACAAAGTGCGATGGCTTTTTCTTTTCTTTTTTTCTCTATCTGTCCCATTATTTTTAGGAATGAGAAATGACATGGAAGTCCCCTGTCGGCTTCCTCCCTGTCTGGGGCCTCTGTGTTTACAGCTGTTTGTGAGCCCGCATGTGTGAGAGGTGGGGGCCATGATAAAGGCTTACACCTTGTAATCATAGCTGGATGTGTGATCTCGGCGACCTGCCGGAGAACCAGCTCGGAGAATGGCGTGCATGCGGTGTGTGTGTGTGTGTGTGTGTGTTGGAGGAGGGAGGGTGTGTGACCGCAACAAATTTGCAGTAAGGAAACAGTCAGTTAATGAGGAATATGACAGAATCAAAAGGTTGGGAGGCTCTGCTGAGAGTAAGAGGAACGAGTCGAGGAAAGCTTTACTGATGCGATGCTCTTATGCATTCATATGTTACTCATGTAATGTTCATAGGTAATGTAATGTATGGCGTCCTGATGAAACCAAAAGCAGCATTTCTTTAATAGGTGACTGCTAGGGAATGTTTTGTTCAATGATTGTTGGTCTTTTTTCATGACAATATTCAAGATTTTTGGCATTTGTCAATTTAGAAATAGTCACCAAATTTGAGTTCTATTTGGGAGAAATCAAAAGCAACAATATCACAAAAATATATGCTACGGATTTGGATGCAGCAGCTAGCGTTTTTTTATCGGAATTATCAGAACTTTCGAGGCCAAAAGGTCATCGAGGCCAAAAGGTCGCTAGAGCCAAGCTGTTTGTTTCAGTTTAAGGTCTGTCTGATCGTCACAATGTTACAATGTAACGCTAATAATGAACCTGTTATGTTTAGCCCATCCTAACGCTGAAGGTGTTGTAATGGCCTTTTGTAAAGTTGGTCCGTGGTTCTCTCGTAGGATACCGAGGGTTTGCGGCCTATTATGGGAGCTCGACAGTCGGAATTGTGTTTGTGTTTGTTTAAAAGGACCAAAAAAGACAAAGCCAGGTGTAAACCGTGAGTGAGAGAGAGAGACGCATTATAAAGTTCACTGCCGCTCTCCCTCCAGCAGCTCCAGTCCACTGTGATATGATTGAAGCTGTCAGCAGCAGCTACTTATTAAGTAGACTGTTATTATTTTAATGTTTTCTTCTTTTTTTTTATTATTAAGTTTTACAATGAATATCTCACATTGATTTTGAATTTTTTCTTCTTCCTATAACTCATTCCATCGCTGACCTTTATGCTTAGGCGATCACATTTAGCTATTTAACTGAACGTTAGTTAAAGAGCCTCCTCCTTGAGGGATGAATATACTCTTGTAAGGCTAAAAATATCTTCTCTTTAATCAATATGCCGAGTTCAGCAGCAGAAACCCTCTTTCCGTGCTCCACGGCCTCCCAGACGTGCGCTAACACGCGTCCAAAACTGGGCGCTTTATGCAAATCGGTGTGAACCGAGGCCGTTTCGGAGAAGAGGTGAAGACATTGATCTGTAATCTGATTAAAATGAACATTTCGGTCCTCCCGGCGCCAACGGCGTCCGCTCAACCCGGAAACGTCTCCCTGCCGTTGCCGTGCCCTCCCGAAGAGGAACTGAAAAGACGACATACTTGGAGCATCCGAGCCTTCGCGTCTGTGCAAAAAAAAAATTCAACATTTGCATAAATACGTTACACATTTTCTTTTTTCCCCCCCTCACATTCTGCCTGCTCCTCTCCTATTTTATATTGTTTCACACTTTATTCATCTCCTCTCGCATCCCACTTGGGGAGTTAATAACACGCACACGTTGTCCCCGCGCCGCGTGCGCGTTCAAAAACACTAATAGCTTTTTGTAGAGCGCAACACAGAGGCTCTTTTGAATTTTGTTTGCTGCCACAGGTAAAGTCCTAAAAATTTCCACAAATAATAATGTTGTATGCTGCAATATTAGCTACAGGCTTATCTTTTTCAACCCCCCCCCCCCCCCCCCCCCCGCCGCCCCCCTTGCTTTTATAGCGCACTTAAACCAGGAGCACACTATTATAAAGGGTTCGCAATGAATGAGGGTGCATTGTTTACGCTTAATGAGGAAAAGACTGACACACACACACACACACACACACACACACACACACACACACACACACACACACACACACACACACACACAACACAGAGAGATGCAAATCCGACAATAGATCAGAGTCATCAAAGTGAAGCAGCCTGTTCTTGAGTGACTTTGATAATTACCTGTCTGGCGGGGCCTAAAATGATACAGTATGTCCCAAGTTTGCTCTGTTGCTTTGTGAGTCAGAGAGAAGGGGGGCGGGGGGGGGTGGTAAGGGAGAAAAACTAGCGGTTTTGGTGCTTCTTTTTTTTTTTTTTTTTCATAGTCTTTGTCTATGAAGGTTCGCCAAAAAAAGTCTCCTCCAAAGTAGTGAATATCACTTGCGTCCCGGTCATTTACGTTGTTGACATGGTAATTATTTTGTCCATGCAGGTTTTTTTTTACCAGCACTTCTCACCAGTCCGGCTAGTAGGGATGCACACGTCTGACATTTAAAATGAGTTTTTATTCATCTAAACCAGGGGTGTCAGACTCATTTTAGTTAAGGGGCCGCATGCTGCCCATTTTGATCTCAAGTGGGCCAGACCAGTAAAATCACAGCATAATAACGCATACATAACGACAATATTTCTCTGTTTACTCATTGGTGAAGGTTTTTGGATGATAAACTCTGTTTTAAGGTCTTTCTACAATAAACTAGAAACATTAAGACCAAAAATTCAGACATCAGCCCACTGTTTATCTGCCTGGGCTCTCCTCTGCAGATTCCCTCAAAGCAGTTTGGACAACCACTTTCATGACGTGATCCGTTTTTAACGACCTGCAACACAATGCCTCCTGGTGCAAAATACAGTGAAGTGTCCAAAAACGTTGTCCTTCATTTGCAGCTTGTACTTTCTCCCTGAATTTCCTCACAACGCCGTTTTTTCTCCCGCCGTCTTGTAGCCCCACTGACAGCACGGGTCCAGTCCACTCCGACTCCGGTCCAGCGCTTCAACGAGAGCGCTAAACATGTCATTCGCTGTAGTGGTGTCTGTCATAGGTATCAACTCAAGGAACTCCTCGGTGACCGCCAAAATCTCATCAACACCACGACTGAATACGGCCAGTTGAGCAACATCTTTAGTAATGCCAGTGCTCTCATCGATTGCAACTGGGAATGCTACAAATGACTTTACTTTATGCTTCTTTTGGCTATCCAAATCTGCTGAAAGGTCTGAAATCCTATCCGTTACACGGTTACAGTATTCCTCGTTAGGCTAATGTTGGCAAAAGCCTGTCACTTAAAAAAGAAAAAAAAGATTATATATTCCTGTCCTTTCTGCCACACAGCGCCGCGTGGGTACCGGGGTGTGAGGAGAGAACGGTATATGAAGAAGAGTAAAGTGTGCAATATAAATGCTGGTATAATTTTCATGTGATGGATATGAATGATTTAAATAGCTCAGGGGATTTACTAGGTGTCAAGGTTTTGTGCTCCCACAGTGCTAGCCTCCTCATCCTTCCTGGCTATTCCCTGTGATGTCAGCAAACTGTGTTTCTGTGTGTGTGTGTGTGTGTCTGCGTGCGCGTGTGTGTGCGTGTGTGTGTGTGTGCGTGTGTGTATGCTGCAGGCTAGGAGTAGGATATTGTTGTTGAGGTGTATGGACAAAGCAGTCAGTTTTAAACACTCTCTGGACAATATTTACGTGACCTGAATGTGTTTTTTTTTTTAATACACTGCTTCGGTACCAGCACCGACTATGCGATGCGGCCTATGGAACTGTGTTTGCTGGTGATTTTTAGGTTTGAAGCAATAGGTATTCTTGGATGTGAAATGCATTAAAGTTACAATCTGAATGCAAAGTAACAAAAAGAATGTGGAAGTTGTTAGTTTTAGTTTTGCTTTTTTACAAAATACAAAGATGGTACGGATGCTTTAAGACTCCCAAAATTAATCCAGTCTCTTGCTAATGTCTGGAAATATCATGAATGGTTAAGAGCTAGCCTTCAATACTGAAGTGATGGGCATCACAATTTTTTTAATTGTCGATGTGTTGATAAGAGTGAGCCCCAGGAGCTTTTTTCTTCTTAATTTTTGGTCATCTATTACCATGGCAATGGTAATAGATGTATGTAATTGTTGCAGCCCTCCACGCGCGCTCAATCGTGCACACTCATAACTCTCCTTACTGTCTCTGAGGGAGGTGCAAAAATAACTGGATGTTTGAAATTGGGTTAAGAGAAGAAAAAGAAAAAACTGGGTTGAAGAGTGGTCCATTTTTAAATCTGTCAGCTGGTATTGAAATGTCGTCGAAGAGGGACTTTAAAAATACTACGCCCAGCCCGACCCAAATGATCAGAACTAGTGTTGCTGTAAATGCATGTGTATGATTTGGTAAAAGAAAAGAAGAATGCATTCGTTAAGATGATCTGTGCCAAATTCGATGCGCTTTCCGAGTCGTTCCATCCAATCAGCTGCTTCTTCCCTTTGCTGCATATTGACAGAGTGGAACAAACAACAGCAGCTCCTTGAAGTAGTCGGGGAAATAGCTGCTATATTTCGGGGCGCCTGAAATGCATGAAACGGCCATAAAGACGAGACAGACATTCACAACCTTTCGCACCAAATGGCGATGACGCGACGCAAAAGCAACGCGGCTCGCCGGCTGTCGCCACGGGGAGCAAAATGGAGAGAGAGTAACCCCATCAGCTACTGGGCGGACGTGTCAAACTATTCAGACACGGCCCGGAAAACTTGACTGGTTGTGGCCCGGCGGGACGAGGCCGAAAAATGGCCCGGGGACCGGGGGCGGCCCGGAATGGGAAGCAGGGCAAAACAGCTGATGTCGAGAGGCGAGCAGAGATGGACGCTGACTTGTTTGTTTGTTTGTTTATTTATTTATTATTCTTTTTTTGTTTTTTACCGAGATCGGCAATGATAAAAGTGAGTGATGTTGATAAATACTCGCACAGCCAGTTTATCAGCAGCTGTCTGGCTTGGGGTTGCCTGCGGCAGCTTCCTAGGCTGATAACCTCTGAGGCCCGAGGCATGAAGTTGGGAGGGGAGGGAATGGTGGGTGAGGGTGATGATCCGGTTTCCGGGCCTTGGCCAGTGTTTAACCCCAAACCGGTCAGCAGATGTCCAGCAGTATCCGTCAAACATTGTCATGTAAGAGGGGGAAAAAAACAACAACAACAACATAATCTTCCGTAAGCTGCACTGAGAGCCTGTGATGCCCATTACGCAGCTGGAAATACAATCGTTGGATGAATGGAAAATGGAGACAACTTAGTTACCCTTGAGTCCGCACCATCAGAAGGGCCTAAAGGGGGCGCCATTGCAACAATAGCCGGAGGGTTATTGCTCTGTACGCCGACCGCCGAGGACATCGGGGCCCGGCTTTGCGCCGTGAGAGACTTGGCTGTCGTCGGCTGTCGTCGGCCCTCAGGCGTCATTACCGCCAACGGTAACATTTAGCGCGTAACGCCATGCCGCCCCGTTAGCGGGTTGAGCGTGTAACCATGTATGACTAGAACGGGAACGGTTCCGCTTGCTGTTACGAGAGATTTTCCCAAGTTGTATTGCCCAGTGTTTTTTTTTTGTATATCGTTTCTAGTGCAGCTACATGGATCGTCTGATGTGCTACTGCTAGTTGCTACACAGACAGGGGCAACAATCAGCATTATTAGCGTCTTCGGAGAGTTGGGGGTAGCTGATCCACGTGTTCAAGGTGTTAGAATCTGAAAAACGTTTTTTTTGGAGCTGTGGTATCCGTAGTGGAAGATCTTCCGTGAATCGGAAAAGGCAGATGGCGGCTTGCAAGTGGTGCGCGGGGTTTGTGGCGCTTTTGGCGGTTCGCGATCAATTCTCCGTGAATTTGCCCGCAACTGTGTTTGCATGTCTTCACCACTTCAGCCCTTTTTTTTTATTAGTGCCTTACTGACTCTTGTCAGCGTAATAAAAGATCCATGCTTATATTTGCATGGGTCTCGAAAACAAACTCTTGTGGTTACTGTTTTTTTTTAAAGTGTTCATCTTGCTGCTCTTTTACACTTCTAAATTGGACTTAGAAATGTAGATTGCTGAAATGTGTGTTACAAACTGCCACGCGCAGTCTTTTTATGTTTTTCTGCAAGTTTGCTTAGTTTAATTTTGTGGTAAAACAATGTAATTAAATGCGAAGAAGAAAAAAGCGTAAAAAATTACAGAAGAAAAAAAAAAAAAAAACTGCAATAGAAGAGGGCCCATGTGTGGGAGGCTGTGTGCATATGTGCAGGCTATGTGCCTGGGAGGCTGTGTGCACCTGGAAAGCACTTGACAGATGGTTACTTCAGCTCTAGATGAATGTTGCTTCTTCTCTTTTTTTTCCACACAGCGTTAAGCCTCTTTTATAGATTGAAAGTGTTGCGGTCAGCATTTTGATCAAGGTGGACTCTTTCTCTCTCTCGGTAGTTCGCTCTGCATCTCAGGAGTGTGTTTATCCTGACCCCGGACATTTATTTCTGTTTGATTCCGGTGAGCTGAGGGGAGATCAGAGCTGTGAATTTCTCTTCTGTCCTTCTCTCTCTCTTTTTCTTTTGTTTGCCAGTGAGATTACAGAGCAGTACATCACAAATCATTAATATATATATATGTGTCTCTGGAATCACAGTAGCATACCGCCAGACCAGACCATTAGTTTAGACTATTACTGCACTAGTTAAGAGCTATTAACAGAGGTCAGCTGACGCAGGCGGAGGTGAAAGTGTTCCAGCAGCCTCTCACTACAAAGTCAGGCCAAAGCTATATCCATAACAACAACATGGGAGCCATAAACACACAAAGCGCTTGAGCCTCAGTAATAAGTTCCTATATATTTTTTTTTTTATCTTTGACCTTTTTAAATAAAGAATACAACGCCTATATATCCTGAATTTTTCTTTGCCGATTAATAAAGGTTGATCTTATCTCATGAATAAAACGGGGTTGTTTTGTCTCAAATCAAATGTCAATGTAACGTTGGCGCATGAAAACCATTTCATACATTCACGGGTTAATTTTCAGTCGTGTGGGGAAGAAAAAATAGATTATAGTTCCTAGCAGATTTTACACTGACAATGGTGTTATATTACTGTATTTTCCCTGAGAAATTGTCCTCCTAAATTTAGCATGCACTCTCGGCAGCAGATGTTCGTGCCCTTTTTGATGCCGTGGGTAATAATCCTTAATATTCTTGCTGTTTGAAACTAAATGAGGCTTTAATGCACTCTGATTCCATCTTCCAACACCCATTAATTTTTTTTTTTTTTTTTAAGTCCATGAATTACATTTTTTTTGTGTGTAGTTTTGCAAAAGATGAACAGCAACTTTTATGGATGAAATGGAGGTCTTTAATTGTGCTACAGTCTGTTTTGATTAGAGATTCAATTTAAAATATCATCGTGATGGGAAATTCTTGTTTTCGCCACAGTATCCTCACCCCCGCCCCGCCGATACCGTCAGCATTCGCCATCTTGCTGTAATGCTCCAGTGTTTATGGAAGTTGATTGCTGTTTATTCCTGTTTAGCGACATTGTGTCCTCGCCGTCTCAGGTGCTGCGTTTGAAGCCTCGTCACTAATCCTCTCCTCTCGCCCTTTTTCTTTCCAGATGGTCACAAGAACAAAGAAAATATTTGTGGGTGGCTTGTCAGCCAATACAGTAGTGGAAGACGTGAAGCAGTATTTCGAACAGTTTGGGAAGGTAAGACAGTTTTTTAAATTATTATTATTATTATAACACTGCATAGTGTTCTTTGCAAGCTGTGTCGCTGGCTGCTCAACCGAATGAAAGCCGTATCATCATTAAGAGTGAAATATGTTAATTGGTTAATTACACAATCAGTGCACAGTGCCCCCCTGTCACTCAAGCAGTGTCGCCGCGGTGTGGACCACACGGCCGGCGCTGCGATCTTTACTGCGATCAGCAAGGAATGTGAGGCTCAAGAGAAGCCGGCGGCACAGGTTTGGCTCCTTTCCCGACAGTAAGGCAAATAAATCTCTGCCGTGACGAGCAAACAGCCGCAGATATGGCAATAGCCTCGCTTTGCCCACCGTGCCCGGTCAACAACATGCATTTTTTGCTCCCAGTGCAAACAAGCAATGGCAACCAGCTGCCGTGACCAACCCTCACCGCTGCAAAAATACATGTCAAAATGTTTTAATATCTATGGTTGTACGTCACTGGAAACGTATATACACATAGGGGTTTTGATGTTGTGGCAACACTGTGCTCTGAAAGACACACACACACACACACACACACACACACACACACACACACACACACACACACACACACACACACACACACACACACAACCAGTTCATTCAGCAGAGGCTCATATTCAGCTGTTTGTTCCTGTCTGCTGCAGCAGTTTCTGCACGCTGCTCTCATGACCGATACTACCCCCAGCAGAGTGAGCGAGGCATACATGCACACATGCTTTCAAACAAGGACATGCAGACATATACACTACACACACACACACACACACACACACAAACGTGCACGTGTGTGCGTGCGCACACACACAAATGCGGTTTGATACAGTGGCAGCATTTCACAGATAATGTCCTCCACACGGAACGGAGATCCATTTCCCTGTCGTCATATTCCACATCAGTCAAGGTCACCTTCAGCTGCTTCGGTCCCCGCAACACCAGCACTTGACCTTGGGTTTAAACAATTTCACAGAGGATGGATTTTTCCTGGGCACATAATGTACAACGTCCCGAAGGAGACGGGAGGAGTTGCAAATTAATAGAAACTGTTATTTATTTATTTCTTCTGCTTCGAGACAATCTGCAACCAGCTCTCCCACTATAAAGCCCTCTGTCTTGACTGAAAGCGAGCAAGGTGAAGGACTTTGTTTTGCTCTTTTATCTGTGGAAGTGGCATTAAAGACCTTGCCGCGGCCCGGTCACGCCGTTCCCCAAAAAAGACTGCTTATTTGCACAATAGAACGCGGCGGGCAAATATTCAGCACGACTTCGCAATCAATGGATCTGAGAAAGGGCTCGAAGTGATTTTCGACTTGATTGAATGACATAATTGACTTGATTATACAAAGTTTTTTTCCTCCTTGAGGAATCCTCAAATGCTTAGGAGGAAACAAACAAATCAGGCTGATTGAGCGAGATCTTGTGCATGTTTCTCCGTGTGCTTTTATAGCCTACTTGGGCATGCTTGGATGTGTCTGCAGTACCGCTCTCGCCATGCGTGAGTGTGTCAGCGATTAGGTGTATTTATGTGGGTGCGTGATTAAGGGTGTGTGTGTGTTCGTGTGCGTGCGCAGGTTTGAGGGTCTTCAGCAAAAAAAATAAAAAATCTGAGTGTATATTGTGGGCTATGGCAGACGAGATGCAGAGCAAAAGGAAGTATCGTTTTTTTCCTCCTCGTTTTGTGTGTTATCATTCTTTTCTGCCTTACACATCCCAGGATTTATTAAATAACCTGCCTGTCACTGCAACCTACCATTATCAGCGCGTGTGTGCACACACACACACACACACACACACACACACACACACACACACACACACACACCTCTGAGGATTTAGCCACAGACGGGAAAACCAATTAATTCAGTTTCCCCTCTGTAAGAATCTTGGTGGCTGTGTGTGTGTGTGTGTGTGTGTGTGTGTGTGTGTCAGTCTGTCAGTCTGTCAGTCAGTCGTCACTCTTTCTGTTCGTCTCTCAGCCTGTGTGCATGTCGAGGGGAGGAAGGGGGGTGCACGCATTAGCCGGCGCGGTCGCGGGGCAGCTAGTTATTTATATTTCTGGGAAGTATGTTTTGAAGTACTTATCAATCATCACGCAACTACAGCTTAAGGCGCCGGCAAATGTTCTTCCTCACTGGGAACAAGCCGTTTCACTGATATTATTTCACAAGGGGTGTGTGTGTGTGTGTGTGTGTGTGTGTGTGTGTTCGTTCTATGCTAGGCAAGGCAGCATAGGCCAATTAGCAGGATGTGGTCCACAGAGATGGCGGTGGTTGGGAGGCAGTGGAGGGGAAACAGCTGGTGTGGCCACAATTGGGTCACAGGTTCTGTCTGTAACCTCCACCCCCTCCTCCCCCCGCCTCAGTCCCTCCCTTCTGTCTCCATTCTGTCATGGGGGAGAGGTGGCATTTGTTATGGGGAGAGGCTGACAGCTCTCATGCACATCAGTCTCGCTGCCACTCTCCCAGCCGTCACCATTAGAAAAGAGCACATGCCCGAGACCTGGCACAACTTCAGAGGAGCTCCTCCACAGCTTTTTTTTTTTTGTGTGTCGCCTTACAGAACACGCTGAAGGTGTGCATTCGAAGTGTTTGTGACAGTCATTTGAACGGAACTGAAGTGTGGTTCTGTTTGACTGATTCTAATGCATCTCAGATGGATCCCATTACCTGCCTAATAGTAGCCACATCCTGCCTTGCATTTTTCTCTCTCTCTCTCTTTTCTCAGGCAGCACACTGCACCTTAGCCCTGCGAGCCAAATGAGACAATCTTATCAGCACTGCCTGGCCTCCCTTTATATTCAAGGACTCTTAACTGGAGGCTGGTGCTATTTCGGTCTTGCAATGAAGTCAAATGAATCTGTGTGCTGTTTGTGCCATTATGTGCCATTGTGGAAACATATACATTGTTAGGGAACACATGGTCATGTCCCTTTTTCGACCCCCCCCTATGCAGGCCTTGCAAGTTGCCATTTTGATGCTATTTTCATCTAATCATTTGTTATGTTTTACACTATCATTTGCAAGTATTTGTTTTTGTACATTTACCTTTCTGCCTTGCCTGTGGTTTGCATAACAAGCGGAAACCCCCAACCCAAAATATCAGCTCATATTGAGGTATGGAGGTGACGGCACTGGACATTTTCTATTATATTAATGAATCAAATTATTATGACTCCTTTAGAGGCTGTGCTTTACTCTAAAGTGAAAGGTCAGGCTCAGCTAGAACATCAGTACATGTGTCTGTACAAAGTATTACCTTTTGTAGTCTGAGGATCTACACACCTGCAAAACCAGTTCCGTGCACAGACTTGCGCTGCTTCCCAGCCAACTCGGAGGTCGTAACTTTCCTAGTTAAAATGTCCAACATTCCAGGTGCAAAACTTTCAGAGGATGTTTACCAGCGACCTAACAACATGGCGACATATTCTGACATGTTTGAAGTTCGTAGTTTACCTTTTTACAATGTGTTCTTCTATTGTCACGTGACGTCAGACCGCTGCTTCTCCGTGGAGTCGGGGGAGATGGATTTGCCAGGATTCTACCGGACTTCTGAGTCGTCTTGAACGCAGCGTTAAAGAGAGACCAGCAAGGGTATGCTGGATTTAAAAAAAAAAATCCCAGCCCAGTGTCGCCAACTCTTTTTCTGATGAAAGTAGATAGCAAGTGTCAGCTCCAAAAGCTGCTAAATATACTCCCTTTTTAAAGCCCCCAAAATGATCATTATGATGAACGTGAACATCATAATGGACGTAAACAAAAGAACCTGGCTTTTGTCAGTATTCACAGCTGTAGAGTTAGCATCTTCATTCTGGCTAAATTAAATGATTTGATTGGGCTTATTATAGTCACAGTTACCACATTTATTTGTTTTTTTTGGTCGAGCATTTGATTTATTGATCGCTGTTGGGTTCTTTTATTTTTTTGGGGGGTATGGTGATAAATGCCCCCTTATTTTCCAATAAATTTAACACCTGTTCACCAAACGCCTACCACTCCAAAAACCTTCCACTGAGGCGAGCGCTTGATTAAAGATGGGAGTTGGTGTGATGACACCTTTTATAATTTTGGATCTGACGTCGCAGCAGATCCCTGCCCGGGCATGAAAAGACAGTCAAAGGCATAATTAGCTCGGGTGGCTAATGCCTCCTCATTGGTTTATTGTAATCAGCTTGTGAGTGCATCTCATAGTGTCCTTTATAGGGCTAAGCTGAAACAACTCCAGCTCACTGCTCACTGACTCCGTGTCTGCACTCCTGTCCATTGGCTGGGCTTTGCAGTGCAAGCCTGAAGCTGACTTTTAGTTTAATCAGAGCTACTTGCTTCCATGTCACTGGGCTGCCACAATCGTCCCTTTATGTCCAGGCTGTCCTGGTTCTCATGCTCCACTGGTCCAGAGCCAGATCCTGGAGGTGGAGCTGAATGGGAGTAGGACGAGGAGGCACCTTAACCAGTTCACTGCCACTGGGCTCAGGAGGGATAAGGTTAGGCACACAAAGGTCACTACTTAGAAAAGCAAAGCTGAGCCCCGGAGTCCTAAGATGAGACAATAGTCTCAAAGTAGGGGAGACGACCTGTCGGAGTTCTGGATAGGAGTGAGCTGCTGGAGAGAGATGGTTGTCAAAGTACTGAAGAGAAGAGACCAGGCTCCAGCAGCAGCGAGCTGTTCATCTGCATACTTCTCTCACACGGTCAACTGAGAGGAAGCAGATGAGAGGAAATTATAAAATCTTCAGGGGGAAAAATGATTCCTTGGTTAGTGCATGAAATCCATTCTGGGGCTTTGGTAATCTAATACCATGGCTGACATTTTGCGTGCCCTTAGATTTCTGTATAAGGCAGCAAAAATAACCGTGTGACCGACCGCCTGTGAGGACTGTATGAATTAATTTTGCATACCTTCCCAAGTGCTTAGGCCCTTAACAGCATTGGGGAACACAACAACAACAACAACAACAACAACAGCAGCAATGACAATTAACAACGGTGGCACATATTGTCTTAAAATCTGTTAGTTTGGTACGTTTCTTAAGGATAAGATAGCAGGCTAAACTGTGTCGATAGGCATTATTCTAATGTTGTAAAATTGCTTTGTCTCTTTGAAAACTTGGACCGGAGTTACTTTTAGTCTCGGCCCTGCCAGCGTTCTTCTAAATCACTGTGCAGATTTGTCAAAGCCCCAGTAATCATTGATGTGACACGGATAACGCGCTCCTTGCCTCATGCATTTGATTGCAGAATGAAGCGTTTACCTTGACATGACAATGCCGTGAAGCTCCTCCAGTGACGACGCAATCGACGGGCCTTAAACTGGAAGCTGAATGCACTCTGGGCTCGCATCGACGTGGCGGCCGCTCCTCTGATATCACCGGTCATAGTCTCAAACGGCAAACACGGATGAATAATGCAGAAAAAAAAAAAAAAAAAAAAAAAGATACACTTTATATGAGTGAAAAGAACCTAATCAAAAGGCCACAGTCCTTCATTCCACTCCCTCTCTGCTAGTGCAGGTGCACATTTGCATGCCATTTACATGGCAGCTCGCGGTGACCACCACCACTCCGGCGCTCCAGTGTCCATCATCCGCTGACATTCTGTGATTGTTTCCTCTCTGCCGCGACTCGCCCCAATCAGCGGAGGATATAGTCTGGTTCCAGTGATTATAAGGAGTGATCAGAGCGGCGATGATGGAGCATGTGCCTTGCCGTGGAGATTTAGCCAGAGGCTTCAATCTCATTGCAGTCACTTGTAGTTAGTGGCTGAGACTATGGCAGTGAGAAGGGCAGAGCAATATAAATGAATTGGCTATGAATGTGGTTACGGCTGCGGTGCTGCGGGGACACACAGAGGGAAAGGGCCAGTTAGACAAACTATTTCATATCCCCCTTGACCTTTATTTGCCCAGTGGCCCAGCAACATTTCCAATAGAGTAGCTTTTAAATGGCCACTGAAGAATTGAGCTATACTATTCACATCATTTTTTTTGTGTGTGTCTGTATTTGTATAGGAGCAAGCGTGAGTGTGTTTATGGCAGGTTACTGCATTTTTACTTAAAAGATAAGACCTTTAATAAATTATTAGATGGATTTTTTTATTATTTTTTTGTATTGCTGATCCTTACAAGTGCCCCGTCAGACAGCGAGAGAGAGAGATGTGGATGCAGGGGGAGATTGACACCTTTCTGTAGGTGCGTCGTCTCATCTCCCAGCTGCCCCCCCCCCCTCCAACACCACCCCTCCTTGAAATGGCTCCCTCGGGGATAAGCCGGGGATTGGCTTGATTGTGTTATCGGCGACTGATCGGGTCATTGAATGATGGAATTTTGAGCCCCTGTTCTGCTTAAAGAATGAAATGTTTAAAGAAGATTGACTGTGATTGGATCAGATCCAGCACCTGCTCAAAGGGTCAATCGGGTGAAGGCAGGAGGCGGCGCAATCTCGGCCGTGCTATTGTGACACGAACGGAGGGGGAAATTAATGCGTGTGTTGGGGAAGGGGTGTTGGTGGTCGATGGACGGCAGTGTGTGTGTTTCGTGTGCGCCATTCAACAGGGAAGAGGTTGAAAAATGTCATCAGAGGAAGTGTCATAAGTAATTTGCAGCAGTCTCACCATCAAACCGGCGTGGGGGTGGAAGCCTCCACCTTCACGCCTCCACCTCGGCCTCGCAAACGGCAATCTAGTCTTCGGGGAATCCCATGTGGGAGAACACTTCCGTAGGATTCCAGATTTAAAGATTGTGAGATTGGAATGGAACAAAGGGTCTGGGTGGTGGGAGCCTGGCCGGATTAGTGGAAGGGCGGTCCAGGGGAACGCTTTGAGGAAACTGCCATTTTCTTTCTTATTTATTTTTTTACACGTTTTGTTGGCTGGAAAAATGTATCAAATTTAAGAAGATCATTCTAAAATGTTTGCGTGACCACATTCAATTGAATGGGTCCTGTGGCGTTAAAAAGTTATGTTTACAGTCAGCGTTACGCTCCAGAAGGCACGGTGCATCCTCGAGGTCTCACAAAATGTGTCAAGAACATTTCCCTCCTCATGCAAAGCCACATTATTTTTAAAGAATTTTAAATCCAACGTTGTGTCTTATCTTCCTCGCCTTTTGCTGACACAGTGCAGCCTATCTGGGCGCGTTACTGCCGCCTGCATGTCAGTTGAATAGTGTTTGCCATTGGTGGCACTGTGTGCGGCTTCACCCAAGCTCAACTTGTGCTGTGCGACCCAAACAGGGATTCACTCGTAGGCGAGCAGCTCTAGACGGGGAACCTTGAGAATAAGTGTTCAGTGTTGTGACTTATGCTACCTCAATTCATGCTACTATAATGTTGCTTAGACCTAATATTGTGTTAGCACATGGCAGTCATATGGTGGTATATTGAAGAATGTTTTTTTTTTAAGTTTGATGTTGTTTTAAAAAGTCTCTGCTTAGCTTTGAATATGGATGTATTGTGCATTTTAGTTAATCAAACTGGTGGACAAAGTGAATACTGTAATTGCATTCAAAATTGGGGATGGGTTACGTATAAGTGTCTATGTAGAATTTAGGATAGCCTAAAACCTTTGTGACAATGTGTTTCATACTGAAGGGGTTACATGTGAAAGCACCTTACAGAAACTAGTGCACTAGTCAGTGAAATCGATTAGCGCCATTACCAGTAAATAAAACAGGCAACAATTGTGAAAAACAACAAACATTTACATTTTGTCACCTTCCTAAAATATTTTTTTCATGTTTTTCACCAAAACACCAAAGTCACACTCTTGACATTGGCCGATACACTACAAGGGTAGAGTCGCATGATATGTTCAACTGAGGATGTCGGCGATTTTACCAGGTGGCCAGGAATCACGAGGAGATGATTTAGGCAACTAAATAATTTGTCAAAATATTACCTTGGCTATTATTTTAGGAAGGTGACTATTTGTAACTTATACTTTTATACCAGTCAAACCATGTCACCAGTCTCTCGTGGAGGTCAAGACTCAACTCCTAGATCGTGATTAGTTTACCAAAGCATCTTAACCTATTCAGTGAACTCTTTACCACCTGTTCCCTCGTTAAGGAGGACTTGGAATTTGACCAAATGCTGCCATAGCAACATGCAAAGAGGATACAAACAAGCGTGACCGCTCATTTTGCTCAGAAGCAGCGGGGCGGTTGGTAGGTTGGATGACAGCTTAGATAGACCAACTGTCTTTAGGAAGGTGGCAACGATGAGGTTAAGTAGCTTCTTAATCATTTTTAAAACATTACCATGACATGCAACATCCCCAAACTTTCTATTTCTCAGAGGATGGATGGATGGATGGATGGATGGATGGATGGATGGATGGATGGATAGATACGTGGTACATATTTCCTTGCTATGGCTCAACTCAAGGAACTGAAGTGTTGTGCGGACGAGGCACATTTGAGTTGAGGTCCACTGAAGCCGGGGCCGGCCCCTGAGTGACAGCCCTCGCTTCTCCGCGTGTGTCCCGGCTAAATGAGAAACAAAACGACGGTGTCAAATTTCAGCTGTCGTCTGATAGGCTTTCCAAGACGATGCAAAACCGCTTTTCAACTCAAATAACCCCTTTTCATCCTCATCAGACATTTTTCGGAACAGCGGGTTTCCATTGCTCGACAACACATCCCTACCCCCCCAGGGAAACCAGTGAGCATGAGCCATGACTCAGCACCACCTGGAGATCAGGCACAGCTCAAATGATGACGATGCGGTGTGCTGGCCGTACATCTGAGCTGATTCGCACAGCTTGTTAAAGGTGTTTGTGCGGTCGTCTTGATGGATTCATCCCGAATACCTAAACAGTGAGGCGATTGCCAAACAATGCTTGAGTTTAAAATGCTACCGATGCTTTATTAATATTTTTATTCCATTTACAGGCATATAGAAACAAAATTCAATATTGCCTTTTTTTTATTTTATTTTTTTATATAAATGTTGACAACATCAGCCCATCTGCAGTAGTGGATCTTGGCAAAATTAATCCATCGATATATCTAGAGAAAAGTTGTGAAAAACAAAACGAGAGCTTTTCCTACTGGCTGTCAATTTGCAGTCCTGATAAACATGTGAAAATGGAAAGGTATACTGCAGAAAGAGTGTTTCAGAGCAAGTTAAATCCACGGCCTCCCATACAGCCTTTTGTGAAATGGACCTTTTTCGCAACAATTGAAAGCGAGAAAAGCATACTGTGCCATCAACATTTGATTGACGGGCATCCCACGACATCCCTTCTTCTTTATAAAGCACAATGGAAATAGAGTACGAGGGTTGAAAAACGACTTGGAGTGGCCTGCTGCCTGTGCTTCTTCAGCCACCTACTGCAGTGTGAGCAGGTCCACAGGCAGCTCCAGCTCCAGCTATGAGTGCCTCCCACACATCGCACAGCCTCCTTGAAATGCTCTTACATGGATATGTACACAATGTGCTCGCGTTTGATGGAAGGGGCGAAGGGAGTCTCAAAGGTTTCACGTTTTCTGAAACGCTCACTCCTGTGTGTCTGCACGCCCTCGGGTCTGTGAGAGTCAGATTATCTACGTTTTAAGGCCTAAAGTAACCAACTGTCTTCAATTATATAGTTGTTCGAAACTGCTTGTACGGGTTTGTGTCGACACAACCGTAAAAACCCAGCATTGGTAGTGACAGTCTCATTACATCCGGTGATATTTAGCTGGGGCAGAGTAAGTAGGCCAAACAAAACGGGGTAATTGCAATGAAAAATTGTAGCTTCAGCAAAAGCTATGAATGCAGTGGCTCCAGGTTTTCTTTCTTTTCTTTCTCCAATCTGTTCTCGTGTCTTATCTCTTCCGCAGCTCTTTTCTGTGAGGTTTCTCTTCTCTATTTCATTTCAGAACTGTGCTTCTTTAGGCAGCTTTTATTTTGTCTGGTGAAAGCAGCTCGGTGAGGCTTTGCTAATCTCCACCTGCGCCTTTAGCTAAATGCTAATGTCCGCATGCTGACGAGTTTCAAGTTGATTGTTTCCAAATGCACGACACCGTTGCCAGTGAAAATCTCCGGTCTTAAGCCCCCTCCGAGAAAGTTGAGGAGGAGCTTGAGCCGTGGCAGCCGTCCAAGGACGCCATCTTGTAAACTGGTGGAATATAACATGATGCGGTTATTCAAAGATCCACTTAATGTAATGCCAACAGCACTCCTCAGTGATTCTCAGTGGCGGAAAGAGGTGATCAGTAATTACGTGAGACATTTCTCTGGTTGTTAAAACAGAAAGCACTTTGGGTTATGGGCCGAGGTTGAGGTCGGCATTAGAGCGGAGCGTCTTGCGGCTGCGTTTTTATGTTGAGGCTAATTCACACACACGTGTGTCTACATGGCGGTCGTTGCGTTTTTCCCTTTTGTGTCCGCTTGACCTCCACGTCTGATTTACTCGTTGTTTCCGTGTGCTTTCTAAACGGCGCGCTTGCTCCCCGAGAAAGGAATAAGTAGTAGTGGGCGAGCGGGTACGGCGCGAGAGGGCCACACAACACATCCCTATCTTAGCCGCCATGCCATGAATAATCTTTAGCTTATTTTCCCAAGTGGTATCTCAGGGTTCTGGTCGAATTGTCTAAAAGCTAAATAAATCTGCTTGATTGAACTAATGGCACAGAGCCAAGATCTGGCACCAAGTCTCGTCTGTCAGCGTAATCTTTTTGTCACGGACACATTGACCAGGCTGCTGCACACACACACGCGCGCACACACACACACCCTCCGAAGCTACTTCCTGATCTGGAAACTTTGAACCCAACATGTGGCCCATAAGTCCTATCCACAGGTAATTAGGTTTGATGGTTAGTTGAGCAGAAGCATGGATTTTTATCCTCCTTTCCATCTCGCCCGGAGCGTTGCCTCAACTTGTTTTTGATAAGCCCACTGCCAGCCCAGCATCAGTCTCTTCCAGCTGAACACACATTGTAAAAGCCACCGAGGAGCACTCATCCCCTTTTTTAAAGACGAATTACCCACTAAAATAAAATTATGTAGACTGGGGAGGCATGTGTCAAGACGGAAAATACATTTCAATTCTGATTGAAAAATTAACCCCTCTCTCTATACATATATATATTTATATATGAGTATCTGACTCTCACACAAGCACAGCGTATTTCTCCCTCTAGTGGTTTAGGTGAAACCAGCTGTGTCGGATGTGTTTATGATAGGCAGGAATATGTTAATGTTCCCTCTCACCGACAGTCAGACCAACTGGTGGGAGTGTTGCCCAAGCAGAAATTGTATTTCATTAAAACTCATTGAATTGGCTCGACCAAATTAGTGTCACTTAACATTTTGACTGTGGTTTACTTCTTTCTTTTTTTCCCTTGTTATTTATTTATTTATTTATTTTAATAGCACAGAAGGACAATCGCATGCCCCCCCTCAAGACGCAGATCGTTTGTTTCACCTGGAAGCACGTCTTCAACCCTCCACTGTGTCAGATAATGGAGGGGGTTTGAGTTAGCTGCTTGTGCCATGTTGGGACAGAAAGGGGGGATGGAAACGGTTTTGAATTTCATTCGAATGTGATACGAGGTGAACACAAAATGGACAGGCGGTGTCATGCTCAAGTGACGAGTTGATTGCATCAAAGCATCTGCCAAGCAAGTCTTCCAGCTGCCAGCTTGCTGTGTGAATAAGTGGATATGTGTGTGTGTGTGTGTGTATGTAAAAAAATAAAGTTACTTTCATTGAAAAGAAGTAAGACCAACAGGAACTGGGAGTTGCCGTTATGGCCGTGTTTCCTGCTAACCTGCTCTCAACGTTGTTGCCTGGTGACCATATGCTGGAATATGGACACAGCATATTTGTGACGTTATCGGTTTGATTGATTTGTTGGCACGGGGGGTCTGTGCAAATGTATTGTGTGCGTTTGAGTCTGGTGTGTTGGTTCGGGTTCTGTGGGCCAAACGGACTCAGGTAGCAAATGTCATTTTGGCCATCTGCTGGTGCAGCGCCTGCTTTGGCTCGGACCGTGTTCAGCGTGGACGTGGTCCTGCGAATAGAAGGGACGCGCCGACACCCTGCTACGGCTTAATAGGCACACACACTCGACCGTCACCAGGAAAAAAAACTAAACAAGAAAAGAAAAATGAGACGCACTGAATTCATTCTCACAACCTATCGTTATCACAGTTTTACAGTCACTGTGTGTTGATATGGATATGAGGTGCTTATACCCAATTTCTGCCATAGTTTGCCTACTTAAAGCAAGTGTGTGTGTGTGTGTGTGTGTGTGTTTGTGTTTATTCCTCGTCTCAGGAGTACTGGGACAGCGTCTAAGCCGGTCCCAATGCAAAGTCCAGACGTGGCAGTGTTCCCTGATTGTCTTTGTCTTGCCAGCCGAGCTACAGCTGTGCGCCGATGTAGGTTGTGCTGATGCCAAGGAGTTTTTGTGCACACCTGAAATGCGCATGTTGGAGCAGACATGGCTCTCCCACACACACACACACACACACACACACACACAGTATTGTGTTATTTACCTGCTTACTGAATTATGAGCAGTGTTATTTAGCCTTTTGGTAATCTCCAGATGCACTTTAATACAATAACAATATATCGGCTTGGATAACACTCTCAGTGGAGCCCCGTGATACTGGATTTGGAGGCAGATATTGATGCGTTAATGTTTAGAAAATCGGACAACAAAATACTCAAAATGTTTATTATTTTTCAAGTAATGACATCATTTAACATTAGGTAACATTTTTATATCACTTTTTCACATTTAAAACATTTACTATTATCTGTACCTTGAAACCATGTAGTCCGTTTACACAAGTTGGTTTCTCTTCAGATTTCACGTGAGCGTCTCGTGACCAACCTTTTGCTTTTATCTTGGGAAATCGTCTTTCTCCTTTTCGACAACGAGCACTCTAAAAGAAGAATGCAGCTCAGGGGATTTAGAGAGCGAGTGGTATTTACACAGCAGGAGCTCCGTCCGAATTAGCAAAATGGCACATACATCAGAATTATGTTCGTACGTTGTTTTTAATGTTTTGCTTTTGCAAATGTAGAAAGAAAAAAAAAAATGAAGAAGAAGAAAAAAATAAAGGGAAAGATTTGGTTTACATTCAAATTTTCCACCAATGTCATTCCTGTTTTAATTAGGAATCATTTAACTAAATTGCCACATTGCCATCTGGTTTGAGGATGCAACACATGCAAAAGAGATGCAATTCTCCTTTTACATAAAGGAGGGAACTTTCAGCGTGAGTGGAGTTTTAGAATTATAAAGCATGTCACTGACACGGATCAACATTTTTTTTTTAAGCAAGTTCCTTTGACTTGGATCCTCAAGTCAAACAAAATCTGTCATACAAGGTATTGATGTAGATATATATATATATATATATATATATATATATATATATATAACACTATTTCTGTCCTCAGAATTCTGAGATAGGGCCAGCATTCATTTCTACCTGCAGCCTCACAGACGCACTGCTCTCTCCCACTCTGTCTGGCTGGCTGCCTAGTCATTGGTAGCCTGCACATGTGGCCAAACTGTAAATCAGATTCAGACTTTCCATTCAAGTGCCCTACTCGAGGGACTGCGCTGGCCTTTATTCTGACCTTGTGGACCTTTTTATAGGCTTAGAAAAGAGCAGCAGAAAGGAGATAGCTTCATAGTTCACACAGAAATGAAGAGCTGAGTGTCTCTTACCTTTGATTAAAATCTGACCTCGTGGCATTTTAGAAAATGTGTGCATTTGAGGGGCACCTTCTCTTTCTTCTTTTTTTTGGAGTCTAGCATTTATGCGTGCACTGCAAATCATCCACAGTTTGTTCTAGTGATTTTAATTCGCTCTCTTGTGTGATTAAGGTTTGTTCTAAGTGATGCTCTGCTTCCAAAGCAGAGCATGTTTTGGTCTTTTGCTGCCCCCTCCCTCACACACTCACAGCTGAGGCTCTGAAGAGAGTTTGGCAGGGCTCAAGCTGTTCAGTCCCCCTCCTCTCTCTCTCTATCTCTTCCCTCCATCACACCTGATTGCATTTGACAAATGCCCCTATTGGCTCCATATCATCAGGTGCAGCGGAGGCAGCCTAAGACTATATTACTCTGCCCATACACCACATCTGTTCTCCATTTTGCATGGCTGACACACTTGCTTCTGCGAGGCTCGAACGGGGGCCAAGGCCCTGTCAGTGGAACAGCTCCATGAGTCGCAGGGTGCATCGGCTTGAAGGGGTGGTGGGGGGGGGGGTCCTGGCGAGTGCGTTGGACATGCCTCCTAGAGTCAGCGCTAATCTTTTAGAAGGTGTGGGACCCGGCACAAGGGGCACCGCTATTCACCATGGTTAAAAAATCAAATAAAAAAATCATGTTCATGACTATTCTATTGACAGACACAGTAAAAGAGGGAATTGGTTCTAAATTGGAGCCGATGACAGCCTTATAAGAACTGGGGATTTGTTAAGAATTGTCCTTCAGCCGACAGCGAGGGTTGGACCCACAGCGCTGCCCGGCCGCTTACGCTGCCCGTTTAAGCACGCATCAGTACACACAAGCACCATATGATGTAACAGATTTAGTGCTGACTAATGTGGCCAAAAGCGTCACAAAAGACTTCAGAGATGCAACGGTTGATACTAATTTAAGTTCTGATGCATGTGTAATATGGAGAAGCATTTACTGCCTTAAGAATCAGCTAAGAAAGCAGCATGTCCTCGTGATGCCTTTTTTAGAATCCGCCATTTTCAACACCGTCAAACCGTGAAGGAGCAGTAAACTCTAGGGATAAAGAAAAATACGTACAAATAAAAAAAAAGGTAGGTTTTTGTTGTAATATAAATGTAAATATATTCCAAAAACATTTAATACATCCTTTCTTTTGACAACTATCTCTATTAGCTCGACCTTAACTTCCCTCTGTCACGCTCCAGTTACATAAGGCTTTTTCAGGCAACAGTTGGCTAAACTGCCACTGCGATATTACCACATGAGCCAACCTGTGACACATCTCCCTGCCAGCTGATTATGAGATACAGACTTTGCAAAGTGACTTTGGGTAGATTTAAGTGTCGGGGGGGGGGCAGTGTCGTGCCTCCTAACAGGGGGGGAGGGTGGGGGATGCTGACGGGCTGTCATGGCCGGCGTCTCTCATCAGCGGGAACGCAGGCAGGGTTGGCACAGTCGTCACCATGCGGCGGCAAGGTCGGGTCACGTCAGCGGGCCCCCGACTCCCCCACACAAAGAAGACGCCGAGTAGAAAGGCGATGCGGTTTAAAAAAAAAAAAAAAACTCTCCTTTTTACCCTCGACTCCACTTGGTCGATATCTTTGGAATTACTTTCAATTTAGAAGGAACACACTGAGGAAGGAGGATAAAAAGAGGTGATGGGAAAGTATTGGATTAAAAGTCGCAGAGGCGGGGTGGGGGGAGGGGTGCAGGGGACTGGAGACTGCCAGAAAGACGGATGGAGTGGCTCAAATCTATGAGGTTCCTCATGTGCGTCACGCGTCCTCATAAGTCAACCAGACACTACACCTGCTGGGTGGTAATTGGAGGGCTTCCTGGGAGAGGTGGCCACAGCGCTGCGCCGCCCCGGGGCCACCCTCAGCGGTCTGAGTCTGCTCTAATTGGCGCGGCACACTGCCTTACGCTTAGTATGCGCTGAGACTACAGACCGGCTTTATTAATGATTCGCCGATGATCAGGTAATCCTCTTTAAGACATCCGATCAATCGGGAATATATTTCCACTGTATGCCCCGTGCTCGTATTCATTTGCTCGTCCGTAGTTTATTCATATTTTGTATTAATGAGTGCATTATTTACAAAGGTTGCGCTGGAACAGCATGGATTTTGTGTCGCACAGGCTTCCGTGGTTCATCAATTATGAATTGCTAATATGGCCAATAATTGATGAAATAAAAATAAAAACAATTAACGTTTGCATCCTCGCCGCAGCTCTGCGAGTGTGGTTAGTTAGCTGTGCCGTTTCTCCCAGCCCACCCATTAGTTTAAGTGGGGGGGCACTGGCGCCATATGGTAGGTCCTTGACTGTGACAGACTGACACATTAGTCATTGATGGCTCACAGCCTCTCGGATGATAGGCAGTGCTTAAGAGGCTGACCTACAAACAAACACACACACACACACACACGTGCACGCACACACTGAATTGATCCTGAAACACTCACAGTAAATATAGAGGCATTTTTACAGAGGTCGTGTCAGCTCAGTCAATTTGGCAGTAATGTGTGTGTGTGTGTGTGTGTGTGTGTGTGTGTGTGTGTGTGTGTGTGTGTGTGTGTGTGTAAAAACAGTGAAATGAGAGACACAATAGAATAATCACGGCCGCACCAGTTACGACCCCCGCGATAACAGGACTATGGATCGGTCCCTGTCCATTTGCTCAGTTAATTTCACGCAACATGGCAACATTGTGCATCTTGCCACAGCGTTCAAAAGAATTCAATGATTGGCCCGATGGTGCGCTATAATTGGCACTCAAAACAAAAGACATATTTGCCTCTGATTGGCTCAGAAGGGGTTCTGCTTTATTCTTTAGAGACGGCACATTTCCTGCCACCTTGTTTTGAATACATTGTTTGCAACTCAATCTTCGATAAATGCAGTAAATTCCCCTCGCTAGAAATGTCTAGTGTGCTCGGCATTGGGCAACGAATTACCAGCATTAAGTTCACCCAATGTTTACTTTTTGTAATGGAGTGCAACCAGGCAGCAACATCTGGTTCTGAAAAGAAGAAGCCAAAGCAGTAGAGCCTTACACTTGCATTCTTTCTAATGGCCAGCAGAGGGCGACTCTTTTGGTTGATTATATAGCAGTCTATGAGAAAATGAAAATTGTCCGGTCAGAGAGTTGTTCGTTTTCAGTTCATTTAAGTTGATTGTAACATTTTGGTTGCCAAACAATAGCTCCGCTCTTGTGTCATTTCTGTTTGCAAAAAAAACAACCAAGATGGCGAACTCGAGGCTTCAAAACTGAAGTCCACAAACCACTGGGTGACCTCCCCGTGACTTTGTCTATGTATCGTCTCGTCTATATGTGAGCGCAACTGTTGATTACAGCCTATTAGGCCTGGAACAATTTGCTAGGTGACAGTGGAGACGGCCTGTGCAGCTGACAGCCCGCCACCGCCGGCGTCTCATCAGCAGGAACGCAGGTAGGGTTGGCCCAGTAGCCGCCGTGCGGTGGCGAGGTCGGGTCACGTCGGCGTGCCCCCGCCCATAAAAAGAAAGACGCCCGTGCAGCAGTGTAGTTGAGATTAGCATCAGCCTCCGGGAGCTGTAAGCCGTTCTCTCTCTCCTCGTCCTTTACCTCCCCCCTCAACGGCAGCAAGGCGCTCGCACGTCCTGTTTTGAAATGTGTCATCAGCTGTCCCGGCAGGTACGTCGCCACATAAACCTCCGAAGTGGCGGCACTTCTTTGCCTGTAAAGGTCATCGCAGGAGTGGGTTAAATGTCCCCCGGAGGAGGAGGAGAGCGGCAAGTCAGACGGTCCTGTGATTTGTGCGAGTTTGGCGCTGCTGGAGCTGCTTCGCCTCTCTGGGATGACCTTGACCGATTCTCCCTCGGTTTTAACTTACAAGTCACTCTCTAGAAAACTGCCTGGCCACCATGTGTCAGATGTGCCAGTAGTCATTAGTCCTAGTCTGATTGAGGAGCTGAAGGAAATAAAAAAAAATAGAAAAAAAAGGCACTGCCATTAGAGGTCAAGCCATCACAACAACTCCACACAAAACATATCCTCTGTTTTGGTTTAATCCAATTAGACATCCGCTGAAGCTTCAGTTGTTTTCACATCAAGCCTGATTAACTTTGTTGTGAATAGCTGGGCTTGTTCCTGTTATTTTTTCACCCTTTCTTGTTGGCTCAAGAAATGATCCGCCATTCCTATCAACTCCTTAACTCTTAGCTCAGGCTACGGCCACCCGATTAGAGCTAAAATGATAATGGTAATCGTTTGCATAATTAGGATTATCACTATTATTAATGTTTATTATTTAAATAATGTAGAACTTTTTTAATTGACTGCAATGTGGCCTTTTTAATAGACTGCAACAATACTTGATATACTTTTAATTTAGAACTCTAATGGGCTATATGAATACAAATAAAATGGACTGAATTGAAGGGTCTATGCACCCATATTACAAAAACAAATCTGGTATACAAGATAATTAAGTAAGTTTATAATAAAGTTTATTATAAAGCTTGAATTTGCACAAAAATATCTGAGTGTCAAACGTTGTTCAAATGACCCGCCCTGTTCATTGCAACTCGGGCGTCTCCCGCCACGCGCCTCAGTGCTGGAATAGAGCAGATTTGAGATGCTCACCTACCTCAGCCACGTCCACGCAGCTGAAGCGGAAGCGCCGTCATCGATGCTGCGTCCTTGGCTTGTTTTGCCTCTGGAGTAGAAATTAGTTATAGGTATTTTTGTTTGCGATGATTATAGTCATTTAGGATGAGAGTTAAGAAATTGAGCGATTCTTCTCTTCTCGGGCCCCTCTGAGAAATAATATTTGGATGACAATGAATGCTAAAGATGTAATTATTGAGAACAATTTCCTGCCGTTTGCGAGCTAGATCTTTGAGCAAAGAAAATCTTCCGTGTCCTCCCCGTGTAACGAGGCTCTGTGGTGTGGTCCCCCTTGTTTTTAAAGACGCCATTTGGAATTCATTACCAGGACTCCGTATGCAGATTCGGAAGGGCTTTGATTAAAGCTCTAACAAGCACTTGATGGTTGGGGATATCACATTTCCTTTTGTTTTAATGCACTCTGTTAGGCTCACTCACAGTTAATAAGTCACAATCAATCTACCTGCTGTACGCACTGAGGCTTTGTAAGAGCTTAACAGGACCCCTGAGAGATGGAATAATTTCACTTCTGAAACAGACTGACAGAGTGAGTGCGTCCCATTGATGTTTGCGTTTGTTTGGGATCGTAGTAGCTTCCATTGTATATTTATATGCTTGTGTACGAGGGCGTGAGAGATAAAGGAGACTGCTAAAGGAAGCCTGTCAGATATTGCCAGACTGGTAGACGGGGCGCTCCGCGTGTGTTGTCTCCTCTCCACTTTCCACTTGGAAGAGTGGGAGCAAATGCCTTGAGCGAGCGTGTCATGTTCGATGACCTCAGGAAAAACGGCTCTCCCAAAATACCTGACTTATGCTTTCTAGTGTCCGAGTCATCCCATGACTGAGTTAATATCAGATTTTTTTCCACGGTTTAAAAAATAGAAATAAAAACCAAATGCAACGGAGATGCTTTGAAGGTCCTGCTGCACATTGAGCATCTTTAGCGTGTCAAAGCCGCCAGACGGCGGCGAGTTAAAGGTCCTTTTGCCGAGGCGTGAAGCTCGGGTTGAGGGCTCAGAAATGCATCACCGCTGTTTTTCTCCCCGGTGACATATTAAGCTGGCATTTTAGCAGTCCTATGGTTGATTGAATATTTCATTAAATTCCGATTTGTTCCTTTTGATTTATTGCAATAAAGCATTCCTGAGGTGTCCCGTGCTGAAAAACACAGGGGCGCCGCTTTCAGGTGATTACGGATGCCCGGAGCAGGTGAGTGCAGATGGGGCGCGGGGGCACAGTGTTGCTCACGCCTGTTCTCTGTCTGTATCTTTACATGCCGTGTCATGAGTCCGGTTAAACGCTCGCTTTCAGTGTAGGCGGCGCCTCGAAGAGCGCCATGACCCTGGCAACGTAGGCACATCATTATTGCATGCGTTTGTGCTCCCTGCAGTATAGGCTACGGCTCTGTATTAACTTGAAACTAATCAGGGGTACCCGAGCATGGACATTGACATTCTGGACCGCACTGATGCACTGAACACACCAGCACGCGCAGCTCCATGGAAAAATCTCTCTTCAACGTTACAAAGCACCCCCCCCAAGCCCTCTCCACATCCTCATCCAACACACAGAGATTATGGCAGTGTAGTAGCTTCATCTTGTCTTTTGCAGTGGCTATTCCAAAAGTAGCACCTGGAGCAGTTTATTTAAAAAAAAACTAAAACAAAGGCAGTGCATTTTTTTTTTTAATTGAAAAAAGAGAAAGGCCCGTGGCTGCAGCTAACACTGTATAATGTGGCAGGGCACAGTCGAGGATGTAATTGTCTTTGATTGAATTCGATAGCGGCAGGACGGGGAAAAGTTACTTTAAAACTTAGCGAATCTATTGTTCTTTCTAGGTATTTGAATTAATACATCCGTCTTGTAAACAAATAATGTGATGCTGAATTGCTGGTTTGTACAACTACGTACACGGCAGTCCAATGCCTGGCTTAGAATGTTGTAACCGTGGTCAAATCATCAGACTTTCTCCATGGACAATCGACTCTGGATGAACTGTTTCTATTGGCCAGCCTCGGACTCTGATAACAATTCCCCCCGTCTTAATCCCCCACCAGTTTCCAACAGGTGCACGATGCGCTTCTGGTCACCAAAATAAACTAACGCGTCCTTGCACCGGTTCGTTCGTCACAACCGGCTGCCGTTTGCGCCGGTGAGTCACAAAAATAGGGTCTCGCACATTTTCTTCACACCTGTTAATAACGTTCCACCCTTCAGACGCCGGCGTCCCGCGTGTGTCGCACTCCTTTTGTGCTGCGGAGGGAAAAGTTGGAGAAGAATCGGCGCCGCCGCCGCCGCCGCCGGATCGCTCACACTGATCCCAGTAATTCACCAAATTAAGAGTATGCAACCTTACTGACACAAATCTGTTTGCAGATAAAGTCTAAGCTTGTTGATGTGTTTTTTTTTTCTTCTTCTTTTTTGTTCAAACCGCTCCCCACTTGGTAAAGCAGCGTATTTCTACTGTCAGAAGTTCAAGTCTGATCCTTCACTCAAAAAAGCACAAAGCAGCCAAATGCAACACTGAGCAGGCTTTTTCCAGCCCTATCTGAAAGAGATTAGAGGAACATGCGTCTCCTTCTCTGAGCTCACATTTCAAACTCTGCCTTCACGTCATTACTTGGCGGAGCACTCGTTAGAGGAAAAAAAACCAGAGCGCGAACCGCACGCTGTGAGCCGGCCCGGTCAGCTCCGGACGTCTCGGCCCCGGTTTACGTCGGGAACTCAAACAGTCACGGCTAAATAGCTCGGTAATGGGATCACTGGGATAATTTTTTCTTTATTTTTACGATCATATACTCATCTTCCCCCTCCTTTTTAGGTCTTTGGCGCTGTCTCTTTCAGCCCGCCACGTCTCTACTTTCCCCCACGGCGTTAACGGAGAATAAAGTCTGTTAAGAGAGGAGATGTGCGGGAGGCTGAATGTAGTTCAGTGGTGTGTCTTTGGAGAGCCCCCAAATAGCGAACTGTGTATTTTTCTTCTCCCTTTCAAGATGAAATGTGCATGTTTGTCTGTGTTATTGAGAGAGACAAAGATGGAGAGAGAGAGAGAGAGAGAGAGAGAGAGCGAGAGAGTTGATGTCACAGCAAGCGTGTGGAAGGTTTCTTTTGATTTTCAGGAAGGTTTCATGAGATTTTGACAGGGGCTGAGAGGACACGCAAGGAAATTCTTTGATGCCGACTTGTCAACAAAAGGCCTCCGCAACATACAAATAGCTATTTATCCTCTCCAGCTTTTCTTCTCCGTCTCCTCTCTCGCTCGCTAAATGTTTGGGCAGAGCCCATCGGACTTTTGCACTGATGTGTGCTAAACTGCTCGGCGAATGGACACCTCCGCATCCGCTGTCTTTCTTACTCTGTCCAAGCGGGACATGTTCAGCCAACACCGCAGCCAAGAAATGCCACAATGAGTGATGAAACGTTGGTTGTGTTGTGGTGTGGCGAGACTAGACTTGACGGGTTAAGGTAAAAAAAAGAGTGAGTCAAAAAAACAACAACAACAACAACAACAGCAGCAGCAGCAGCAGCAGCAGCAGCAGCAGCAACCAGTAGCATTATCTCCTGGCAGCACAAAGCAGCTCTGCTGGCTGTGTTCTCAATTGCGACAGGTTTGAATATGGCCTAATAAAAGAGAGACGGAGCGGAAATTTCACCCAATTCCTGGAGATAAGAGGGTATTGTTTCAGCAACTCATGATCTTTTTGTTGGAAAAATGTGAGAATTTAGATTGGCTAAAAAAGAAACCAGAAATCTTTTTTTCTTCCCCCTCTCCCCCTCTCTCTCTTTTTTCCCTTTTTCTTCTTTGTATTTGAGGCCCACTCTCTGTGCCCGTTTTATAAAGACAAGCCAGGGTGACAAAATGAATCCTGAAGATTAATTAAAAATTGTTGATTGGGGTTTAGACAGCGTGTATATATGTGCATGGGGAGTTGAGAGGCGTGATACCCTGATGGTGCGCTTTGGCAGAGCGCCAAAGCAAAGTTTTTGTTGTTGTTGTTGTTGTTGTTATTAATAGTACAAAGACAACACATATGCGCAATTGCTTATTCTTTGAGTGGCTAATTGAATCCGAAATGTCCCTCACATCTTTGTGTTTGCAGGGCTTTGCTTCAAGTCGAGCCAAACGCTGTACGGCACAGCGTCCCTGAAATGTATGCTCCCGCGCTCCACCTTGGACACATCCTGTACGTTTATTTATGTGCATCTCTTTAGGGACACGGGAGGTATTTCTGTTGTGTGGTCACGACTGTGTCGCGGCAGCAGCCTCAGCCACCAGGCTGCTCTTCCTAAACCTACACTCTGCTTCAGAGCATTAGCCGTCTACATGAGATTAGGGCTATAATGCCCAGCGGTCGCACTGGATAAATGATCATCTGTTTTAAATTCAGCCACATTTTGCCGCTCGGCCCGTAGAGGCCGTTACTCTTGTGCGATTGGATTTATTTCTCCACAGGTGTGCACATTTCTAAAAAAAACGCTTTAATGTGAGAGCACCATGGTGCCATCGTAACTTGGCAACAGTCCTCAGGTTGGCTCCTGATCACCGTCTCGCCAGCAGGAGACACCGATGAAGTGGAGTTAATAAGAGAAGCACTAAAAAGGCGCTAAAGTCCAAATTTAGCGCATAGCCAAAACTCAAGGATTGCCTCCACATGGCTCTCAACATGGCGACGGATCAGCCGGCCCAGGGAGACGTCACTACGCTTCATCTTTACATGGCACATAGGTGTTTGCTGCTGTGTTAATGGTCCTGATATCAAATTCAGCATCTTTTAAGTTTTACAGAAGAATAAAGTTGTTTCACAGAATAAGTTCTAATTGTTCAATCAAAGGACAGTTTATGTTAACATGTTAAAATAAGTTTTCGCATTTTTTTTTTTTTAATGATTGGGGCAATGTTTGATAAGATCAAACTGAATTGCATTGATTCCTGAAATAAATACATTGCAGCTACAACAGTAATGTGATTTACTTGCGGAAATACGATGACTATAATTTCAGTACACAAAATGAAATACACTTACAAAAAAATAGTATCGCAAAACTGATACATATAACATATATATACACATATAACTGTCAATATGTGCACGTTTCTTTCTTGGCCACTGCAGGGTAATATTCCCCATGCAGCCCCTTTGTCATCTAGACCGCATGATTGTGATAGAGGACAGAATACCACCAGATTACATCACTAACTTTCAGTGAGCTGAACAATTAGGAGCAGTGATGGAATTTGTGTGAGTATCAAGCCATACTTGGAGATATTCTGTCTCTTTAAGAATTCTCTCAACTCCCCAAATGCCCTGTCGGATTGCAGTGTGATCACATTGGGCCGTGCAGAAGTGGCTGAATTGGAATCTTATCTTCTTCCATCTTTCCCATTACGGGCAGATTGAAAGCCCTGCAGCGGTGCTCTGGCCCGGTCCCCAGTCAAGACCGCTTTTTAGACTGCAATTTGACAGCTTCTAAAAATGTCACATTTTTGTTGTTAAGATGCACTGCCAAGCACTTGAGCCATACATGCTGTGGCATCAGCCCCAGTTGGGTTGTGAAGCCTCGCTGACCTTCCCTTCACTCCCGGGCATCACTCCTGGCACTACCTGTCTCCTGGTGTCAGTTTGACATTATGAACTTAAAGAGCCTGATGCGTAGCAGGAAGGCACAAAGCCACTTTCCCCCCGGCTTTCATCCCACACTCGACAGACAGCACTGCTAGCCGCGCTCGCTAAGCACTCGTGAAAAGTAACGGAAATGGCGAGCATGAAAATGGTGTCTCCCCTCATTCCTTGTTTTGACACAGTGCCCAAAGACTGCACAACGAGCATGTCAGCGGACATGTCTACGTCAGTGCTTTGTGGAATTAGTTGTCCTGTCTTAAGTGCACGTTCCAGGAGACGGAACCAGAAGTGAAGTCGGTTTCTCTCCTAATATTTTAACGTGAATAAGAGTTTACCCATTGCCACATGCAGACCTACTAATCCACAGGTGTTGGAGGCCGAGGTTGAGCAGAGGTGGCAGCAGCGTGGGCATGTCTGGAAGGAGAGGGGGGGGGCCTCCAGCTTTACACGGCCCAAATCTTAAACATATCGGCGTGTTCGTGATCCCTCATACCAGCATCGCCATGCCGGCTGTAAACCAGTCAAAACGAGCTCGGGTGGTTGTATTTCCTCAAGATTTATGCTGAGGGGAGGATCTGGTCGATCTTTCCTATCAGCTGTCGTTGTAACTGTTGTGGAGGCTCTTGAGATGACATTGTTTTGAGATGAAATAACCAAGACAAGTCGACGATATGAAAATAAATAAAAAGGCTGCAAGAAGGTCAGATGTTTTAATGCCTCTGTCTAGCTTTGTTGTCTCCGGCAACTCAGAGGCTCTCTATTCTTTTTTTTCTTTTCTTCAGTTGGGCATATGGGCCAAAGATGCATCTCAGACACACTCAGGGGGGGCAGCACTGCCGTGACATAGGAAGTGTGAGTGTGTGTGGGGGGGGTGGTCCCTGCTGTCCACCATCTGGGCAAATGGCAAGTCTTTATGCCTGCATGGTAGCCGCTGAAGAAAGAGGGCAAGGGGGGGCATAGCAGGAAGCTCCGAAGACAGACAGAGGGGGCACTTGCAGACACAGGTCATTCCTTCTCTGTAAAAGAGCCACTCGCTAACACCTGTGCTCCCACTCCCCTCTGCCCCACTTCAGACACTCTGTCAGAAAGCCCGTGCTCAGCAGAACTGCAGGCTCCAAACAAAAGTCTTTTGCGGGCTCGGCTGGAGAGCGTGCAGGTGAATAACAATAACCACTCGTTCGGGTATTCATATATTCATGTGTGTGTTCATATTTAGCCTTCACTGTGAGGGTGATGAACAGCGGTTTGCCGAGGCCACGCCGACGCTGACGCAGCCCGGGGGCCTCGGCCTCTCTCCTCCAGCGTGGGAAAGCAGTTAGCCAGGGGAGGGGTCAGGAAAGTGACAGGGCGACTGGTCAGGGTGTCCTCTGCGGGTTCCGGTGTTGCGTTTGCTGGCTGGGCATATTAAAAGAACAGCACTCCTAATGAGGAGAAATCTGACATGTCTCAGCTGGGGCGATGGAGAGAGAGAGAGGAGAGAGAGCTGTGTGGCAGGCCCCTTATGTTCGACTGAGATATTAGCCATTGAGGGGCTCCTACAGCCTCTCAGATGGCGGCCGGCAGTTACCAAAAAGCTAATAGACACTCGCAGGTTATTCGCTTCCTCGCTCCTCCCCGGAGAGGTGCCATACCCATCCCCTGTACAAAGCGTTGAGCGTGAACATGTTCAACCCCGGCGCTGAAATCTCTTTTCCCCCACGGCTACGGTCTCAGTGCACCCAATCCTTTCATCCTCGTATCTCTCAATCCAGGTAAGGCTTGGCTGGAGACCAGTGTTCTGTAGAACAAGAGGCCTTTTTGGGCCGCGCGATCGATTTTCCGCGAGGCGAGGACATACAGTACGAGTGGCCGCGTCGGGGGTGGAGAGGGTGGAGGGGGGGGGGGAATGCAAATGGGTCCGAGCTCTCTGAAAACGATCGGGCAGCCTTCGGCGCGCCCGCGCGCACACGTGGATCATGGAGCATGTAAGCACCAGATAGCGTTTACCCCTGGTTTTTAACTAAAGCACTCAGACATTCTCCTCTCTGCAGCCCTGTAATTCCCTCCGAGTGCACGGTGTGAAAGTGAAGCACTGTTATCAGCCTCGACCAAATGCATTAGACCTCCTCTGACCGCTGAAACCCACCGCCGAGCCGTAGATCATTCCCTCCGCACAGAATGGAGGCGATGACGAAGTTGTAAATTAGGATTGTATAGTGTCATGCCCCTTAATGATTACGGCCCCCCTGGGCTGCGCGATCACTCCCCCTCTATAATTTTGAATTAAATACGACATACGCCTGTCAGTGAGCGGAGAATAGATGGACGGTATTACCTGATGTCACCCCGCGGTAATAATGCATGGTGATGACGCAGCAGACTTCAGGCCACTTTGCACTTTTTTTTCTGCCTGGCATGCGGGCACCGAGTGCAGAGGGCTGAAGGAACTGGACGTGGTCGGTTTGATGGGACTGCTTCTAAGTGCTGCTATTTGGGGCGATTATCTTCTCCTCGAGGTTATTTTGGTGTGAAGATTTGCAGTTTTTTTTCTTCTTCTTCTTCTGTGTGGGTGTTGATGGCAGATGCATCAAGTAGTTCCTGAAACACTATGTCTGATGTTTTGTGTATAAAAGATTAGGCATGCCAGAAGAGTTTTTATACTAGTTTACCTAAACTGGCATTTATTCAATTTTTGATTATTTATTTTTTTAAATATTATGCAGATTAATGACAAAGGCAGCCATTGATCCAAAGGGATCAGTACCATAGATACGGTGTATACATTTTAAATGTATTGTCGTGTATGATGTGAAGATTTCTATTTACAACATAAATTAAAGAAAGATATGGAGCAATATGGTTGGAAAGTGTTTTTATCCTATATAGATGGATTTAATGATTACAAAATCTCAAATAAGATATTACTTGTTTCTCTTTTTTTTCAGTTATGCAACACAATTTGATCAAAATCAGACTGTATGAATGTAGCACAATTCGACTGGAATTGATGAATGGCAAAATTAATACAAACTGCTGCCCAGCAGTAATTTGATGCGGTAATCTCTTCAACACGACTGCGTTACATAATCTGTTCGTCACACTTCCTGTTTGCTCCGTCTAGCCCTTTCTCTGTCCTTCGTTTGGTTAAATCCACACTTGAACTCTGAGCCAGGGCGAGTTCTTCAGGGCTCCAGCCTTGAATTAGCTTCGATACCATTAGTTACCCTTTATACACGTGTGAACATTGGCCTCGATCCCCCTGTGGCATTCTTCAGCGCCAACGCTGGCAACCCGTGTTAAATATATCAAATTCTTTTTTTTTTTTTTTGGCACCATTTGGGGAAATGTTTGTACAAATTTGAGCAAACATTGTTGATTCTGAATTATTTATGTGACGTGTTTTGAGGAGGAGGTCCGTTTTGAAGGTTACATTTTCCCATTACGTTGCGCAACTTCGGGGAGGTTGTGGCCCTGCAGAGCTAAGACGACAACAGTTCAGTGTCTCCCCCGTCCCATTCAAAACAAGTCTTCAAAAGCAAATAAACTGCCTCAGCAGCTGTTCAGATTGGTTGGACTGTATTGACAATCTGTTAGTGTGCAGAAAAAAAAAAAAGGGGGCCTATTTTCCCTTTTGTAGAATTTGACAGTGATAAAACGGGATTGCAGCAATAATGGCTGTCATGGATCAACACCTAGAAACATTTTACTCTGCTGATGTGGACATGAATGGGACCCAAAGTCATGTCTCCCCCTGGCTGACTGCCAGGACCTTCACAGGAGCTTTAATAAATGGTTTGTACCAGCAGACGGTCCTTGGCCTGTGTGTGTGTGTGTGTGTGTGTGTGTTTATATGCCACAGGGATTTTTAATAAGGACTAAGTGCGCAGGAACCCTCCGGAGAGGGAGAAAGACCAATAACCTACAGTAGTGCATGGTGCTACTAAAAGGGTTGAAGGAACACTGAAGGGGAGGAAGCGAAGGTGTGCTAGCTATTTATTCGCGGCATCGCGGGTGCACATGAATTATTCAATGTGACATTCATTCATAATTAAGTTTCTTTAATGGATAAATAAACACACAAAAGCGTTGTAGGGGAATGGATTTATTTATTTTTTCTCACATGACACATGGATGCGGCTCCGAGTCTTATTTCTTGACAATAACGAAGCACGCGTTTACAGTCCAGAGTGAGTGCAATCAGAGTTGGGGGGAGGAGGGGAAGGGGGGGTTTGGTGCTGCTCAGCAGGGGGGGGGGGAGATGGATAAATGAGTCCAATGGGTGGGCTGCCTCGGGCATAGAGGTCGGCGGTCGGGCAACATACGTATCTACACCAGCCGGTGGAGGTGTGGGGGGGGGGGGGGTAGCAGCTCTGAGACCTTGAATGGAAGGATACTGGTCTTTTGAGTGAGGACATGAACCACAGTGAGGGAAGAGAGTGAAGCCAGTCGTCTGAACGGATGTCAGATTTTGGCGGGGTGGGGGGTAAAGATACGGGGCGGTGAGCAGCAGCGAGCGAGGTGCGACGTTTTCAGTGAGCGCGACGCCAAATACAGACGTGCCCCGTGCATGCAGCGGTTCCATCTCGTCGATGATGTATCTTTTCATCGTCTCGCGCCTGACAGCGCATGTTATTCTCCATTTTCATCACTGTCATATCGAATCTCGGGGCAGAACTCTGAAGGTGTCGCTAGTTGCCTCTCGTGTCATTGTTTTTATTCCGTCGTATCGAGGGGGCGAGACGATTCTTACTCGCCACTTATTCATCTCTCGGTTTATTCGCCAAGGCGAGCTAACTTCGGTGTCACCCCCCCCCCCCAAAAAAAACAGAGTCTGACGCGTGCGTTGCTTTTCAGTCCGTTCTCCAAAGCGAACAACCTGTCACAGCACGCTATGAATTGATTCTCCGTTAAAAGGGTTTGAATATAATTAAAGCTACTGTTTGCCGCTCAGCAATCCAAGTAGATCTCGCCACCACACTGTGAGGCGCATCTCAAATGTGTCTCCCTCAACGCCATTAACACTATTTAACTTGAGGGCATTCATTTAATTTGCTATAATTGCTTCAGAGGCCCTCTCTCTATCCTCAGCCAGTTGTCTATAGGTTAAGGAGGGGAGGGGGGGCTTGTCTGCATGCTTATCTCCAAACAGCTTTTTTCCCCCCATGCAAACTAGTCCATTACTATGGTTTGCAGAGCTGGTGTTTCAGTAAATATATCCATTCGAATACTAATAAACCTTCCACGCAAGGGACGGGCGTTAAGCAAACGGCACCTTTAGCCGGAATGTAAATATCCGGTAAATAATAACATCACAGAGCGACAGCAGAGGCAGCAGTTATGTTCCTGTCAGGGGAAGCATGTCGGGGATGTGACGTCGGCGGGTGGTGCTGATGGGGGGGCGAGGCAGGTGTTGGGACTCCTTAGGGAGCTGGAGGTCACATTACCATACAAAAGCCACTCTGCTGGGTAACCTTTCCAGGCGCTGCTCCCTAGCCAGGGGGGCCTGCGGTCACACACTGGCACTGCCACAAGTGCCTCACCACCAAAACCCTCACACACACACTCACAGGCACACACACAGAGGCACACGTGTGCACAGATCTCTCATACTCAACCCCTGAATACCCCCCTACGTCTCCATGACAGAAACATTGCTTGTATAGTGACATGAAAAATTTGCACTCGGGGAACATAAATCACAGGGGACAGCTCTAAAGCAAAACAAATACTATGATATGGTCCATTGCCGTCATAATGCACACTAAAGGGAAAGGCATTCATGTGGAATTTAGATCCAAAGCCTAACATTTTATCTTCACCAGCAGTCTTTCGCACAAATCAGCTCCTTTTTTTTTTTTTTTTTTCTCCTTCTCTCTCTCTCCCCCCCACACCTCCCTCCCTAAATCCCCAGAAAAGCAGGGCTGTTGTCATTTAAGCTCCACTCTATTTACAACTCTGATATGCCTCAGATGTGTGCGAGACACAACGGCGAGGAATGGGAGCAGTGTTCTGGATATGTGGGGGAGCACAAGGGAAGACAAGAGATATAGACATTGACTTTGCCTGGAAGCGCGCGGAGGTTCTCCTGGTAGAGAGGCGGAGTAACTGGGGCGAGAGAGACAGGTTGAGAATGGAGAGGTGGGGGTGTGTGGGGGGGTGCGCTCGGCGGGGGCAGCTGCGGAGTTAATGTCGATCGAAGGGTTTGGGGGTGGGGGGTTTGGGCCGAGAGGTATGGGTGGTCCTTTTGATGGACAGCAGCATCAACAGGGATTCAGGTGGCTATTAGAAATGATGCAGGTTTAGTGTTGGAGTCTGAGAGAGTTTTTTCTCTTTTTTTTTATTTCGGGGAGAGAAAAGAGAGGGGGATTTTCCGTGGGAGGTGGTGGCCGAGAGGCAAGGAGACGCCCGGCGTCTTTTCCATCGAGGCTGATTTTGAGTGACAGGTCATAGGGATGGAAACATACTCTGTGTGTGTGTGTGTGTGTGTGTGTGTGTGTGTGTGCGTGTGCGCGCGCTACCCCACAGGTAACACATGCGCACCATGTAATTATACTCATTACACGGCAGGCTGTGGATCTGCATGAGATGCTAGTAGACACTGGAAAAATATCTGGATTGTTGACGGCGTCGTGGCACAGGAGCTGTGACAGTCAACTACATTGTTTATGCTGCAATTACCAAGACTGAATTCAATCAGTCAGGCCAATACACTTTTTTATTGCAATTATGCAAAAGACCCTACAGCTCACTGTGTGGTGAGACGTGATGTGCGGTAGCTTATATTGATTACTTTATTTGTAAAATTAAGTCTTTAAGAAGCCCCTGTCACTCAGCCCCCTTCACTGCATCCTGTATCACATGCAAGCGCCGCGCCCTCCTGAAAATAATAACTCTTAATATAATTGATGTAATATGCCACACGCAACAATAAGGTATAACATCTAATCACGTTAAGTAGTCATTGCCAAGCTGTAATTAAACTGTTTGAGACAAGTGATTACCAACCCTGATAGAGAATGTGAATGTATAATAGGGGTGTTATGAAAATACTAACACCCCATAGCTCTAATTGCGAGGCATTTATTTCTAAACAATTGTACTAATACGCTTTGCATTGTGCGTGCGTTATCGTCGCGTTGACCACGACGTGCTGGGGGAAGAAGCGCACGGGCACGAAGGCGAGATGAAGCCCTCCTTCACTTTGACTCGCTCCACTGCCCATTGTAATGTTAACAGCGGGGCCCTGCAGTCTGACTGGGCTAATGGTGTGCCATCCCATCAGGCCATGCGGCCAACCAGAACATGCAGAGAGAGATTGTTCACATCAAGCCTGTTGGCAAATTAGCCAACACGCATTAAGCTGTGGCATTATGCTAAAGCTGTCTAAATACTACTATATGCTTAGTGACCAGTGAATGATTGCTGAGGCCCCCCCCCCACCTCCCGCACCCCCCGACCCCTCCCTCCGGCCCACTGGGACGAGCGCCTGTCCTCTCCAACTGGAGTGATGGAGTAACGAAGACAAGGGAAGGCGGCGTATCGCCTCTCGCCGCCAACGCGCTCGCTTCTCCGACGTCCTTCCACCGAGCTCCTATTTAGGTCATAGAACTGTAAATTCGCTATATACCTCATTTTCAAATATGAATATTTGATGGCAGCTGGAACTTTCAATGGCAATCACCAGCGCACAGCGGGGGGAAGGTAATATTTCACAGCGTGACGTGTGATCTGACGGACGTTTTCCTTTCACTCTCTTAATTAATTTCGTCAGACACCTTCGGAGGCTTGCCGCGCTGTCGGTCTCCCCGCTGACCAGAGCTCCTGCTCTTTTGTCTGAACGGCCCCCGGCCTCCCAACCTGTAATGTAGGTTTTTTTTTTTCTTTCCCTTTCCTCCCACCGCAATGGAGGCGTGATGGTCGCACGTCCTCCACCTCTCGCCCTCCGCTGCGTGGCCCTCTCCATGGTAGACCGGCGAGATCGCCCACTGCCTGAAGCGCTTCTCTCTGCCCCTGAAATACACTTTTCTGTCAACGTCGCACGTTTTAGGCTACTTCCCGGGCTCCCCATGCAGGTGCATAGGCGTCACTGGGCCCCGTGTTGAGAACAAGTGGCAAGCAAATTATTTGTGTGTATTTTTTTTGGTACTTCTTTGCACCTTCTACTCTGGGATCCAGTTAAATGAGTCTGTGTGTAGATTAAACAGCCTCCAGGTACATATCCGATTGAATGATGATTGAATTACTCCGTGAACACAACGTTCTCCCTTTCGATTGTTTCCTCCTGTTGTTCTGACGCTGTATTTGCATAAAGACTTGTTTAATAATGTTTAGGAATCAATGGACTTTTTCCACAGCATTGCCGGGGATTCCCAAGTGAGTGCAAATTAGGTTTTAAAACATGAAAAACAATCCAAAACAAGCCCACGGTATAGTATATTTCCCTGGGTTGACAGAGATTTTGGTTTAACTTTGTCATCTTACTGCTGTGCGCTTCATTCACAGTTAAAAAGGCTTTTTAAAGAAGGAAATGCACAGGTGGTACGCTCCACCGTATGTTCAGGCGGAGGTTCCAGTTGCGCTCTATGTTCCTCGCCAATGGGGCACATCTGCGTGTGGGCAGCTGGATTGATCGCCGAGACGGCAGGGCAGACGGGAGGAGGATCAGACGTGGGGAGAGGTTTCTGCTGGATTACAAAAGGCCTGTCTGAGCTCGGGATTTCCTCGGCCCTTTTGTTGCCCCGAACCCGGCTCGTGGCATAGCAGATCAAAGCTCCGCTGGCGGCGCCTCAACGCGCGGCGTCATTTACACATCTGTGAAAAATCCACAATTACGGAGAAGACGATGAAACCTCTCCTGCATTCATTACCGTGGAACTTTGACCAGAGACAAAGGTTAGGCGTAGGACAGAAACGGTCCGCGTCCCCCAAGCGAGTGTTTGAGCATTCACAACCGCTCATTAATTCTATTTCTACTTTGAGTATTGGTTATTTGCTTTCTTCTTTTCACTCGGCCGAGCTCTCAATTCATTAGCCGATCCACTATGAATGTATTATTCAATGCTAGATTGGCATTGGTGAGAGCAGCGTGTTTACCATAGCTCATGAAATATGTATCTGTTGAATGGAGGTCCGTGTAAGCAGCTGCCTGATGCGGTGATGATGAGGGAGAGGGTTTCTGAGGCAGTCGCAGCCAGTCACTCAAGGACAATCCCTTATAGCTGTTTCGCTTGTGTTGATTGTGGTGTTGATTGTCTCACATTAAAGCTGCGGTGTGCGGTGTAGATAACAGATTTACCTCCAAGGTGTGCTTCTGTATCGGGGATAACTTTATATATATATATATATATATATATATATATATATATATATATATATATATATCTTTTTTATTATCTTGCTTTCCAATTGCATGTTGAAAGATAAGCTTTTTTTTTTTTTTAAATGTATAAGCTTCAACCATCAAATTTATGGATGGAAAAAGGGGAACTATTATATCTATTGCACACGCGACAGAAAGCAGCAAAATGACCAGATTTGTTAAAAGTAATAGTGAGGCCAGGACATCCATGAAGAGCTGTTTGTTAGACGTCAACTGCTGTAATTATAACAGAGCTGGCACGGCTGAAGCTTTATCGAGTGGCCTAATGGTGTCTATGGAGAAAGAGCAGAGTAGGGGCTGTTTTTTTTTGTTCAGATGAAGTGGCTCGCCACAAAGATGAATGATCGCTTTCTGCGCAAAAACTCCTGGACTCGCGACTTGATTTAATTGAGTTGAATTAAACCTAAGCCAGGTAGAAATAGAGACGGAGAGAAAATCTATGCCGTCGATCTATAAAAGCCTTTAGGGCTTCGATCCGGATTACGTAGATTATTTCTGGTCACAGTCGCACTTCATTCCTATCCCTGGAATCTGTGTTCCTTAGTTACATATTGCCGAGGTGGGATCAGGTCATCGGACAGTAAGTGTCACCTCATTTTTATGTTCATAGGCGTTCGGGTGACAGATTTGTATAGTCGTCAAATAAGTTGGAGAGCCACCGAATGTTTAGAAAAACGTAGAATGGTTATCTCACCCCAAAAAAATTAGAAAGGAACTGGCACTGAAAACACATGTTTTTTTTTTTTTATTCTGGCAGACTGGTGGAGACACTCCCGTGGAGCTGCGTCTGCCATACAGTGCATCCACTATAAATATAGCCTGCTGACTGTAAAGTAATTTCATTGACGTACTTGCCTAATATGGGACAGTGAATGCATCACTTCCCGTGTACGCTGAGAGGCAGCAGTGCCTGACCACAACGGCAGGAATGCAACAAACAAAAGGAGCATGTTTGATGTTTTGACCACACTTATAATAATAATAAGGCTTTAATAGGACAAATAACTGGATTGTTAAATGTTTTTTGGTTTGATTAGCTGTTCCAATAAAAGCTGAATACCTGCCTGTAAAAGCAGCCGGCTATTATCGAGGGGTTTGTTCCTCTCAAATGGGTTCCAAGTGCCTCAGCAAATCACCCGATAGTGTTGAAGGAAATAAAGACTAAAAAAAAGAAGCCATGCTGTAATTCAGCGATCAGCAGATGATTGGGGGGATACGTTGCCGGCTGCCAACAGACACGAGGCCCGAGCTGCCAAATCACCCTTAAAATGACGCCTGAGCACAGGGACTTATCTCAATGTGTTGGTCTTCCTCCGCTCCAGCACGTTTCGCCATATGTACACAGAGGCGGGGGCACGATCTCATACGTCTTTCTTTGTCTGTGTTTGTCTTGCTGTCTTTATTGTGCTCTGTGTGCTCTCTCGCTCTCTGTCTCTCTCTCTCTCCGTCTGCTTCAGCCCTTTGCATCTCGGTTACCTTACATTTCTATTGTGCTCCCGTAACGGGGGGTTGTCACCTCCCGAAGAAATCGCCTCTTGTTCTTGGCAATTTCGAGATGACACGTCGGCTCTTGAAATGTTATGATTAGCCAACATTGTTTGAGCTTCCCTTTTGAGTAAAGCTGCTTAGGGGCAGCCGATAAAGCCACGGCGTATGTTTATCTGCTACATTTCAATCCGTCTTTGTACTGTGACAGCCAAGATGATACCGGGGTCGAAGATGCTATATTCATTTGAAGTTAAACCTGCGGTGTTGTTTTGTTGGATGGGAATGGAACGGAAAGCCGCGCCGTGAACCGGACGACGGCGACGGCGGCGACGATGACACCACCAATCACACGACTACTTAATTATACTCCAGGGTCACGTTAGCTTTGGTGTTAAATAACAGTGTTTCCTGTGAAATAATTAAAAAAAAGCACACTGCTTGGTTCAGTAGAGGTGTCATAGGGAGGGCTTTCAATGGAGCTGGCTGCAAGTTGAGCGCGCATCCGCTTGAAGCGCCGCGGCTCGTTTGAAACGATATCAAACTCTGGAGACGCCTCAGGCCCACTTCGGTCCTTAGAAAGTCATTGTGGATCTGAGCAGGTTCCTTCTAGACATTGGCTGCTCCTTGTTCCCACTGAGCGTTAGCTTACTTAGTTTTATTGAAAACCCCATGTCTTCTTTGTCCTTCCCAGCAGCGCTATGAGGAAATTGGATCTTGAATTTCATAAAGACTTTGTTAAAAAAAACAAGTGTTCTTTGTACTATGAGATAGTATAAGAGCAATAAGGCTGTATGAATGCAACATTTTCTTTGAAACACCTACAACATGGTGCGTCCTTTATCCCTTATAGCTTTTTGAGCAAAGTCGTGTCGACGGTTTGACGAAGGAGGATGCCATGACGGTATTCTGCATTGGAGTGTGGTCGTTTTTATAAAGTCGCGTGTCTTTTGTATGACGCTTAATTTCCATTATAGTCCGTTTCCCATGGCGTAGTTATCGTTACAACTACGCCATGGGAAACAGACTATAATTTACTTTGACGCAGCCACGTACTTACTTTAGGGATTTCACAACAAGACAAAAAAAATAAGTCGTTCTCATTATATCCCTGCACACCCTGTCCAACCGATGCAGCACCTGTCGCCAAGATGCAAAGGGCACAAATAACCTGGAGTAACACGGGGAGGGGGGGGGGGGGGGTCTGGCTCTGCACATTTGGTTCAAAAATAGCGACCCGTAGTCATCCAAGCTCTATCCGTTTGTAAATACTAGATGCATGAGGGGACTGTCAGACTCAGCATATTTTCTTTTTTATTCATTTCTTTAATTATTATTTTTTTTGGCACTTCTTGTGTGTCCTGGTTACGCTGTCCCTTTTGATGATTCCTCAAAAATTCATGTGACTTACGTGTGAGATGAAGTTGTGTTTAAATGTGGGAATGACATGAATGAGGAGGCAGCTTGTGCTGTGTTCATAAAAGTGCACTCCAAGCAGTCAAGGAAAGACTTTTTCATGCAGGTTTTCTTCTCTTTTTTTTCTCTTTTCAGTGTTGAGTTCATTTCAAACGTGCGGGTCTTTGCTTCATGTTTGATGTTTTGCATTAGATGGCATTGGGCTTTTTTTGGGGGGGGGGGGTTAAGTGTACGCCAGTGGCTCTGTGTGTTTTTATTTTTTTTTAATATGAAGATGGAGAACATCCTGATTCACCTATATGCTGCCCGAAACGCAACTTTTAGAAGACCCCGCGGTTTGTTTGCGTCTCTGGAATTGTAGTTGTGAAAGTAGTCGCACGGCTCGATTGGAATTGGAAGGATTCATGAGGGCTGCTAATCAGCCACTTGGCTTTTAGCTTTTAGTCAAAGTACACTCTGACACAAGTAGATCAGAGTGCAATGAAAAGAGCAGGCAGTAATGAAGTGGGTATAGGCTGAGGGGCATTTTATCTTTGAGGCTTTGCCGCCTGACACTGTGACACTTTTGAAATGTTGCACCCATAATTGCTCACTTATGCAAAACTCTAAACTGGTTAACCACTGGGGTTTGGTTTCAAAAAACGCTTCTCGATTGGAACCGGTTCCACATTTATGGGAAATAGAGTTTTATTGAGAAAAAAACTGACCTCTAGTTATCGAATTCCTTAAAGGCAAAGTTTGGACCTGTCACTCCTTCTGCATCTGTCAATATAAGTACATAGAGGTTACAACAAGGTGGACTTGAGTGAGTAGTCAATGGAGTGGCGAAAGGGGCGGATATAGTCCAAAATAGCTCTGTGTGTACAGTTGTCCAAATCTAGCTGACACCCAAAGTCCTGGTAAACGCGTGCCAAAAATACGACCAAGTCTACCGATTTGCATTGAATAGTTGCGTTTATATCTTTTATTTTTAAGTGCCTTCCGTTTGCGTACACGTGCACGCGCTCATGTGTGTGGTTTTTGTTTGTGTGTGGTTTTTCCTGTTTTACGTGTGTGCATGCTCCCAGAGGGGAAACAGCCTATATGGGGTGTTATCTGCTTCTGCAGAGGGTGACAGCTAATCACCAACCCTGACAAACACTGGGGGGAGAGGGGAGGGGAGGGGATGACAAACGAGAGAGGGAGAGGGGAGGGGAGATGGCGCTGGGCAGGGGGATTGGCATTTGAATTCCACTGTGTAACCACAGAGGGCTTCGGATCCTGTCATCACAACCTCTGTATGAGTTTGGACTTGAGCTGGACAACCGCGCGGCCACCCACCTGGCCCACTGACAACTAATAAACCCCATCAGTATAGGTACACACACACACACAGAGATAGGAGGCCGCTGAGAAAACATCGCGACAATTCCTGACGAGTTGAATAAATCTTTGCGTTTGCAGAGTCTGTCAACAGCGGCTTTGATCTCCTACCTGCTGCTCGCGTATTCCCGGCCCAACGGAGAAAGAAAAATCTGCCGAAGGGCTCGCTTGGCTGTCTTTTTATTGCTCAGGATGGCACCGGTAAAGTGATACCTTGTCAGGTACAGAGGCATCAGCGCGTACAGTGTTCGCCAGCCGTGCCATTAATCGTGTCCAAAGTCTATGCTAAATGCATTTGTGGGGTTTTTCGCCTCGCAGATGGGCTGATGCGTGCTGAGTTAGTGTGAGCTGCCGGTGTCGCCTGTTGACACAGAGATCAGAGGGCTGTGAGAGATGGAGAGATGCTGTCGTGAGATGGCGGCAGGCAGGCAGGCTGGCTGGCTGCGCCGGGAGAGAGAGGAGAGACAACGCTCTGGTTTTTGAAGGAATAATTTCTTAGCCGTTGCTGTCGGTTGGGCAAAGACACCGACTGTACTATTAAACACGGCAGGAGAGCGTCACTCCATTTGAAATGTGCAAAGCACAATGCTATTGTCAGTATGGCATGTGTGATCGACAAAAAAAAAAAAAAACTTGAACGTTTAGTCTTTACGTTTAAATGGACTTCAGTGTCTGATCACCGAAAGTCGGACTGAAATCTCAATCTCCTCCTGGTGGTCCTGTGGCTTCTGGCCTCCCAGCTGAGGCCACCGTGGGTGGCGTTATCCGGACCAACTGGCGTCTGTCTGTGAAGCCATGATGGGTGTCATGCGGGGGGGGCGGCTCCATACGGAGAGACCCTCATCTGCTCCCAGTGTCGTATCCTCTCCCGGCTTTTGCTCTCTCTCTCTGACCCCGCCGCCTGGGGAAGGGGAGTGACGGATGCGGGGCGGAGAGAAGCCGATTGCGCAAGAGACACCAGAGTGGGTGTCGTATCCTTTTTTTTGTTTTTTATGTTCGGGCATAGCTAGAATCCTCGGAAAAACGAAATCAAGGGCAGCCGATCACTTTTACCGAGTAAGAAGAAGTCAAAAGGTCCACATCCACTCCGAGAATCGAGCTTGTCGTTCGGAGGTCCGTCTAACAGGCCTACAATAAACTCTAAACCAGTTGAGAATCCTGATGAGCAATTCTAATAAAGATTTTTATTAAGTATACATTTTCTTTTATGTTGCTTCACACAGGATGATTTTTACTTCACTGAGTGAGTGGAAACGGGGAACATCGTGTTCATGTATGTTTGATGGCTTGTGTTGGTCTGGTGTGGGTGGCCGCATCTGTGTGTGTGTGTGTGTGTGTGTGTGTGTGTGTGTGTGTGTGTGTGCACCAGCGTCCGTGCACTCGTGTTGTGCTGCGTGCTAATGACAGTTGGCATTTGGCCACTATCAGTGGATCGTTAATTAGTATTGAGAGGTTTTGGGGAGAAGCACAGATTCCCCACCATCCCACAAACAGATGTGTGTTTGATCTGCTAACCCCGGCTTACACAAACACACACATTTGCGTACACACACACACACAAACACAGTCCATCCATAGCAACTCTCTGACATATGGAAATGTCTATAAGCAAGTCCCTCCCAGCATACTGATATTGACAGCGATAGATCTAAGCGCATGGGGAAAACACCAGGCAAAAAAAAAACTGAACAACAACACGGATCACAGTGAGGTCTGTTGTGAGTAGGCCAAAGAAAAAGCATAAAGACATAAATGACAATAACCAATCTGCATGAACAAGATAAGCAAAGGTGCACTATTAGCAGCATAGGAGTGAACTGATACACTCGGTATTAGTATCACGTAATAATATAATAAGTTTTATTTGTATTGATTTGTTGTAGGTTTTACATAGAGGTCCTCCGATTGATCCGCAGCCAACAGCTAACGATGGTTGCATTGATTAGCATTATGATGCATTCTAGCTCTATTCAGTAAAAAAGACAAGAAAAGAGTATTGAGTGAAGGTAGATTATAATGCTAGCAAGATGTGGTTTAAATTTAACATTGTAAAATGTAATTTTTGGCGAGAAACTCAAATTCAGTGGTTTGAAGGAGATGTTTACGCTGTAATACATAGTAAATATTATAGAGGGGATTGTCACCTGTTTAACTTCCAAACACGGGCGTTAGCTCTGACCAGCAACATATGATACAAAACGCCAAGATTTTAGATACAATTTCAATCATTTTTTTTATTTATTTTTGTTGCAAATAACCACTATAGATGACAATAACAACGTAAATCGAATTCATGACGGCTGAGGTTACTTTTCAGGACTGTGTCTAGAGCCGTGCTGTCAATTATTGCAAATTTCAATCGACAAAAATCGGAATCTGGGCCATTGCAATCAGTGAAACCCATACTTTTACAATCAGATCCTTATTCACACAAATGGTCACAATATCGACACTAAAATGTCAAATGCCCATACATGAACATCTTACATCAGAGCAAAACTGAAGAGAAAAAAAATGACTTCACTGGCGCAAGAATAGAGGTAATAAAATTAATTAGTGTTTATTTTTTAAAGCCAACCTTTAACGAACCTCTACAAAGTCACGGACACTGGAGTAAAACATTATTATAGCTCTCACTAATGTCAGAGCCTTTGTCTATTCAGTTAATTGTAGCATAGTTGTCCTGATGGAATTGCTCTGTGACCTTTTAGTATTTTTATTCCTTCAGCCCTTATATTTGCTAAGTGATGGTATTCTGGCTGATTAGCACACACGCCTCCCTCCACCCCCTGTGTCCGCCCCAGACACACACACACACACACACACACACACGCACACACACACGCGTGCACTATTTCAAAACACAATGTATTCACTCCCGGAAACCCCACTCCCATTGTTCTGCTTTATAACACTGGGAAAGGAGCATCAGTCAAGTATATTAGCTGGATCCTATTACTGTCACCAGATTGCCTCTCTGAGCCATCTTAAAGAGCCCCCAGACAAAACTTCCTGTCATGTTAATCCAAGCTTTAATAAATAGAGGGATGTGTAACCATATTCAAATAGGGGCTCCCGTATTTATGCTGACAAAGAGAGACGGGCTATCACGAAATGACAGATGAAAGTGTTTTGCATGAAAAGGAGGAGGGGGAAAGAAAGGGAAAAAAAAAAAGTTTTTATCGGTGCTCACTCTCCCATTCGAGGGGAAGAAATGTCAAATTATTGAAATGGCCTTTTAAGAAAGAAAGCTTAAGCCTAATCTAAGTAAAACACTGCAGGTATTAGGGCCGGTGGCCATTGTGAGTGAAATGAATGCTATTCAACTCAAGCTAGCAGCTCATTTTATCCCCCTTGTTCACCTATTGATATCAAAGTACATAATACACAGCCCTGTCTCCGGGGAGAGATTTATGTTCATCGGACCTGTGAACATGAGAGCACGCCGCCGCCGAGCACCTCGGCTGATTCATGAAGACAGAAGGTCTGTTATTAATTTTGACTTTCTGGATGGTTATGCAGCGGCATTACCAGCCGCGTCGTTTAGTTAAAGCTCAGGCCGTCGCAAAAGGTGCAGCGGCGGCCCTTTTGCATTCATGAATACTCCCCGTCGCCAAGAAAGAGAGCTTCAAAGCGGCCTCCCGGATCCAAGGCCATCTCTTAGATTCACGTCTGTGGGCGGGGAAAGAGCAAAAGGCACTTGCGCTATCGCAGAGAATGACATGCTTCCCTTTCAGACGAGGTTCGTTCCTCGACTCCGAAGGACAGAAATAATCCTTGTGAAGCCAGTATTTTTGCCGCCGCATGTCTGTGTGTTTTACAGGCCGTGCCGAGGCTTCCCGTTTCATTAATAAGCCGATTGAATCCCAACATGTTTGTTCGCTCCTGCTGTTGCGTGACTGAAATGTTCCACGTTTTGCTGAGGCTGCACAGCTTTCCCCCTTAGCCTCGGTGAATGCAGCACTATTAGCTGAACCATGACGAACATATGACACCATTTTTCTTTTCTTCATTGCCTATTAAAGCTGAATAACAGTATGTGTTTGAGACCCTATCTTAAATATTCATCTTCTATAAAAGATAAAGGGGAAAATGCCCAGAAAATGAGTCTGCTGATTATTATAAACAATATTGCCAGTATTAGTCATCAATAATATGATTTGGTAATAACATTAGTATTGATGATTTGTAATAATAAGTATTGAAATAATATTCTACATTTACTGTAGTTAATCACTGTTAGCCATATGCTGAGAAAGCTGGTAACAACAAGTAAACACATTTTATACAGAAACATTTTTTAATGGTTCTGCTGCGTTATGCCTAAAAAATTATTGGTATGTCTAAGGGGGTTCTTGCAGAGGATTTAACATTGGCACCACTTTTATGGTTATGAGCTCATGCTTTTTTACTGCATTGGAAACCAAGGAAGCCTCACCGAAGACGGACAACGTCTTTTAACGTTAGCGGTTAGCTGTTAGCACAGATCTGCCTATAATGTGTCTGATTCAAGTCAGTCGCTCCAACTGTTTTTAAGGTTCTTGCTCCACGGCTTATTTTGGGCTTGCAGTTCTGTCAAACTGTCACGCGGCATTAAATGTGATTGGCAACAATATGACGATGGAACATGAAAGAGCTGAGCCCGACATGACCGATCAGCTGAAAACCGCCCCGGTTTTGATAGGCGGCAGATCGATCGTTGCATCTCCACGAATTACCGTAATACATAATAATTGCCAGTGTAATCCCCTTTCGTCCTCCGCGACGTCCTCACGCGTTCAACGCATTTGCCCTTTTGGCCGAACCTCTTCCCAGACATCCCTCTTACTCCCTGCATCCGGTTTTCACACAGTCTGCCCAAACACGCAGAGCCTCCTCTGACCCTTTTCTGTCCTCCAGTCAATGCTGCTTGCAGCTATATTTACATTAGCAAGGAGGAGGGAAGAAGGGGAGGATGATGTAAGGTGTCTGTGTATGTGTGTGTGTGTGTGTACTAAAAGAGAAATCTGATTGGCTTACCAGGAGGAAAGACATCATTTTAAATAAGTCCTCGTTGCTAAACTGTTTGCTCTAGGGCTTAGGGATTGCTCACCTCTCCAAATACTATTTTAGCTTGGAAGCACAATATTTCCCAGCCTGAGCTTTCACAGGGGAGAAGGAGGGAGGGCCCTGGTGCTGCAGTTTCATGGAGGTGGCTTGCAGGCATACTCCATTCTGACAGAATGAGGAGGCACTCTGCAAGAGTGTGGCGGAGAGGAAAGGGGCCCTATTAATAAAATGACTCCATAATGGGTAGTTCCCTGTAGCTTGGCAAAGGAAGACAGGCGGATTGATGGACGAGGCCGGCCTACTTCCTCGAGCATACTGAGCTCAACTGTGTGGACATGCCTCTGTGGGGTCCGTTTGGCCAGACCCCACGACTTCCTGAAGGCTCATTCATATAGGAAGGAAGAACCTTATAAATGGTTTCCTGTGCTGTGTAAAAGGGCCCGTTTTAAGCTAGCAATGGATCACGTCAAAGAATAGTTGCGAAAAGCCGCCCTGAGATGGCGGTTATGCTATATGAGAGCTTCCGTTTTTTTTTTAATTTCAAACTACGCAATATGTTCTGCAACGCAGAACTGATTTTGGAGGATGGAACCAGATAGAATTTACCTTTTTTTTTTTATTGTCAGAAAACGGCGAGGTAAACAAGCCTCCCCGGATGGCGGTGTTATATTTGTAAACTGCATATTTGGCAGACATCGGGAGAGGTTGTTTACAATGAAAAGGATATGTAAATATGATTGCGTCTGGCTCGGGCAGGACGAGGGACGTGCTAATAAAAATGTCGCTCTGCCACAACAGTGTTACAGTCTGCCCTAACAACATGGCAGCCTCCCGAAGGCATCCCTCCATCATCCTTTCATTACATTTCTTTGTAACAGTACATTGATTAGAGTGGCCTCAGCATGACTGCCTTTTTAATTGTGCATTTGCCGATCTAAAAGCTGCACGGAGCGCCGTGGCACGGTCTGTGCTAACCATTTCAACAATGCTCTGAGGCTTTCTTTGACACACAAAGTTCATCGTTAGAATATACATCAGTTTGTGTCACCATAGCGACCCTCCTTGGATGCTGAGCGGGGGAGCTCATAAATATGTAATCCTGACAGATTTGAGGAATTGTCTTCCTCAAGTGTTCCTCTCAAGCCATTTTGTTAATGTCAACATGAAGGAAAGTTACTGGAATAAGTGTTGACATTCAGCCCATGGTGTATATCATTAATAATTACATACACACAAATTTCTGTCAGATGACTGCGGAAAAACACTTGAATCGCGCTTCTCTGTCGCTCTCGTTTTTTCGGTAATTAGGTAATAAAAAATAGATGAATCGTGGACGTGAATGCTCTAATCTCATTCCCCTCGTGTCGCCATGGAGTGCGCTTCGCTCGTTGGGTAATATATAGAGTACCATATGGCAGTTAAGATTTTCAGTCAATCCTCAAATACGCGATTGTCCATTGGTAATTACAATTCCCGGGGTGTCCTTATGTTATGGCTCCTCTTGTTTCCTCTGTCCCAAAAAAAATATGTAATAAAGACATTTTACATTGCTTTTAAATCGGTATGCAAATTGTCATTAGTTATACAATATTGGATACAAACCAGGTGAAGAATCCAGTTCGGCTTGAAGAAACCCAAAAACAAATTCACTGGAAGAAAAATAAAGAGAAATGGGGGCAGACGGCAGATAAGCGCCTCTTCACCCTACACAACGGGGCTTTCTCTATCTGTGTGTGTGTGTGTGTGTGTGTGTGTGTGTGTGTGTGTGTGTGTGTGTGTGTGTGTGTGTGTGTACGTTGGCACTCTAGCCGTGCATTTTTATCACTTCTGCTGAGGGTTGCCACTCATCCATTATTCCTTTTGGAGAAGAGAGAGGTTGTGTTCTAGATTAAACATAGCTGCCTTGGCCTCTGCCGAGGACCACAAAAAAAAAAAAAAAAGAAGGAAGTGCTCGTCCATCTCGGCTCGCGCTTAAGAACAGTGTCCCTTTTGCCCCCTTGTGTAATTGCAAGAGCTTATAGGCAGCTAAAATTTTGCCCTCTGCTCCTCGTTACGCCGCCACTTGTAAAGCGCGCTCGAGCGTGGATGCAGCACATTGCAGCTCAACGTTGCCGGACAATAATATAGATTTCCTCCACAAAAGAACAATTGGAAGGGTTGTCACAAATTTGTCCATTGTCACTGGGTCGCTATCATTTCTCTGTTAATTGCCGTCATTGTAATAGAATATTAGATGCTCTCTGCACTGCAAAGGGAGTGTTGATGAAGGGGCAGTGGCAGCTGAGGTTTCTCCTTGAACGTCCATGACCTAGATCTCTGGTGATGATGATGATGATGATGACGATGATCATAATGCAATACTTCATTGATCCCCCCCCCCCCACAGTGAGGCTGTGGTGCAGGTTCAGGTTCAGCCACAGACTGCTGCCCTTAAGAAGGCAGGGATTCAGCCTCTTGCTCAGAGACACTTAAGGAAAACGGATGCTTGCCAACAAGGGGGCTTAAATCTGGGTCCTCCAGTTAAACAGCTGTCTCTCTCCCGGCCCAAGATGTCGTTTTACTGAGTATATCAGGAGAGAAGTGGTTCAAAGTGGTTCTGTATTCATTGTCACTCTCGAGGTTTGGATTGTGCCAGTGGAAAATCGTATGTATTAGCTGCTCTGGCTGTGCACTGTGATTGAAGTTAATGCGATAGGTATGCAATACGAAAGCTTTAACTAAACTGACTGTCAATTATGATATTGGCATCTTAGCTGGACCACGTCTTCCCCGCGCCACCATGCTCGGGAGGCAAATGTCAAACAATGTCCTTAATTATTCATTGGCCATGGCCACATTTACAATCTATAGTACTTAGAAATGTAAAAACACCACAAAGTGCATGTTTTTCCCATAATAATAAAGCGCTTGAACTACTGGAATGGCTAAATCCTAATGAACTGGTGAATTGAACATCATATTAAGTAGACATAACTAACATTTTGGATGCTTTTACATTTATTTTTCTTCTAATTGCGACGCTCCCTACTTCCCTTCTATTGCTATTGCTGTTTTTCATTTTCCTCAAACTACAGTACATTTCCTGACAATTCACACCACGTTCTTCACGCTCCATGTTGTCGCTTGATTCATTTCTGATTGATGATTGTTGATCAAATGATCGATCGTAACTACATCCCTTTGCCATGCCAAATGTGAATACATCACAACCAAAGAAATAGAACAGGAGAAGAAGGGGACATTAAACTGTTTTCCCTCGAGTAAAGAAAGTGCAGATTATTGTCAGGTGTCACGGTGACGACGCGCTCGTCAGCTGGTCAGCTCGGTAGCTTGTTTGAGGCGGAGGGATTGTTGGACCCCAGGGTGAAGACCCTATATTTCCGCCCTGTTTAGCATGCTAGATATCTTGAATGCGTCTGCGCCGATGACGACGCTGATTTCCCTCCAGTCAGGGGATTCTTTTGGACTGGGCTTCAGCTATTTTTTCGACTAGAGGTATTCATACCAGGATTTTTTATTTACTTTTTAAGTTGAATCAACCGCATTTTGACAACGATTCTTCGGGAATCCTGTCAAAATGATCTGCTCTTTTGAGCATCACCTGTTGGACCCATGGAAATAGGACAGACATGTGCCTCGGTGTTGGCAGTGTGAGCACAAATCCCAGTAATCCTCGACACCAAAACTGACACCAAAATTGCCTGATAACTACATGTGCACAGTGCAATTTTTTCCCCACTTGGCTAAAAGTGAAGTTCACAGCAAGTATAATGGATGAAGGCAAGAAAGACACCTCTGTGCACCCAATACAAGCGGCACAAAGCCCCAGCGGGTGCCAGCACAAAAGCAGAGCCCAGAGCCTCAACAAGCAGTCCCAGGTCACTATCGGTGGCTCCGGTCTCCTTTGGCATCAGATATGATCTATATCAGTGTCACCCCCAAATTGCAGGAATGCTCCTGTGCTAGCCTTCAGCTGTGAGCGGAATGTAAATGTGCATTTGACACCTTTCTAAATCGCTGTCATAATTCATTTCCAGAGCTCTTAAATCTCCCCCTGTCACCTGGCACCTCTGCTGTTTTCCTGTCCAAAAACAGAGCACATTAGCCTTTATTGATGCCTTTGTCCTTTGATACATAATTCATCATTCAGCAGCCCTTTCTTCTACTTTTTTTTTTGTTTTGAATTATCACATTTTTCCGAGGTTGTTCAAACATATGGATTGATACAGACAAAGAGGTTGCACCTGGTATGGAGTTAGATCTCATGCTATATGACAGGAACAGGATAAGTCTTTTTTCCCCCCTCACGACCTGATATAGAGCTTCACCGTCGCGTTACTCCTACGTTGACTGACCACAGGACCTTTTTTGCTTCAATCTATCATTATTACAGTACCTGTGAAGCTGCATGTGCTCTCGCTGTGACCAGATTCCTCCCCAATCAGGTAGCATGTGGCTTGCGGCACATTGGAGGCATAATGTGCAGAGGTTTATGTAGAGTCACAGGGTTCATCTGGGAGTCATCTGACATATGCCACCGAGCTGTGATATTTTCAAACGAATTCATGCTGTACACCATAATTAATCTTCTGCTGTGTACTCAATGAGTCATTCAGTTGAATGTGTCAGCCTGCCTGACATACAGATGCCTGAACTCAAATGAATTATTACATTGAAAACAAAAAGGTTTCAACATTTTATCTTGGACTGCAGCTTGATAACGTTAGTTACTTATTGTAACTCCAGATTCTATGAATGTTACCTTCAATAGTCACAATACAGGGAACTACTGGACCGGTCGTGGTATTTCACAAAACAAAAACAGACAGAAATCAAAGACAAAAGGTAGGTCACTTTTTAGCATACAAACTAAACTAAGTCTGCAGTCTGAACTCCAAAGCTGCATTACGTACAGCGGGAACACTACTAATCAATCAAACCAGCTGTAAAAGCAACTAGCTGCAGCGCCAACTTTGCAGGCTGCAGCTAGTCTGCTAACGCTTTAATCTTTAAAATGAATGAATATCTTTACAGACAAATTGAAAGAGCCAGATTTCAAGAAAATTATCTTCAAGGCCCCAGTGTGTTGGATTTAGCGATGTGGCTGCAGATTGCAACCAACTGAAACTTATACCATGCGCCTAGCATGTGGGCGAACTAGAAGCCGATGCAAAAACACGATTGGCTGAGCCAGTGTTTGGCTTGTTCCTTCTAGGCTACTGTAGATAAATGGCGGTACAACATAGCAATCTCTGTGAAGAGGACATGCTCGCTTTATATATATATATATATATATATATATTTCTTTTTTTTCACTAAGCTAACGAAAAACACAATACTTTATATTTTCAGGAAAATATAATATATATATCATATTACATTCCACTTCTGCCAATAGAATGCTACACTGGCCCTCACTCATTTACACATGCATTAAATAGATCTTAGCGAATACCTCAAAATCCGATTGACATTTACAGAACAGGGTAAAAAAATCAATAAAATAGGGCACTAGTATTAAATCGGCTCCTTCTGATTTGTGAATAAAAGTGAAATAGCTGGTGAGCCAACAGTTCATAATATACTCCTGTCAGACCTTTTTTTTTTTTTTTTAAAGAGGGGGTTATTTGGTTCAGATGTGTTTGCTTCAGGTTTAGTTAAAGAGATGCCCGGCCTTCTTGCCCCCCGACTGTCTTCCAGCAGTCTTCCCCTTTTTTTTAAGTGGTCATGGACTGTTCCAGTGCATATACCACAGTGAAATGGACTTTTGCTCTTTTCTTCATTGTCACAAAAGGCCAGGCACTTCGCTGGAGTTCCCATTCCCCTTTTACATAGTGATAAGACAGCCATTATCCTTTGAACCTTTCTTTTCACCCAGCCAGGAGAAAAGGAAGAGAGAAAGAAGGAGGAGGAGGAGGAGGGAGGCGGAGGAGGAGGAGGAGGAGGACAGAGAAAGATTTCTTCCCTGAGGTGAGCCCGGCCTCACCTCTGTGTGGCGGGCTTTTTTTGTGAGCAGTGAAGAGGTCCTTAACCTTCTATCAGATGGAGGCACACAGTTGTGTTCTGCTTGAATAACTACATTGAAAAGCCCTGAAGCACGGGAGATGGTTCTATAGACTCTGCGAGTGGCAGAGAGAGAGGGAGAGAGAGACTGACCTGCTGGAGTGTGACTCTCACATGATGTGCGCATTCTTTGTTAAAGTGCCCATCAGTGCTCCACTGTGAATCTGTGTTCTTTGTTGTACGGGTCTCGCTGACAGGATGGTCCTCTTCTAATAATGTCACAACAACACAGTTCACACATTCATATAATACACTTCCTTTAATAGACCTCACTTCATTTGACAAAGTAGCAGTCTTTCTGCTCTCAGGCAGTAAATGGCTTTACAGTAGCAATGCTATCAATATCAGAGTGCAGATATTTGAATGTCATGTTGCATGAAGGGCTCATCGCCGTTGATGGCTGATGATGCTCTGGGCTGTTTTTTTTTTCTTTTATTTATTTCATAACTCAGTCAGATTTCACTTGTTTGCCTTGATAGCAACAACAAATGAGGTGGTTATAGTCGGCTACGTAACACAACAAACGCATTACATTGTGCTCCAGAGTCATACATAGTTATGCTGTGTCTTTTTTGTTTCGCGGGCGTTCGTGGGTGTCGTTTTACGTGTGGATCTCACCACCAAATCTAAGAGTAGACTTCACAAAAATTGTTACGAATCAATTTCTGGAACAACCGCTGTATTTCAAAAAAAAAAGGCGCATCAATTTGCGTTAAGTCTTAAGGAAAACTGAATATTTGTTCCCGGCGCACGCCGCCGCGGCTCCTTTGGCCGTTCCGGTATTACTTATATTAGATGACAGAAGTCAAACGCTATAAATTTCCGTCTCCCATGTAAATGATCACAGGCTGTCAGCCGCACTTGTCAAATTAAACGTTCTACCATCGTTGGTAAACATGCCATTCCATCTTCTGCTTCTGCAGCGCAGCTTTCACGCTGTCAGATGTGGAGACGTTGCAAACGGTTTCTGGTTTCTGAAGCAGATATCCAACACAAAAAAAAACTATTTTTCTCATTTCATTCCAGGACGGTGTCATAATCTGCCTCGGTACTTGATGTAACAATGGCAGGACTGTACTGCAGAGGAAGAAAAATAACCCAGAAGTTGCTCTGTGTTCTTCAGACTCAGGCAATAAAATCACAACCCCCCTCTGCACTCCAAATTCCAGTTATCCCCCTTCCAATCACTTTAATGCGATTTTCATTAGATCGCCTGGCATGAGACAAAAGGTTAGGTTGCTCGACATTATAAATAAAACTGTTGCTGCAGGTGATATTGCTTGGCAGCTGTTTATTCGCACACTACTTTTGTATCTTCCCCACCATGCGGGTAACACCTTTTGTCAGACGGCAGACATCATTCTATTTTGCTGCATTTTTTGTGTGTGTGTGTGCGGCGTCAACAGAGGAAATGGTGTTTGAACTGAAGTGCGAGCTACAGTACATAGTAGATCCTTTCCGGACCGACGTCATGATGACGTCGCGGTATTAGCTGGAGGCAAAACAAAGGAAAGAGTTAAATGCAGCGCTTTACCTTTTGCCGTGACACAGCGTGAGCCGACGCCAGGGAGCTGCAACATGCGGCGAAGCGTTTCAGAGACGGAGAGACAAACGGCGCCAGCAGTTTAGCTTAGCGCCGGCTAGCCGCGGCTGCAGGCCGTCAACCTTTCCAAACTATTCGCAATAGTTTTCTCTCCATCCCTGAAACACTTCGGTATTGATAGAAATTCTATGCGACTGTGCCGATGCCGGAATAGCAACTTTTTTCTTTCTGAATTTAAACATCCAAAGAATTATAAGCCCTCAGTTTCTCTTTACTCTCGGAAAATGGTTCTACACTCGCAGTAAACAATTCCTTTCCATTGGCCCTCAGATTTCCACCGTTAAAAGTCACATACAGAATATCTGCCTTTTTCTCTTTTGCTCTGGGCTTTAGTTTAAATGTTTATTCAATGCAACCGATTGTCCCGTTTCTGCCAAACGCCTTGCTGCAAACATTCCTTTTATTAGCCCCCCATCTATCCACCTGTAGGCTCCGACTCCCCGCCCACTGCAGGTTCTCTCTCAAGGAGTAACAATACCCTGTCCGCGTAATAACGGGCTGCCGAAATGAGTGAAACCTAGATGTACCTCCTCGCGTACGGGTTACTTAAAAATCCATATGACTTTCGCCGGCTATTTCTGCGTGATTTGGAAACGTTTTCGGGGAGGTGAAAATAAAGTGCCCGTGAGCCGCATGTGGCCTGTGAGCCGTGCAGTGAGTAACCGGGCCCTGCAAGCTGTGCCAGCGTCCCGTGTGCCAAATGTGTGGCAAGAGGGTGGCATGGACAGTGTGCCAGCGCTAGTCTGCCTGGCTGCCAGGCACTTCTCTTTATCCAATCAGACAGTTCGGCTTGAGTGAGACCCCTATTCTTGTCTCTTCCCATCTCCTCCCGAAGCTCCTGTTCACATCTCCCCCCCCCGCACAGCATCAAGCCTCCTCGGTACACCGTTACACTTACCTAGAGGCCGTAACCGGAGAGAGGGAACGGTGCAGAGCGTTCCCTCTTTGTTTCTGTTTGCCGCCGTCTTCCCCTCTTCATTTTAACTTTTTCTCCGAAGAAAGAAATGGCAGGCTAAATGAGCATGACTATTTTTAAGCATTTCTTCATAGTTGTATAGAAAGCGAGAGTGTGTCTAGAGATCCGTTTTTCCAGGGATGTGTGAAGAAGAGAAAAATAAATGCTGTCTGTCTGTGTGTGTGGCTTTATTGGACATGATGAGGGATGATATTATGGTGGATGCTGCCGCCGCCGCCGCCGCCGCTGCGAGATGAGGAAGGGGATCCCATTTGTCTCACGCTCGCTTAGCGTAATGTGTCCATCTGTCACTCTCTCCTGGACCGGACATTGGTGTTCATCAAAATAAACATATTGTCCACACAGTTCTCCACGTCTTTTCCCGCCGCTTGTCATCATTGTTGATTTCGCCACTCCCCCCCCCCACCCAGCCCGCGCCCCACCGAGATTGCTGAAATTTATCAAAATTACGAGCTACGGGCAGGGGAAAAAAAGGGAACCGGTAACCCGACAATAACCCTGCGACCGCCGAGTGATTATGTAGGAGAGAGGTGCTTAGAAAGAAATAAGTGTAAAGGCGGCGAGAGTTTCAATTCTAAGAATAATTACAGTGAGAAGAATGAGACGTGATTCTATGGAGAGAAGGTGACGTGAGGCACTTGCTAAAAAGAGATTACGCTAATGTCGGTACTTTTCTTATGTCTTCCAGGTTGACGATGCCATGCTTATGTTCGATAAGACGACTAACAGACATAGAGGTAAGTGTCGTTTCTCCTGTTTTTGTTGTTTCGTTTTTTTTTTTTTGTCTGTCTGAAAGGTGAGAAAATAGTCATTTCATGTCCTTTCCCCATGAGATAACACAGAACAGTTCCAATCGTACATGATATTAGGTGTACCATCTGCTCAGCAATGGGAGCGTGTCAAAGTAATCAATAAGCTGGTACGGTGTTTAGAATGTTTGAGTGTGTGCGCATGCAAACGCGTGTGTTTGTGTGTGTGTGTGTGTGATGATGATGCTCATGGTGTGAGTGTTTCAGAGAGGTGCTTAAAGGGTGTAAAGATTGTGCGATGGTGGGTGCTGTGCAAGTCAGATAACAGCATCAGATAAAGGCCCGGGAGAAGCACTGACTTTATCGCCATCTCTCATCGGCTCCTTATCTGAGATGAGGGGACGTTTCTCTCTCATGCAGAGGACTTTCCAAAGACAGGTTCCCTCCCTGCGCCACAATGCAGCGGTGTGCACCCCCCCCCCTCCCGGCTGTCACTTATCCCGAGCCGCGTGCACGCGCTCGATGGCTGTTATTGGCTATGAATCCTCACGCTGGTACGGTTAGAGGAACTTTTAGGAGACAGACTGTCCCCGGCTGCGTGCGCGCATCATTGTGTGTGTGTGTGTGCGAGGCGGCCGACAGGCACTGACAGGTATTTCCACGAGAGAAAAGGAGCAGAGGCTCCTCTCTTGTTTGTCACAATAGTCGGCAGAGCCGGCGTCGCACCGTCTCAGTGAAGCGGGGCGGGCGCTTCTCTCTCTCTCTTTTTCGCTCTCTCTCGTTCTCATAAACACGTATAAATGTTTAAGTGCAGTCGGCTCGGATTGAAAGATGTTTTTTTTGGGGGGGGGGGGTTTCTCCTGCAAACTCTCTCACTTTCCTTCTCTACTGTATCGTGTGTGTGTGTGTGTGTGTGTGTGTGTGTGTGTGTGTGTGTGTGTGTGTGTGTGTGTGTGTGTGTCCGCTGTGCAGACGAACTCTTTGAGTCTGGTAAACAGTTGAGGAACATGTGAACTGTAGTGGAAGTGATCTCTGGCTTTAAGGGGATTTTGATCCGTACTGACAGAACCCAGTGTGAGTTCTGCTTTGGGTAGAAGGCTGTTTTTCTCTCTCTCTATCTCTCTCTCTTCTCCCCCCCCCCCCCCCCCCCCCCCTCCCTGTCTGCTGCACTTCCAGCCCCTCTGTGAGAAGGGGGGGTGGGCGCCACGCTCGGGAAGTGTGTTAGGCGTTTCGCCTTTGGGCAGCGAAATGCCCTTCAAATGAAGACAATGATGGAGAAACAGCCTCCTTGGCAATTTTCCTGATGACAGCGGACGTATTTATATTGAGTGTGACACTGAGGCAGGAGGCAGGTGCAGCACTTGCTGCTGTTGCTGTTTCTTCCAACTAGCATTTTTGATATTTTGTTCCGGTGGCAATTTGAAACGGCGGATATGTGCTGCTTTGCATCTTTAAAAAAACAAAAAACGCGACGGGTCTTCCAGATGAGTTGCATAGAATATTACAGAGCCATAAGAAACATTTAATAATTGATCAGAGCCATTGGTGTGAAAGTGTAATATTAATGGCTCAGCTGCCCCGTGACCACAAGGGAAAGGACATTGAATATATAATCAGTGAAACCAGTGCCTACCTCACCGCTGCCTACAGCTCCAGTAATGGGCATCTGGCAGGCCGGCAGTCCAAATCAATTTCCCACCCGTGTTCATTTTTTATCTTTGTGATAGAATCATGAAAAAGTCATTCTGTATTATTTTGTTCTTTCTGCAGCACTGCGATGGATAGAAATAACACGTTCTTTGTTCAACAATCCAGATGTTACACAATGCGATTCTTCTCAAAAAGCCGCCGTGCCTATACCGTGATTGCAAGTCCCGGAAATAGCAGTTCACTTTGTGTGGCTCTAATAGCCTGCACAGCACTGCACGATACAGGATTTTTCTCTCAACTAATTCCATTTTTTTTGTAACGCTGTCATGCAAGTGAAAAGTCCAACTTCCATATGGAATTGGATTGCGACGAAATTGACCCGACGCCACACGCTTAAAGCCATACGATCCGCGTTAATTAACCATTTGATTGTGTCGAAAGTGCCAATGCTCTAAAAATAAAAACAACAATGAATCAACGGGTGAAACAAACCAACTGGTCCTCAACCTGTGGCTGTGACAGCATTCTCTCCGGCGAAGGCTCGACAGTGAAAGACTCACAGACGTCCCGACGGAGTCTGTGTTTTTGTGTTTGAAGCTGAGCAAGACCAGAGAACAGTTGAAACTGATCGCTGACGCCGTGTTTGCCGTCATTGTTCTCCGTGAAGTGTGCTCTTACTTTCTTTGAGCACTGCTCTGGACTCATTTTGGCGTGCAGATCAAAACACCAGCGATAATGTTGTTTTAATGAAGAAAAAAAGCATCCTATTATGTGTGCTGAGGACTTTGTTTTTCTTTTTGCAATGGTATCAAAAGAGGTATCGAGTATTGTTTTTCATAGTGGTATTGAATTGAGGTTTAAAATTCACAAACTTAATTCCAAGCCAGACTACGGTCTAAGTGGCTCTTTTTTTTTCCTGAGGCAAACCAGGAAGAGTCAGTCAGTCAGTACACATTTTATATTTACCAGAGCTTGTTTGAGACCAGTAAGCTGTTGAGGAGAGACTACGTACCGACATATTATGGAGCTGTGTACAAAGTAAAATCATTCCTTCAATACCAGACGGGGCCGGGTGTCTGAGGAGAAATTCACAGCAGTTAAACGTGATCTCTTGTTAAGGCCTGCTGTGGCGCACACCACCTCATCTGAATGTTATCTCCGTGGCTTCTTTATTTTTCCCATTAAGCTTCTTCTCTTTTTTTTTCTTCTTTTTTTTTGGCTTTCTTTTTTTCTTCGCTCAGAGGGCTGTGTTTGTATATTACGATGATGCCATTGTATTTTGTTTGGACGAGTTTATTGTGTATGAGATGCATGATCGACACTGGATTGTAAGTGTGTTTTCTTTGGGGCTGTGGCGAATTGGATAGAGGACAAACGTCACACTCCGCTAGTAGCAGCATTGTCCTTCAGACGGTCCCTGCGAGGCTGGCGAAACGACAGCCAGAGGAGACATTCTCTACCCTTCTCGTCTCGCTCTCTACTTTTTTTTTCTTCTACTCTCTATCTCGCTCGGTCATTCGGTCTTATTCTTTCTTCCTTTTCATTTACACAGTCTCACTATTTCTGTCCCCGCGCCATCTCCCCGCCCCGCCTGTCTTCGCCATCTCGCCGCTTCCCTCTCTCTCTCTATCTCTCTCTGTCTCTCCTGCTAGAGGACACTCGCTGTAAGCAAAGCTCCTCACAAAGGCTGCACACCATCTCCTTGGCATTTAAAGGAGTAGAATACGGCCAATTGTGTTGGAAATTGAACTCTCTAAAGCCTCCCTTCCCACTGCAGCGGTTCATTGTGGGTGAGTTCAGTGTCTTTGGTGAGCAGCTTGGGCTGTCCAGAGGTTGATGCCAGAGGGCGCCTATTGTTCCATGGTCCACTGCAGTGTCCCCCGCCTCCCTTCAACCTTGCCTTTTTCCTCTCCTGACACTCATTTTGTGACGGAAAAGAGAGAAACGGGAAATGTGCGTGCGTTTGTATTTTTGCGGTGCTTTTCTCTCAGTTGTGGTCTGTGGGAAGCAGTGCAGGAGGTTCCAGACTACAAAAACACAGGTTGCGTCCCGAGACCAGGCCATGAGCACGGCCCGCCGCCGCCATTCCCACCCGCCGCCGCCATTCCCACCGGCCTCAACGTCACTTCACACGCCGCCCCTGGATGACAGGACGAGCTGCACGGGCGGGAAATGAACGCTTCTGGGAAAGCCCCGAGACAAAATCATTCTGTCATTTTGTAGCCTACCCTCCCACCCCCCGCCTGACATTTGATTTATGATCTGAAATGTGATTTTACTGTCAAGTACGATCGGCGGTGCCAAGGAGAGAGAGCGTCGCCGAGGTGAGACAAACGGCATCTCTTCGAGGAGGGGACGGAGGCCGCGATGAAAGAGCCATCCGCCGACAGCATCGGGGTTTAATGTGCGAGTTTAAAGGCGCAGGCGATGATGGATGGATTCTTTGTCCTGCTGCTCACACGCATCCTTCATTAAGACCGCACCGTAATTAGCCCTGGTTCTATACCACATTACCACTCCCCTCGTCGTCGTCGTCAGCGCATCTCGCTCCACGCGACTCCACACGCGTAATCCACACAGGACCACATTTAAAGTGGGGGGGACACATAGTCCTGATGTGCAGCCCCTCGGATTTGATTATTCACCAGCAGTTTCTCTGCATCGCGCGTAATCCGCACCAATCCCTAAAAAGATAAGCACATACAATGCAAATGAGTGCATCGCAGTCCCAAAGCCAAATTACACTCTTACGATTATAAGCAGCTGATTAATTGGGTCAAAACTGCATGCCACAGCCAGTGATTGTTTGATTTCCTGCTCGGCAAAAATCTGTCCTGCCATAAATTAGTGGGATCCCCGCAGTTTTCATCAAGTTTTTAGTTTTTCGCAAGCTTACTGTGCCTTGAAATATTGACGGTGGCACCTTTATGTATTTCGGGGTGACACATGCATTCTCTTTACCATTTTTTTTATTTTTAATTACGCCATTAAGAACGATGATGAAATCCAAGGGTAACGTTCTTTCATATTGTTTTACAATAGTTTGTCACCACACAGCACCCATTAGTGTGGCTTTATAATGACTGTGTGACTGATCGCGAGACAAATTCCTTCTTTATTTGAATGATGCAAGTAATAGTAATGTGCAACAGTGTTGGAGACCGGGATGAAGAAGAGGAGGCTCTGAATTGTTTCAGTCGCGCGGCTGCTTTTTACGTGAGAGCCAGATGAGCGAGGCCTGTATTCGAAGCCATGTTCCTGGAGATTCTTGTTTTGTTTTTTTGTGCGAGGACGGGGGCCAAGGCTGTGTGAATTTGTGTTTAGCCCCCCTCCCCTTTTTTATTTTTTTTCCTGTGAGCTTAAAGGGCTGGTTTTCTTCTTGGCAGACGAACAGAAGGCTGCATTGTGTGTGTCTGTAATCTCTTTACCTGGATTGGCAGCAAAACTAGCAAGTGCAGCTCCCAGTGTGGAATTGGCACTGAGGAGTCAATGTCACACTGAGCGAGCTGCCTTCCAAACAACCCAAAACTGGTTGTGTCTCTGCGAGACTGTGTGTGTGTGTGTGTGTGTCTGGATGACGGCGTGCAGTTTTTGGTTTTTTTCTTCGCAATTTGTGCATCTTTGTTCATTTCACAGGTGATATCCACAGCCCCAGCGCAAGCAATGCGGAGACAACAAACCCAAGCCAATGAATATGCCACACAGTCCAACTTTCTAACAACATCATATTATTATTATTATTGTGGTGTTTTGTGTGTCGCAATTTCAGAACGGCGCTTTCGAGAGCTAAAGTCTCTGCCCCGGGATACGCAAGCTCATAGTGCAACAAAGGCTCAAGTGGTATTAGGTGTCATTCCACACCAACTATTTGACATAAATTCGCCTCTCCCTCCTCCCTGTGTGAGAAGAAAAAAATAATTGGCCTCATTATCTTTCATCTCTTTGGCATATTACATTCATTATTTTATACAACGACTGCCAGTATGAGTCCTGTAACCTGGGAAGCGGAGCTGCGCCTCCACAGGTTAACTGTTGCTCCCCTGGAAGAAAGAAAGAAAAAAAAAAAAAAAGCCCCGGTGTTTGACGTCACCACAATGCCTCATCAGCCACCGGTGCTAGGGATTGAACATGGCCGACTGAGCAGAGGCCCGTCTGCAAAGTGATTGCTGGCTCATTGACTGAGTAGGAGAGTGGGGGGGGGGGGGGGGGTGGTACAGTTCGAGAAGAAATGGATGGAAGGGGGCAAGAAAAGAGACTGGAAAGAAGGGGGCCTGAGCACAAGAACAAGTAGGGTGAAGGCTTGGTGAGGGAGAAAAAGAGACGGAAATAGAAAAAAATAGGAAAGAAGAAGGAGCGCCTCAACGGGAAGCCTCCCCCTGCTGGCTCCTCTGGCTGGAAGCTGCCGCCGATGGCTTCAAAAGAGCGCCAGGCAGTCTAGGCCTCTGCTTCTAGCAATTAGAGATCACTCCAGCGGATGCCTCCTGGCCAGCCTGCAAATCCCTCAAAAATACCCTCTGATTACTACTGTAGGACACAGGCTGTTTACCAAATGGGTCTAGCACTGCTGAGAGTGAGGTTTGATAATGCCTCCTTTTGTTCAGGCAAGAGACGGCGCGGGGTCAGTCGGGTTTTCGAGATGGCGCGGCTTCAGAGATCAATTTCCACCAGCAGAAGACAAGTTAAACCAATTCCTTAATTCCTCATCCAAACAGCTCTGTAAGCAAATGGCCGGTGCTGTGTGTGTTTTCTTTGTTTCTTTACAAGCGAATTAAACCTATTTGAACAGAACTTCAGCAGCACTTTAACGAGGGCCAGGTCCTCTTTGATGATTAATTTCCCTCTCCGCAAATCCCTTTTTAAACAACTGAATCCCCGCCGGTTCCACAGGAGCCGCGGTGTTTACAGATGGCAGCTCCTCTGTGCTCCGCGACTCTACTGTATAGCGGCGGCACTGATGCGCGGTAAAACAATCCCCCCGCCACGCCCGACTTAACTGATTGACACGGCATCCGCGTCGAGCGTGAATCAGATATTCCTGCACTTTTTTCCCCCCGCGCGCGTTGCCTCGGCCCCCGCCAACACGAGCTGGCATTGCGTTCCCCCTCACCTTGACAGACCTGGTATTAGCGATTAGTGTGAATGTCATTTAAATGGCAGAGCTAATCACACACTCCGGGTCTGCCTCCACCTGAGGGCCCCCCCCCGTACGCCATGGGTCATAATCACGTCGACAAAGGAAATGATATGTTTAGATGTTTATCCGCTCTTAATAACTGCTCTTAGACGAGCTAGCGCCGTGCCTCATGGGTATATAAGCATGAAGCAGGGAGCCTGGCCTCTGGCCTCGTCCTCCTCATGGTGTTTGTTGTGATCCACGTCCCTTGACACCCGTGACCCAACAGGCCTCACCTCAAAATCAACACCGGCATCACAGTGGTAGCTGTGTACATGTCTGCCAGTGTTCGCCGATGAGCCCAATGAGACGGTTTGACAGGTAGGTGATTAAACGCGAGAGAATCCTCCTCTCCTTGTCACCTGTCTGTTTTCTCCTGCTGACATCTGCCCCTTCTATCAATGCTGCTGGAGTGTGTTTTTTTTGGGGGAGGGGGGGGGGGGTTTCGGTGTGCTTTAACCGAGCGGATGGGTTTGGTTTTGAATTAGAGTCTGCTGTGCCGGCCCTGCACGGCCACTGCAAGGGAGGGAGGATGGAGGCAGGAGATTGTGGAGGAAAGCCTGGGGTTTTAATCTCTTCCCCATGTTTATCTCGCCACCAGGAGACAAACCGTGTGCCATTAAAAACATCAGCTACTCCCACTGGTTGGCTGCGCGGCCGCACCTCTGAAGACATTTGAAGGACGAATTGAAAGCGACAAAAGAGTGGGGGGGGGGGAAAAATGCCGGAAAGGCACATTTGTGTATGATAGCCATGGTCTGATTTGTTTGTGTGTGTGAATTCGGAAAGCCGCATTGATTCGAATTTTCCTTGGATATACCGTGTGTGTGAATGGAAAGGCATGGTTGTCACGCGTGTGTGTGTGTGTCTACTGCATACTCGCAGTATATATATTCTCTTTTAAAAGCAGAAGAGCAAAAAAAAAATAAGCAAACATCTTTGGGCCTCAGCTGCTGCCACGCGGAATCAGTCTCTTCAGGAAATGAAAATGCCAGCTTGGAATTGTCATCATATTGAGAGTTGGCCGACCTTTAACCTTGTAATACCCCCACAGCTTCTCTATTTGTGACCTGCTGGATGCTCTTAGAAAGTGAAACCATCAGGGAGGATCCACTGCTCACATCATCATTCTCAGAACACCTAATAGTGGATTTACCAAGGTTAAACCTCCTGTGAGATTGCAGCCGCCCGTGACCTGGAATACCGAGTTTACATCCACTCGCACGCAAATACGCCCCCACACACACACACACACACACACGCACACGCACGCACGTTCTGCACGGGCGAGCTCACGTTAATCTGGATAATACGCAGCTATTTAAAACGTCCAGATATTTGAAAAGATATAGTGTTGTTTTTGCATCTATCGCGCATGAGGCGGTTCCAGAGACAGGAGAAGCTTCCCCTGTATTTTTACGGCCTGATTGGTGCCCACCCAGGCGTCTTACAGCTGAGCGCAGCACACGGGGGAATTATCCAAGTGTCTGCTGTGCAGTGTAAGTAAAATATGTCGCTTCGCGTCGGACATTTTTTTGTTGTAAACGTGCTGATCGCGTGGACGTGTTGTTGATAGCCTCCACGCCCACAGATGCACTGCGGGGACTTCTCCGCCCACCGCGCAGTTGTCCCCTTTTTGAATTTCTACTGATTTCATACACACGTTAAAAAGTCTTTGTGATGCAGCCTTTTAAGATAAATATGGTTCCCTGTTGTTTCAGTGCAAAGTAAAAAGACTATTTTGAGTCCACTGCAAATTCAAAAACGTATAGATACATTAACGTCTGCATTTTTTATATCTTTATAACTTGAAACGATGCTTGTGAACTGTTGCTGCCGATGATGTACATAAAACTTATTTGTCGTAATCCTTCTCATTACGGTGTACCGATAGATGGTCTCTGATGTATATACTTCAGAGGCATAGGAGAATAATTTACATTCACAGATGGCATTTAAAACCAGTCACTGGTGTTTCACTCGAGTACAAAAACAACAACACAAAACACAATTATTTCTGCTGCTCCTATTAATTAAAACACAGTTGGGGCCGTTTTGTTGAATGGTATGTCTTAGAATTTTAATATGATCACATTCTAGCCCTCAATACATTACATTTTTTCAATGGATTTTTCCCGGCTTCACCATAACTTTAATATAAGCCATCACGTTCCGATAAAAAAGGACGACATGAAACCCTCGAGCCTCAGCACAGCTGCTTTTGAAGCTGGTGTTTTCACTGGCCCTCTTCAGTGTAATGGCTGTCCCAAAATACACCAATCCACACGGCTGTAAATCACAATCAGCTGTTGAGCCGCAGCAATCACTTCTCACCGAAAAGATTCAAGAGTCAGATTACATCACCTTCAGTCCGGGCATCTAATCTTCAATTAAAAGGGGGGAAAGAACCACCTCGGGTTTCTTCCCTCCATTTGTTTTGTTCATATTCTTGTGTCTCATGTCCTTCTAAGTGCTCAGCCAACATGCCAGTCATCCCCCAATTCTCAGAGCCGTCCTCCCGCCTCCACTCTGCTGGCACGCCTCCGTGACGTCCCGTGTTTACTTGACCCAACCTTCACCGCGTATCGCCGCCGACTATACCCGCAGCTGATTGGCCTCCCAACACCCCTGCTGGTTCGCCACTTAAACTGTTTGTAGGCGGCTCTTTTTTGAAGTGAAGCTTTTTAAACGGAAGCAGCCAAAACAATCATAGCACCGCAGGGTACATCCTGGCACCGGCTGGTATGTTGCCAGACGAGATAGACTCGCTTGGTTTTTGTTGTTGTTGTCGTCGTTGTTTCTGAAGCGCGTATTCGTAGAAAGCACACAAAAAATGAAGCGTCGGTAATAACCCGCTACTCTGAAGGAGGCACGCAGGCTGCTTCGTGTATTTGTGTCTTGACATGCCTGAGACGGACACGCAAACACACTTAGACCGTTACGTAACGACTTCTTCCGACAGAAGATGAAGATGCATTTGAATATGGCGAGCTCCCCCCCCCATCACACAGCTGCCGTGATGACCTGTGATCGTCATCTCTGAGTGTGTGTGTGTGTGTGTGTGTGTGTGTGTGTGTGTTGTGTGGCTCCACACTGTAATAAGGGTTGCCTAGCCAAGCGTTGGTGTCAGGGCGGAGATGCCTGGCTCATTAGGTACCATGGCAGGATAATGTATGAACGGAGCTGGTGAAGGAGAGAGTGAGCAAGAGAGGGAAAAGGGGAGCAGCCATTGTTCTCCCTCTTCTCTCTCCTTTCTGTCTCTCGCCTCCTCCTCCTCCTTCTTCCTCGCTGCCAGTTTCTTCTTTGTGTGTGTGTGTGTGTGTGCCCCTGGGGATATTTAGGCTCCCTGGTCACATTATGCCCCTGTTTCCCGGTGCAGAGCTGCCACTCGGCGGGTTTCTACCATTTTATTCATAAATTAATGAATTTATTGGTTTATTAAATTTAATTCATTGCGTCTTGCATGGCGCTTGTTTTTGCGGCTCTGCTGCTCGATTGACAGGTTGCCAGTCATGGTGAGATTCCATATCCCATCGGCGTCACGCAGCACCACGTTGCTAATTGAGTTGAATGCGTAGCTCGTCTCCCCTCAGCGCATCCATCTGTCGCCGTCTTGTCATCAGTTTGTTCGCACTTGACAGGTTCCAAGTCGGCCTTTCTGTGTTTAACTGTGCGCCGCTGTGTAGGTGCGCTCTGTGTTTTTATTTATGCAAGGGAGTGCGTGTAGTACAATGTGATATAAAATGGGTGGCTGCCTGGGGGCCCGTTTCCCCGTATCGCGTGGCGTGCCTCACTATCGAGCCCCGCGGAGAACAAGCCCTCAGCCAGCCACCCTCTTTTTACACAACATTGGCCACTGCACACGTATTGATGCAAAAAAAACAACAACAACTAACGAACACGCAAACACCTCATATCAGTGGATATGCACGGGATGTCAGATTTATAGGGGTCATGGATGACACACGGCCGGTAGAGACCCTTGACATGGCAGCCCTCCAATAGTTCATCAGGTCACAAAGGGCCGCATGCGGTGATGATGATGATGATGATGATGTTTTTGTTTGCCTCTGTGGAAATTGGCGGTGCAGTTGCAGAGAAAGAGTTGGCATGGGGTTTGAGTTCATTCGTGCGTTGTGGCCACGTGAGCGCGCGCTCTTCGGGCCTGATCTATATCGGGCCCCTGCTGAGAGGGAGTGAACTCAAAGGACCCGAGAAAGTGCCCGTGTGATGTGCTCTCTGCCATCAGCAGATGGATGGCGTCTACGGTGTGTTTTACCAGCCGCACCTTCATCACCGCCCTTTCATCAGCGCCTAGTCTCAAAGTTGCGTGTGCGCGAGTAAAAAAAAAAAAAAAAGGCGGGAAGAGAGAGAGCTAGAGAGACAGGAGGAGGAGGAGGAGCGTTGATGTTACTTCACACGGCAGCTTTGATACGGTCGGGAGCGTGCCGTACGACTTTGGAGGAGGAGGTTCACTGCGCTCCTCTGTCAGCAAGCTTTTGGGAGGGGACTCTGTCTGGAGGGGAGCCTCGAATATTTTTCTTTTTTTGTAGGCCCCGAGTGTTTTCTCGATACCTTCAGAGGCAGCTCCCCTGTCTGCCTGTGTGTGAGCGATTGTGTCTCCCTGTGTTTGTGTACTCGGAGCATGCGGGAACCAACTCCTTACGCGCTACAAATGAGCAGCTGCCTTATCATCAATCCCGCCTTTCACGCTCATGTGAACTTCATTATAAACAGATACTACTCGGGGAGGTGGTTGTGTGTGCGCGTGCGCGTACATTTGCACGTGCGCGCACCCCCCCCCCCCCTCTCCAAACTGCCACAGTTGAAGAGCAGTTGCATCAAAGGCAGCTGTCTCTCATCTCGCATTATCTCCGTCATCTTTTCCTCGCCGCCTCACACGATTCTTTTTTCTTCTTTTGCTTACTCCCCTGCGCTCCTCCCTCTCTCTCTCCCTCTCTCTCTTTTATTTCTCACCTTTTACCACTGTTGTTGCTCTACCTACATACCTGCCTGCCTGCCAGGGACATTCTCATTCAAAGATTCTTTTTTATTTATTTTTCTTTAGATTCATTTGCCAATTCTGGAGAGTTCACATTTTTGTTTTTCAAAGGATCCATTTCACAGGTTCTTCCCTGTCCACCAACCTGCAAAACCCAGTCCCCACCCCACCACCACCACCCAATCCATCAGACAGCAGCAGCCAGCCTCACCGACTCCAGCCTCATTTCTCATAAATTAGTCTTACCTCTCACACACACTTTCTCTTTTGTTTCTCGCTCTTACTCATTCCATTCTCCCCATGCCCTCTCCCGCCTTCCATCTCTCTCTGGTCCTCACATTTCATTTTTCTTCCTACAAATGCCACACAGCAGTCCCTTAAGAAATGTCATTTCTGTCTTCTCCTTTTGTTCTGTAATTTCTCCGTGTCCCTCCTCCTCTCTTGGGAATTCATTTATCGTTCGCTGTTCTCCTGTCCCCAGCTCTCTGATCTCTCTGTCTAAGTCTCCCTCTCTCTGTCTGTCTCTCTGTCTTTGTCTCTCACACTCCACTTCCCCATTTCTCTCTTCTTCCCCCCTTCTCTCCCTCTTGCACACAGGTAATTCAGTAAAATTGTGAAATGGCGTATATTGGCATGAATATTGGCATTGGTTGATGTTTGTTTTTTTGCCAAATCAAAGCATTGATAATGACACAAAAGAAGACAAATTGGTTGAGTATAGTTAATCTGTCTTTGTGTGTCCTTTTAAAAGGTTCCAATCTCCTTGTAAAGATATATATTTACGTATTTATATTTGTTTGCCACGAATTATCGAGGTAGGATTTGCGTATCAAATTTACAAGGTTGACGTTTTTCTTTTTCTTTTTTTAAATTTGATCATGAAGCTTTGTTTTATTGAAAGCAAGAAAGGTCCAACATCTGGAACAGTAAACAGGCAACACCAGAATAGATGGTGCCATAGTTGGAGCCCATTTACACAACACAATCATTCCACAAACTCATAAACACCTATAATATATAACGTCTGCTCATATTTAAACTGACAGGCGTAGCCATACCAGCCCGATCCGTATGGGAGATCCTTTTTTTTACGCCATGAGGTTTGCATACCAGTGGTCAAGATGGCAAATTAGCTTCGACAACCACTTTGCATCGCCACCCAGCACAGAACAAAACCAAGAAGCCATTTTAACCCAGAACAATCGCCGGTTATCTTTCCCCCTCCGGTACTCGTGAGATAATCCTTGTCACAGAGAGACCCTCAGATCGAGCTTGGATGCTTTGGAGGAAATTGGTAAGATGTATCACAGAAATCCAATGCTTCAAATTTGATTCTGATTCTTGTGTGCGGGGTAAACCATCACACGCTGCACACATGCTCCCTTGTGGTCGGAGAACCAATTTGTTAGGCCTCTGACATCAGACTAGCCGGCTTTATGAGAACGCACAGGTCTCAGCCCCCGACGTTCAAACGCATTTGTCCCATTTGCTGCGGACCGAATTTAGTTGTGCTTACGTTGACGGATTTGAATCCACAGTTTCATCATCGCGGCGTTTTTTTATGTCGACGCGTAGCAGCAGTTTTTGGGGGGAAGGAAATCTCGCACTCAGGATCGGAATATCCATTTCGATGTATCTGGAATTAGACGTGGATCAATAATGTAACGTTGGGGTCAGATGGAGCTGGACAAATTCTGCTCTGCGTGCGCTGCTGGCGGTCTTTCTTTGAATCTTAAACATGGCTCTATAGAACACTTGATGAATGAATAATATAATTATCTCTCTCTCTCTCTGTCTGTCTCTGTGTCTTTCAGTCTCTCTGTATGTCTCTTCTCTCTCTCTGTGCCTGAGCCTGTTTTTTTTTTTTTTGCCAAACCAGAAGTGACTCTTCCCCGGTGGATCTCTCGGTGAAAAGATTCCACTTGAGAACAGTTCTCTGGCGTGCAGGCATGCAGGCACTTGTGTTCCATCAAAATGCTAATAATATCATCTGCAATATCCAGAGCAATATTATTCTAGTGCTAATTGGTGGAAAAAAAATGTTGATGGGAGCACCTGCCCACCCCGCTACTCAATTATTTTTAATTACAATGGCTGTAATAAAAGGGAACAAATTGTGTAATGATCAATGTTTCCTCGGCGAGGTGACAGTTTTGCTCTTATTTGCTTTAGCGCGGCCGCCTCATTCAGATGGCAGCGAGATACTCGTGTTTGAGTCGAGCAGCTCTAAGTGAACGTGGGCTCCTCCAGGGAGGAAACCTCTCTTCCCTTTCGGTTTCATGCGCCATGATTTATCCCTCACGCCACACGTCGCTAGAAGTGGTCTTTGGGGCGGTTCACGCGTGCCGATAGGCGCCGCGGCTCCTCGTGATTTCCTCACTTGAGTGTGGCCTCTGCGTCATACATGTGTGTGGAGGAAGAGAGGGCGATATCGTGAGCAACTAAAAATAGGCAACTAAAAAATAACAGCGAAAGATTCGCTGAAACCAAGTGAAAAAACAAAAAAAAAACAATTATTTCGAAAGAATCCCTGTCTTGCAAATTGTCAAATTAACTTTTTTCTTCGCAGTGGCTGGTGAGAGGGGTAATTAATCGCTTCTTTTTGGGGAGTTCTTCCCGAGTATGTGTCAGTTTTTCTGGCTGCCTTCAAGGTGATAATGCTCTCCGGCTGTTGCCCTCAGGGACTGCTCCATCTTATGAACTAGTCTTGGGAGACAGGGCTGCCATGCGGCCTGCTTTACGGCCTGCAGGGACAGAGAAGGGCCACTAAGTCTTGTCGCTGTCTTCTCCGGCCCCAAACGTCCCCCACCTCGCCGTACGTCTTTGTATTCACGATCGGACCGGCGGGGTGTGTGTGTGTGTGTGTGTGTGTGTGTGTGTGTGTGTGTGTGTGTGTGTGTGTGTGTGTGTGTGTGTGTGTGCGCGAGCCTGCACACGCCCGACTGAACCGAGGGGGGAATAGTTAAGCAGTCGAGAGAGACGCTGATTAAATATAATCACTTAGTCTCCGTGATGGATCGTGTTTGACGACACAAAGTTGCCGGTGTGGAGTTAAAGAGGTTGGATCCACATCCAGGAGAGGCAGGTTGGGAAGAAGCTACATTTCAGATAGCGGCGCTCTCTTTCTCCCACATGTGTACCGTATTCCTTACAACGGAGTCATTTTGTTGTGTGGTAAGATGAGGCCGGGGGTCGCTGGGGTTGAGCAAACCGAGTTGGCAGCCTGCCACGGCCGACTGGACGTAGCAGATTGTGGAAACCCCTCCAAATTGTAGGGACAAAGAAACTGTATCGAACGCGAGTCAGTCCTGTTGTGGCTAATAACCGATCCCTAGTTGCGAGCGCAGTATTAACGTCAGGCCGTCTTCACCCACAATGGCCGCCATCGAGGTTGTATTGATGATTTAAGTGGACACATGGACATATGCAGCAGGTAGGCCTGCAGACAAACTAGTGAACCAGCAAGGGAGTGTAAGGTGGGGAGAACACGCAGGATAATGCAAACCCATAACTTCAACAGGAAGCTGTATCCAGATGTTGCCTCTGGAGCATATCTGACCAGTGGATATTATTTTCACGCAAACACTCACAAAACGCGACGTATGAAAAAAAAGAACTGTATAAGACACCTGAACCAGAGCGTGTCAGAAACTGTCAAAACTCAAGATGAGGTGGCACAAACACGACAGATGCGTAGGTGTGTTTTGTACGCGCACACTCTGCAGCTTATAGCCCCAAAATGCCAAATTGGCTATTAACCTTCCTTTTTTTTTTTTTATCCATTAGTTTTAGTATGTGGCAATTTTTTCCAGTGTGTTGTATATGGGCATCTTTCATAGTGCCACTTCTAATAAGAAACAAAATTGCGTGGCAGTCGGGTAAAAGTAGCATTCTGGCGGGCAGGAGGAAGACAAATGGCAGGTGTCTGCAGCGCGGCCTGTTAATCCCCGCGCGTTAAGTCTGCCTTAGAATGACACACTATATGGAAAGAGAACTGTCGCAGAACATTGGCTTTCAAAGCAGCGAAATGTAAAAAAAGGACAAAGAAAATCAAACCTCACTGCTGTTTACTTAATGTCTAGTTTGTGTTCGCTGAGAAAAATCAATCTTGGAAAGATTTACCAAATGTAGACAAATTAGCCGGCATAAATTAGCCAGAGCATATTCATTACGCCCATCTCTCAGTGGAATACGCCGCCCGCTGCAGTGTCTTTACCGTTTAACTGCACTATCATAAATGTAATCATGTATTTAATCTTATAGTGTCTGACGGTGATAAACTCTGCCTCTTAACCATTTCACAGTCCATACCAATAATGCAGGTACACACACACCCAAATCTGAATTCTCTCCCCACATATTCTGTGTGTTTTAGTGAGCTTAACCTCAGTTTGAGCCTCTGAGCTCATTTTTCAAACCGCTCCTTATCCTGCCCGTGTTCAGTTTCTGTGTTATTGTCCTGTCTTTCATGCATCAATAGATGGATTATTATACATCCCTGTTTGTAATTGGAGGGCAGGTTAGACAAGAGGATAATTAAAAATAGTGTGTGTTGCTACTCCATCTACTTTCTGTTACTTTCTTGATGTGCGTGGCTCGCTGCGTTTCCCTGCCCTCCTTTGTCCTCCAAGTTAATGTTGTTGATGTGGCACTTACTGAGGACACACAGCCTCGCTGAGACACACACACACACACACACACACACACACACACACACACACACACACACACAGTTGTGGAAGAACTTACTTCTGCCAGAGTGGATACAGCAATGTTTTACACTTATAATGAGCCAAGTTGTCATGTTATTCTGAGTCTTGATTTATTTTTGGATTGGTTCACATAACTTTAGTGAAGGAGCAAAGCGGGGCTGATTTGTCAATTGATGGGAAATGAATACTTATTTTGAAAATTGGTTCATATTTTTTTATTTTATTTCAGCAAAAATCCATGAAAAAGGTCTTATCCATGGTTTATCTTTGTAGATTGAAATGTGTTGGGGTCGTGGACAGCTGTTTACCACGTCACGCATGGATTTGGTAACTCGTGATGGGCATTTTTAATATTTTTTTTTTATAAATCTTGAATAAATCAATTATTTAGAAATGAAACAAACTCTGTTGCTGTCCAAAAGCAACAGACTCAGTCACTGCGGGTTACTGGATCTAACGTGTGTATGTTTAACCCTATCTAATGAAGGCTGGAGATAACCACAAAAGGATTATTCTTTCCTCTGGAAAGCTCGCGGTTGCACCAGAGATAATGTTAGAGCTCAGACAATATTGCATGGGCTGACAGGTCGGGTCCCCAGCTGGCAAAGGCTGACCACACTCGGATCGTAGTATCGCCTCCAGCAACAGGAAAATTGGAATGACTGTGGCAAAGTCATGGATACAACCACCAAGACGTGAGCAGGGAGCCATGTGTTTGTGTCCGCGAGTCTGGAGGCCAGTCCTCATTACAGTGGCTGGTAAAATATTACAGTTCAGCTGACACTGTCTAAGTGAATTGTCCAGAGCGGTTTTGACAGCTCGTGGAAGGCAGGGCTGGATTATGATGGATGATGACAACAGGGGTGGTGCAGAAAGGAGCGTTGATGTGTTTTGTTGCTCATGCAAGAGCTAATACGTACACCTAATGTGGTGCGGTTTGGGCTGGCGGTGTGCAGACGCACTCGCGTGGAGATGCCTGATGGGTATGTTAAAATGTTGTTCCTACCTACAGAATTCGTTCAGGGCCCTCACAGACCCAAATGGTCCTCTCTCCGTGAAAAGGGAGAAAAAAAAAAAAAAAGTCTCATTACTGTTGTTTGCCATTCCGTCTGCTTTTGCGATACTATTCTTGCGTCATTCGCGGCTCGCTGTTTGTGGGAGAGGTATCCACACCTAAACAGTTAGATGTCATCGGCTTCCTGTTTTCCTATCAATACAGTTTTATGTCACGAACATAACTAGTTCCTGCTGGCAAGTGGAAAAATGTATCCGTTTATTGAGGGAAAAGCTGACTGCAGTCTTTTAAAGCTTCAGTCTCCCTTTTTTTTTTTTCATCAATATAAAAAAAAAAAAGCCAATGAAAAATTATCAAAGGCAATATCAAAGCACAACAAAAAAAAAAAAAAAAAACTGAACAGACCGCTGACCCTCACATGCAGTCTTAACTTTTCAGGGGCCAGAAGTAAAGTAAACTCATTGAACTTGCTTGTACTGTGTTCAGTGCAAAAGCCCTAAGAAGTGTTCACAGCACCGTTGTCCACAACATGCTCGATGAAAGTGATATAAATCAATCTGAACGTCAAAGCTGCTGGGCTTTCAAAGTCGCTGTGGTTGTGTGTGTCTGAGTATATTTATGTGTGAGCGTGTGTGTGGAGAGAGATAGAGAGACTGAGCCTTTTATCAGATAGCTACGCCTACCATTTTAGGGCGAGTGTGAGTAATGGACACCAGCACCCGGTTTGTAAAAGGACTGAATCTGAATCCTCTCCACTCAACGTTTACTTGCGAGCGCTAATATACCGGATACGTCCAAATATCCGGTCTAGATGGAAGGACCTCTTCAAGCAAAGCGTTTTTTTTCTTTCTCCCCTCTCTATTTACCTGCGTGTCTCCTTCTCATCCCCTGTGCACATTAAGGCAGGGTCAGTGTATTAGAGGGCTTGAACGAGTGGGCCCAGAATGACGCCGACCTTTCTTCCTCCTGCCCTTCGTTGGAGCAGATGGGATAAGGAGAACGCTTCATCCCCAGGTTCACCGGTCTTTTGGCTTCTTCTGGCGCGGCCAATCCATCTCCCAGTAGTCACTGTAGCTTCTGGGTCCGTGCCCGTTCTCCTTTCCTCTCGTCCTCCCTCCAAACACTGACTCGTTCACTCATTTCCATCCTTCCCTCCCTCCCTCCCTCTCTCTCTCCCGCTCGCATCCACTCTCCTCGTCTCAATTTGGCCGCCAGGGAGGTGTGTGGCACTGAAGCAAGCATTATTGATAGAGCATCTGTTTAGACATGGTGCAGGATCGGTGGCATGTGGGCGAGCAGCTGGGGGTTCGAGCAGGGGAGACATTATGTCATATTACATATCTTGATATGTTTCGTTCACTTGTACGCGTGCCCGTTTCACAGGCACACACACTCCCGCAGACGCCGAGGAAACACAAACACATGCCGCCGCCATCCCCAACACGATTATTGGTTTCCATCTCAGCTTGGAAGATGTGGGATCCCGGGCTGGTTCGCTACAAGGGTGGTTTAAATAATTTATGGGCCGTGTGCTCAAAGTTGTCTAATGTCACTCACTATACTGTGCAGCAGCAGTTACAAAAGTCATTTTTAGAGGCCGTTTCAGACCAGGGAGCCAGAGGCGAATATCCTGGCATCATGGCTTTATTGGGGCAGCCAGATAGACAGAGTAGCCCTATCCAGATAATCACCACACATCTCTTCTAGATGGCCAAACTTGTCAAAGCTCCTGCAGCACCCTGCCAATAGATTTTCATCCTTGGCAGCAGATGAAACCGAGGATTTTATGGCATTTTAAACTACACAAAGCCTGCGTGGTGGATCTATGTAGCAACGAAGTGGCAATATTTTCATCATTTGATGCACCTTCTTCTTTTCTGGCATCAGTAGGAGCGGTAATATGGTTGTCCCCCTGTATGTGTTTGACTGCACCTAGTTCCTAACATAACATAGAACCAGTTCCCATTTGACGAACCATTAAAAACACGGTCATAATTTGTTTTGCAAATGACTTTAGAAGTTGTGACAGACTGCCGAAGGCTAAAATGAATAAGATGCAAAAGGAGGCTGTGTAACTTGAACTAACCGAGCACATGTTCTGCATTCTAAATAGCTTTTAAAACCCCGTCAAGAGCAAACCATAAGAGTCTTAAATGTCCTTATGGTTTTAATGACGCCGACAAATCCTGCTTTACCTTTTCAAAATATATATTTGTTCATTTCTGATGTGACCTTCACCCATTCTTAGCAACCTACCTGCTTGAAGAGTCACCTAGTTGCAAACCTTTTGGTCACAGCAGACATGTTGTCATGTGACAACAGGGAAAAAGCACAGGTGCACTTAATAACATGATTAGTGGCTGCATTCCAATTCTTATTTTATTTTTTTACAACTGTGCTGTTATATTTATTACAAGGCAAAATGCCCGCTGCGGGGAAAGTCCGCCTGCACTTTTATTTATCTTTGCTTGATAAGCGCCCTTAGACCAGGCCGTGCTTTATTACCAGCCGGCTAGTTTTAGTGCACCTGTTGCCTCATCGTACACATGTGCCGTAGGTTTGTTGTTTGTACAAGAAGTCTGTGACCTCACATGATCCTCTGCATAGCCCTGCTTATCTTCAGCCTTATGAGGGGTCTAATCAGCCAGAATAAGTGAAAACACCTGTGCGAGTGCTGTATGCAGCCTTCAAGTCCCTACACATCGCTGGCACACCCGCACAGGTGTTGTCAATCACTTTGCAATTACTTTAGTCGATGAGACCACTTCACAGTGTGGGCATATATACATTAAATTGTATTTCCAAATTAACCATTTTCTTGCCATATGAGATAATATTAATATACTATATCCATAACAAATCTGTATTGTCTCATAATATTGTATTTTCAAGAATACAGTCTTGGATATCAGCCACTTATCTGTCAGTTAGGATTATTACAAGAATTCACTTTAGCGGTTTTCAAGCTTTTTCTTTTCTTTTTACCACTTTGGAGGCCCATTCGGAGCATCTCGTTTTTCAAAGGAACAACTTCATGGCTTAAGTATGCAAATGCTCAGTGCACACCTGATCTCTGCTTTGAGTGGCAGAGATCAGGTGTGCACAATCATTTCATCAAATGGAAATTTCAGTCTTCACTGAAAAGGTGCAGGTGCAAGTCCAGATGAATACTCTAGTGATTGTATCTCTTTCCCTGCAGCTTGCTTTCTTTATGCATAATTAGTTTAGTTTTTAAAGTATGTTGTTTCTGCTTAAGGTATGTGGGTGTATGGAGATAAATGCAAAACAACTACTCTAAATCTACTCTTCTTATGATGTCACTTGTGCATTGACTGTCTTTGAGTCTGTCCTGACCGGTAGTGATGGTACTAGAATGACATTTTCCCTTTTCTTCCTTCTTTTTTTTTCTTTTTCTCCCCCCTGCTATTTTGAATTTGCACGTAAATACCAGATGATGATAATACGAGAGATCACTGTTCATCATTTGATCTTTTTTTTGCTCGCTGATGATCTAAGGTCAAGTTCACTGTGACCTGTGACAAAACACATTATTACAATTTCACACAAGTGTCTAATCGGATTAAATGATGAAGTGATGACGTTTTGGACAGACATGGATATAAACTGCAACATGTCTGTTTCAGCGGAGGCATGCAACCGCAAGCCGGTAATACTCGTTTTTTCCTTTGCATAAATAATGACATTAAGAGCTTTGCATTTGCCGCTTCTCATTTGAATTCTACTTAATTCTCACTCCAACACAAAGTGGCTGAAAACCTACTGCACACTATGTGCGTGTGTACAGAGCGGAGAAATTACATTTACATTTCATTTTAGGTGGGAAGCAGCAATAAAAAGCCATGTTGCACCAGAGTTTGAAACTCTGCTCCCACCTCCGTGTTAAACCGCGGTCGCCGATGTTGGCTTACAAGGTTTTTACTGTGAAGCGGCCGCAGGAAGCGTGGGATTTCTTCAGCGGTAGCTTGACAAGAACGGCAAAAGCCAATCCAATCAAAATGAGTTGGTGACTGTGGTCAATATGTTTGCTTAACAATAACAATGTTATTGAAGTGTAAACAAAGCTACCGTGATAGGCATTTCTTTGGCCTTCATTTGTTCGTACAGACACGGCGGGCCGTCATTTAAATACCAACCTGTACACGTGTCTAAAATGTGTGCAGCTTTTGGATGGAAAGGACCAGTTGTCCAGTCCACTCTGGCAATGGCCGCCCAGTTTGCAAGCTGCCCCGACCGCAGACACTCTTAGCGGTCAGCTATGGGTTCACGGGCCAGGGACGGAACGATCTTCCGTGCCATTTGTTGTGTCTGACCTTTAAGATGAAGAAGCGCAGGGAGAGTGACCCCTGGCAGGGTTTGTTCAAAGAGCAGCCTCTTGGTAATGGGGGGTCCACAGCCTGGCAACATGCTGGGGGATTGATCAGCCCCTTACTCAAAGGCCAAATACAGAAAGCCCAGCCAGAGGAGAAGGCCATGCAGGATGTGGAGCCATCCTTTCGCTTTGAAGCCCTCTCCAATACCTCATCTGTTTCACTGCATGAATAAACATGTCCAACTCCTATCTGGTAAATCTTCTCCTCTGTCCTTTACCTCTTCTGTCCTCTTTACTCCTGGATGAGCTAACGGTTGCCTCGCTGCAGATGGAAAGATATTAGTGGAGGTCACAAAATCCTTTTTTTGTTTGTTTTTTTTGTCAGGTTTCCACTCGTTCTCCACATCTTTCTTGTCTGGCTCGCTCCCTCGCTCCCTGCTTCTCGCGTGAATACTTCCTGTGCTGTAGCGTTGTTGCACAGGATTAAATCCACTCATTTAGAGCTTGCATTGCTTCCACAGATGTCAGCTTTGAGATTGAAATGAGCTCCCCTTCTGCAAAGAGGCTGAGTTAAAAGGAGGGGAAGAGGGTACTAAACAGAGATGCAAAGTCTTTTCAGTCCCATAAGTGGAGCCAGTCCCACACGTGTTCGGTTGACCGAGGATTGAAATGAGCGAGTATGGAAATACTGTTGATAATCATGGACCACACCTATGGCGGAAAAACATTATATGGCATTTTTATGTTTGTTTTTTTGTTTGCAAATGTCCCATTTGTCAGAAATCACCCAATACATGTATACCTTTGTGGACAGCATCAGATTACAGTGACCAAGAGTGTTGCCACTTCCACGTAGATGATGATCTCCAATAATGAAGTGTTTAAACTAGCAGCATGTACAGTAACTTAAGCGGAGACACTATAGGTGTATGGGTAATACATACATTGTAAAATAAAACTACATTATTTTTTTTCACATATAGTTACAGTATATATAAATGTATTTCAAATATTCAAATATAAAAATGAGGCATTTAAGTTGTCAAATATGTCCTAATTTGCATACATTTCCAGAACAGAAATCTGAACACTGGATAGAGCCAGGATCAAAATTCTTGTTTCAATGCATTGACATATGAGAGTCAATGGGTTTTTTTATGGAGGGAATATCTATTTTCATCACTCCATAAATCAGACTGTCAACCGCCATAAAAATCCATTTTGGCCATGTTTTTAGGAATAACATGTTCTATAAATCAATCCATGAATGATATATGAAGAAACCTCTCGATATAACCCCTCACAACATGGACAGGAATGAACCTGGACGGTTTGCTGTATGTACGTGCTACACAAGATTTCTGGCTCAAAGTATGACTATATTTTTACGTGAATTTAGGAGAAAGCCAGAGACGCAGATAGACAAAGAAGTTAAATAATGCATGTTGAACATCTCCACAGCCTCCCACGGCTTCAAGAGGGCGCAGATTAGCTGTGACTTCTTAAAGTTTGGCCTCTGCATCTCTGCTAATTGGAGGTCATGACCTTTTCATGACGCTTCCTCAGGTGTTCCTTTTTGGAAGGGCCAACGTAACAAAAAGGCAATCGCAAATCAATGAGATGAATGACTTCAACGAAAGACGTAAACAAGCGGCGGTTACGGTCGTCCGTTCCAAACTGCCCAAAGGCAGCGATGAAAGGATGTTCTGGCGTTACTATGACGCCACCTCATGTTCAGTTTATCGTTTGATTATATACCCAATTATAGGTAAGCATTTAAACAAAAGCCTGGATGTTGTGAACAGACTCTGTCTGCAGTTGAACTACGCTGCTGTACTTTGGGGAGAGAGGGAGGGAGAGAGGGAGGGAGGGAGAGGGAGAGGGAGAGAGAGAGAGAGAGAGAGAGAGAGAGAGAGAGAGAGAGAGAGAGAGAGAGAGAGAGAGAGAGAGAGAGAGAGAGAGAGAGAGAGAGAGAGAGAGAGAGAGAGAGAGAGAGAGAGAGAGAGAGAGAGAGAGAGAGAGAGAGAGAGAGAGAGAGAGAGAATAAGGGTGCTCATGAAGCAAGCGAAGCCTGCCTTGATTACAAGGGTCAATAGCATCAGGATGACATCATCTCGCATCGCTTGATGAGTCCATGATGTCATGATCTGAGCTCTGTGTGTGTGTGTGCGCACGCACACGTGGAGAATGGGAAAGGCTTTCTGTGGAACAGTACTCTTCTTCACCATAAGACCATAAAAGCATCTGTAAAGTAAACACAAGTGGCAGTTCCGCCTCTAAGCATTTGGCTCACTCAGTGAAAGCAATCTCTGCTAAATGGTAATGGTACTCTGCAAAGTGGCATCATCAGTGTTCTTCATTTTAGATGAACTGCTACTGTGTCACGCCTTTAAATATACCCTGTGCTTAAATACTAATAACAATCTGACCATACAGGCGACGAGAGGCCCAATTCGCTGGAATCAATTTTACTCTGCACCCCCCCTTTTGCACGTAATTCAGTGCTTTAAAACCTTGTTGTTTGCAGAGGATTATTTTGATTAAATGCTTTTAGACCCTGATTGAATTCCCCTGTAGAGGCTCTGGTGGGAGGTGTTGGCATCCAACAACATCCTGCCAGGTTTTCTATTCAGACCAACCCCCCCAAAAAAACATAAAGAAACCCCCACTGTTTCCATATGTACGAACTTCTGAGCAATCTGCTCTTCCATTTCTCTGCCTCTGCTCGCCACTTATTATTCCCCTTTCTGGTCCCGCGCGCTCGTCAGGAATGAGAAATGCTAATTAAGTTTAATGAAATTGATATCTATATCAATAGGTCAGACGCACACAAAAGGTGCATATCTGTTTCATTCATTCCAAGTCCCACGTTGCTTCACACCTCCAAAGGAATTCATCTCGTCGCCTCGAAGCCTTTTCGGGAAAGGCTCCGGCCCCCACCTCCCACCACATTCCTCCCTGCATCGGTTGCTACTGTATGCGATAGAAATTGAGACGTCTATTAAGCTCGGCCTATTGCTCGGCACAAAAGAGTCTGACATTCTTGAATGAAGAATCCCCTCGTGGTTCAAACCTTTGGATCTCATTACACCCATACTCCATTTGTACCAAAGGAATCCTATCAGCGCTGTGCAATTATGTTCAGGTTGGTTTTTCCCTATTTTTGTAACTCACATCCCATCCACTTGTGTCGCCGGCTTGTTGTCTCATCCTCAGCGATGTTTACCTAACCTCGCCTGTGTTTGCCTCGCGGCCTCCTCCATCTGTAGCCACTCGCATCCAACATTAGAGATGTGCCGCTGTCCGCGCCGCGAATGCTATGTGTCTTTTAGGCAAGTGCAGCGGCATCAAGAAGAGATGCGGGGATAATGCTTGCGAAAGCACAGCGGCTCCGGCTGTGTGTTTTCTTTTGCATGGCCGTGGTGTGTGTGTGTGTGTGTGTGTGTGTGTGTGTGTGTGTGTGTGTGTGTGTGCGTGTGAATGTGCGCTTGTTTTACGGGTATCAGCCGACGGAATTGGATTACTCCGGAGGAGAGAGCGTTAATTTTTCCATCATCTTATCATGGACAGAGGTCCCTTCATTGATTAGGTGAGGTTCACGGCCGTTCCCCTGTTTGTTTTTACAACGCTGTCAACTGAATTTCAGTGACGCCACGTTGAGGAAATTAAACTAAGATGAGCGGAGGGTATTTTTCATTTACCGGGAATACAAAAATTGTTGTGTTTTCGTTACGCATCCAGACTTTTGAAAACTTAACTTGAAAAATTAATGCAAATGACGCTGACACTTTCCATTGCACCCACTTGTCAATATTTATAATGCTTTAGTCAATAATCTTAACACATAAGAAAGTATTTTTAGAATGATGTATACGATCAGGTATCATAATACTTCATAACTGCTGGTCACTCGATGACATTTTTATTTTATTTTTGCAAGAATTATAGTGTATTATAATTCCCATAGTTTTAATACATAAAAATAAATCTAATAATGTATTATAATCTCTCTGATAATGCATTATTATTAGATTTTAAGTTACTCTACCACTAAGTGGTCATTGTTTAATTTAAGCAAAGTAATGTTTTTTTTGTTTTATTCTTGCATAGATTTAACAATATGTAAGTACATTGTACAAGCAGATTATAACACATAGGTATGTTTATAGTGCCTTATGGATATGGGCATCTTAGAAAGTGCTGCCAAAATAGAAAAGTACTCCAAAGCCAGCGCAAGTACAGTCTACTTTAGAGTTGTTGTTTTTTATGTAATCGGTGTTTCAGTGCAGCAATTCCATGGAAACAGCAACATCTATGCTGTTCCTGGATGTCACTGGATGACGATGTTGGTCTAATGCTGTAGGGTGGATCCACTGGGTGCAGCTAACCCAATCATTATCCACACACTGAGCGCCAAGAGAAGGTTTACAGTGAGAGATTATAAATATCGAGAGAGAGAGAGAGAGAGAGGAAGTCACACAGAGAAAGAGAGGGAACAAGAGAGCAGTTTTTCCTTTCCCAAATGGACCGGGCGCATTGGGAACCCGACCAAGTATTGTCATGACCTAATTTCCACAGACTGCAAGAATACTGTGTTTTTGCTGTATAGTGTCGGTGTTGGTCTCCACATTACCAACATGTGTTTCTCCAGCCCAACCTCCCAGTCAGATTGCACATATCAGGGACAAATGTTTGACATTGCTGGGGCTACATGGAATTCAATGAACACATTTTCACAGAGCTGGAGTCTCAGTTAGGTCACGTGTTCAAGGATAATGAGGAGCCATCCAAGTCCATTATGTTCATGAATCTGCTATCACTTCGTGAAGTGGAATATGAAACTGAATATATTGTGATTAATCATGAGCCTCCCAGCCAGTGATGCTACTTGTCAGATTTTAAAACAGCTTTAGCAATCACAGTGGTGCAAGGACAAAAAGAGGAGAGAAAAAAAGCTCTCTTCAAATGTCGAGGAATAGTCTGAACTGGCTTCTCCAGATCAGGAAATACTCAAATATACTTAAGCTCCATACCTGTACATATACGCAACATTTCAGAGGGGACATGTTTCAGCTCATTGCTGCTCTATATTTATGGAATGGCTGAAGTTAATAGTTACTTGGTTACAATTTACTTTGTTGATACTATATATTGTCTTAGATTTTCGATATTGTGATATGGCAAAAGTGTTGTCAAAATATCAAATTCGTCAATATATTGTAAAGGTACCACTATTTTCGTTATCTCCGTATCGCCCAGCCCTCGGCTCGTCGGGGTCCGGAGCTACGCTAACGTCCTAGTATATGTGTTAGTGTGTCAGTGGCACGACTGCTGGCAGTAGCCGTTCCATATGTTGTCTGCTGTGACTGGTCTCAGGTCATTAGACAAGTTTAGCTTCATCTGGGACAGCTACGACATTGATTTCTGCTAACGCATAAATTAAACAGGCCATAATTCTTTGGAATGGTTGATACTGCAGTGCATTCTGCTTCTACTTACATACTTTTGGGTTTAAGGGTATTTCTACTGGCAATGGAACAATTTTGCAATGCTGTACTGATACTTTCAAATGCTTTATAATGATAATAATCTTTATTAATTGAAGATATTTTTATAAGATAAGATCCGAGTACTTAACTACCAGTTCTACCACTGCATGTGTTGCACAGTACTATAAAGCAGACACATGGAGAAAGATATTCAGAAAAATATATACAACATACATCATATGATGATGAAGCTCATGAAAAGTCAAATATGTTTGTTTTCTCACTGGCATCTTCTTTTCAAGGGGGCTGGTCTGTCCTCAGGTCCCGAGCTGCGTCTGCTTTACAAATGGACAGAGGCTCTTTGTCGTGTTTGACCTGCGGGCTGATTTCCCTCCATCTGATGACACAGATAGGCACTTGTGAACACGCTCGGCTCTCTCTGGCAGCGGGAACCTTTGGTTCCAAGCGGCGAAAAACGTCCCCGGCACTTCACTTTGCGGTTGTCCTGGTGTTTTGCCGTGCTGCTTTTTCATTCCAGTGAAGTCCCTTTTAGCTATAGCTAAAATTTCTTCAAGTGCCCCCCCCCCCCTTTATTTCTTTTTAGCTCTTAATGGCTTACCGCTTTTAGACTGCTGTCGGGGAGTAAAGGGGTAGTTAGTCACCTTTTCCATGGATAATTGCTTCCATTCAATTGTTGCTAGAGCAGCCTTGTGATCATATAGAAGGAGCCAAATTCTCACTTATGGCTATATTGTTTGGCACTAATGAGGGCCTTTCTTGAGTAAGAGGGTGTCTCAAAGGGGAATGAAGAGGTCGGGAGAGCTGGATTCATTTCACAAGTGCACCTTTTGTCTTGCTGTTGACACAGCATGCCTTTTACCTCTGGCCCAACTACAACATTGACAGCCCAGATGCGTGTGGACCGACACGCGCTGAAGTTATACTTGGTGGAGACGATGTTGAACAGTTATTGCTGAACGTCTAATTACATGTTTGTAATTAGAGCATAAATCAAATGAATGACATCGTGGTGCAAGTGTAGGTTACTGTAGTCCAATGTAATACAAATGTGTGCCCTCCTGCTTGTGTGTGTTTGTATGGAGACGGGGTGTCTCCTAAAGTAGGACAGTAGAAATTGATGGCCAACTCTGAAAGCTGACCTACATAGAGGCACAGACAAACTAGTTCCCTCAGCATGCACGCTGAGCCCTGTTGCTCTGCAGAAAATGCAGACGAAGCAGGCATATGGTATGTTTAACATTTCATAAAAAGCATACCATTTTGCAAATCTCGAATCCTGGTTTTAAAGTAGGTGGGTAGATGCAAAGAGTAGTATGTTGTATGCTGTATGTACCCCCTGATATAGTAATGTATGGGAGTGTCCTTGGCTAAACAACACGAAAATGCTAACCTGCGGATATTTCACTGCAGAACTATTCATGCAAGGAATGATTATAAATTAGCGACAGTTGCATCACTTTTTCAATTAAAAAGGTTTAAAAAAAATCTTGCCGGAAGAGGACCAACTTCTGGGATCCTATTGACCCAGAGCAGCGTCTGGCAGTCCGTCCGAAGTAAACATTGTACAGCCCAAGCTACTGTCACCTATTTTATACATTTTATTATTTTTCGCGAAAAGCAAGTGAATTTGAGTTCCCTTTGGTAAACTGTTGTACAGTGTACTTTATATGTCAAGGGCTTTTATTGTGAACGGTAAGAAAGGAAGGAGTAAAAATATGTTATGCGCCGCCCATGTCAAGGTTGAAAATGATTTTGCCGTCTTCGTGCTGGACGAGGGAGCGTCATTGTTGCTGAGTAAGTTAGTATACGTATTGAATATGTCCCTTTCACACAACGTAATTGGTTGATGCCTTTATTCGCAGTGCAGAAGCTTAGAAAATCACTCCCAAAAAAACAAGTGGTATCGCTTTTTTAGTCGCGTAGTATTTGCGTACTCGTGGCAAAAAAACACAGTTTGAAATTAAAAATAAAAAATAATTCAAAAGAATAAAATGAAGTAAAGGCTTTAGAAATGTACATAGTTGAATTCTCATTTGTCAAGTCTTTTGTTTTTTTTTGCTCATGGATCGACTCGGTTTATGCTGCGTAGGTGAGGCGCTGTCCGTTGTCCTGAAACGAAGCGGGGAAGATTCTTAGCGATCCTCAGACAGAAGGGAAGCTGCAGACAGCTGTTTCTGCTTGCCTTCCCCTGTAGATTTGGACAGAGAATCGTACATAAATGCAAAACATATTCAGCGCTCTTGAATGATCTAGGGTCTTATGTGAGTCCTCTGATTAATTAATGAATTCTTTGATTTTAAAATGGAGGCCTAATGTGTGTTGTTCATTCTATTTGAGGCTGTTACCAAGATTCTGGACATCTGGATAGTTCAACTTCGGTTCTACATGGTCATTAAGGAGATTGATTGAAAGTACATGACATTGGCTGTCTATCATGCATTACAAGGAGAAACCAAGCAATTCTACATAAAATCAAACATTTGGAACCCTGTGTAGCCAGAATGGAATGTTCCTTTTGTTTAATGACATATTTTCACACCACACAGTCGATAGTTCAAATAGGGTCGCCCTTAATAATTCCATCAACTATTTTTTTCTTTTCGGTTCCATGGCCTTTCAGTGTCGGAGGTCCTATTTTCTATCTCTGGTTTGCAGAAATCAAGACGAATTCCGATATTGAATTGATAGTTCTGAACTGCTAAGTGCGAACCCGCTGGGGCGCCATACATTGATGAAGGCCAAGAGTGATGGAAAACAACACACTCACCACACTGATATCTGTCTAATGATTGTCTGGCCTGACACTGCATTTCATTCTGTTTTATTAAAAGCCCCTTTGTGACATTTCTGATAATCTGTAATGAGATGTCCTCGAAACTGTTGTCTAAGCAAATACGTTCCGGCTTTTGAAGGCCTCAGAGCTGCTTCTAAACAAACTAACGCACACTATTTGGTAATTGTGGCTAGATTCTCAGCCGGTTTTTCTACCACCTGATGCCTGCGCGGACAGCCACCTACATGATCGTCACCTTGTAATGTTGTTGGTCAAATTGAGGGTTGCACAGTGTGCAGAACAAATGCAGAGACAGATTAGCGCTGGTGAAGTCCCACGGGGGCCATTGCCTTTGCACACCTACACAAAGTGTTTTATTGAACCAAATAAAATGCGTTCTGCGCAACATACTAAACCTATCCCACTCCCCATTAGAAAGTGCTCTTTTTAACAACAACAACAACATCTGTCGAGCACTCTGGCTGCGACGCTACATTACAGTGTTGAGACGCAGCTAGCTAACACTGATGGCTCATTTGATTAATATTAAGGCTAACGGGGCTGCAGCAGATGAGTCCGACACTTATCACTGGGTAAATAGAACGCTCACGGCAGCGTTCATTAACATTATTCAGCATGGCCTTAATCCATGCTTTGTGTTATCACTTACCTGGATACGTCAGATGCAAAGGGTTTTTGTAGTTTTTCAGTCTCTTTTTTTTTTACAAATGGGTCTTTTCAATGATCCCGGGAGTTTGTTTAGAGTTGTTTTGTGGATTAATATTGCGACAAAACATGGTCTTTCATTGGTTTTAATTGAGCCATAGGGTGTATAGTATCTGTTTATTTGCCGCTCTTGGCTGGTCATCAGCGTCAGGGGCCTAAAGAGATGGGCATTGTTGCCGTTTCTTCTACTTCTTTTGATTTAGGCTCTGATCCGATGAAGAAAACAAGAATGTGTTAGAGTTGTATTTCCTGCAAGCGGTCATTGACGAGATAGTTAGTCTCTGTGCATGGCGTACCTGCTCTAGCCGAGCATATCCCTGAACACAAAGCGTTACAAGGAGGACAAACGCATCAAGGAGAAAAAAGCACAAACAAAATAAAAAGCAGAATATATTTATGTTGCGATCCTGCAGCTTAAACCAACAACATGACGGCTCTTATCTTCTGGATGTTGTCTTGTCTGAAACAGCGCTCATGGCTCACTGTACTGTACACTTCAGTGATTAATTTTACATCGTCCATCTTCGCTTCCCCCCCACGCACCCGCACGCGTCAAAGCAGTCACATTTATTTGTTCATCTCTCTGTCTTTCTGTCCCCTCTCTGTGTTTGTCTCTATATTAACCAATACAAAACAAAACATGCATCCCTCCTTTTTTTTTGTGTCTATTCAATGTCAAATTTAAACACCTATTTTATTATAAATCCAATAAGAAGGACAACACCACTTCTCTCAGGACTACAGACCTCAGCTGACAGCCCTGTTATATCTATATAAGATGTATTCCTTCCTAGTCTTCAATCTGTCTTATTTATTTGTATTTTCTGATAATAATAATTACAACCGCCTCCTTCCGTGTGTTGATTATCACAAGGGCTGAGCGATAATTCAATATGATTATTCATTGTCTTTCAATGACGAGCACATGCTCACTCAAATTTCTCGGAAAATCTCATTATTTTGCACTTGAATTCCTAATTTCATGAGAAAATACTGAGTACTTTTTTTTTCAAGTATCTAATTCACAAGTACACAAGAGCATGTGGTTATTTCCTCTGGACTATTTATTTATTGAAACATGCCGGAAAACATACTATATCATGACATATTTCGTCGGCGAGATATGAAATGACCTATATCCTGATAGACGGGCCGTATTGCCACGACTTTCTGACTCCCAACTTTCTAAATGCTTACCAGCAGTCGTATATCAAGACTGATCCTTCAGTGTCGTGTTTACATTTCTAATGCACCAGATAATTCTCTGTTTTCAAGCACAGTTCATTTAACGAGGCTTTTTTTTATTATTTTTTTACAACATTGCTCTTCCTCTATTCTCTTTCCACTTCTACCATAAGCGCCCTGTGCTGTTAGAGAGTTCATGCCGTTAACTGTATTAAACAGGGGATTAACGCCCGGGGCTCTGGGTCTCTAGTAATAGCAGACGGAAATACTGATCAAAGGCCTCTAACTGTGCCGTGGGTGTTCGGTTTGCCTCTGTCTGCTTCTCTGCATTACAAGGAGATGGTGCTCGGAGGCTGGGGCACACAGGCAGTCAGGCAGTGCAGGAGCTCTCTGTAGACTCGCTCCGGATTGGACGGATGAAGGTTGGACCATGCATAATTAAGGCAGGATAACCAGTTCAGAAGGGGGGAGAGTATGGGAGCAGTTGTTGCTGCAGGTGGGTTGCACCGATGACCTAGCAGCCAAGCGTACATGTACTGTGTGTGTGTGTGTGTGTGCGCAATACCCTTCGAGGACAGAGGACAGGTCTGACACTTCCTCCAGGTTGCCCCACTTCCTCACTGTGTTGACGAGGCCAGTATTCAGCAGCAGACTGCTCTCATTGGATGCAGTTTTAATCGGGAGCTACATAAATGCCCTATTGTCAAAGCCTTAGATATACTGCATCAACTCAAATAATACATTACAATAGTCATTGTTGTGTATGCTCGCAGTTTGTGTCATAGCTTGTGTTCATTTACTGAATTGATGGGGCTTTGTGTGCATGTGTGTGTGTGTGCGTGTGTGTGTGTATGTAAATAATGTCACATGTACAAGGATAGTGAGGTCCAATCAGTGTCAGCAAGGAACGTTTCCACACTTAAAAAAGAAAATTCAGTTCATGCTTACCCGTCGACCTGCAGGTAATAAGCTCCAGGTCAGTACTGATAATACATGTGTGCTTTGCATTCTCTAGTAGTAGTACTCTCATGTACTTATTGCGGTATATTTAGCTGCAGTCATTAGGGAGTTGGGGGACGCCTGCTTCCTGCAGCAGTTGTAAATTTATAGCCCCTTAACTGCCTTGTGTGCATGCTCTCACAGGCTTACCAGATATTTCGAGCAATAACTAACACTACTACTGATAGTATTACTCCTCCCACAACCACTTATTCTAGCTCATACATTTTTTTAAAGACTAAGGAAGGATTATTAAAAAATAGTCATATTTTTGAAAATATCTGTGCTGTGCAGATGGAAGTCACGTCAGGCATCGAAAGGAAAACGTCAGAGGAGCATTTAAACCCACTTTACATTGGGGCCGAACACATTAGAGAATCCTGTTAAGTTTCAAACTTAATTTAAAGCTGCAACGCCACTTTTCAAGTCAAAGTCAACTTTGCTGCATCAATTTGCAAGCTCCTCCATTATCTGCTTCTGGCAGAATCAGCTTTTTCCCAGGTTGGGAGGGGCTGGAGAAGGGGGGGGGGGGATAAATGCATTTGAGCAACAGAAGCCTGGAATGAGTGTGAAATAAAGAGCGAGCACGATGAAGGTGGTAAAGGGCCGTGAAAAGTAGGCTCCCTGCCGATTCCACGCAGCGATGAGACGTGGGCCGAGCCCAGATCTGGCTAATAAGTGTGAGCGAGTGCGGCCAAGAGGCCTCAGCCAGTAGCCGCACAACACCTATTATCAGCCTGCCTCCCAAAAAAAAAAAAAAAAAAAAAAATCCATGTGTTTCCATTTACAGGGTATTGTTCAAGCTGCGAGTGTGGGAAGGTTCTTTGGCGCGAGCGCATTGACACCTCTCTCCTCGTGTCTGTCAGCGCTGACAGTCTTTAATAGTCTCGCTGAGGTCAGCCTCCTGCCGGGTGCTGCAGGGGTTTAGAAGAGAGGGGTGCCGGGGGGGGGGGGGTGCGCGAGGACAATCTCGCTCTGCCGACACCCCGCAGGAGGAGGACGGGGAGGAAGCAATGTTGTCTGTTGCCGCCGTTCTGTGGCCTGTAATTGTCTGTAAGGTCGGTAAAATGGGATCGCGGAGCAAAGGACTGCGCCGTAATGGCGAGGGCCAGAAGTTCAGTCGGTCCACGGGGGGACCGACCAAGAAGGCGTGTGCTGAGCCAATGAGAGAGACGAATAGGGATGTTTGTTGTGGAGTTTTTTTTTTTGTTGTGTTCATCTACAGGACACATTGCAAAAGTAGTCCGCACTACAGCAAAATGTCTTTTTGTTCATTTAATCAGATCCATCCGTGGGTGGAAGGGCCCCGCTGGTGCGAGCCGTGGCGGTGTGGCTCGGCCCTGACCCCAGTGGATATAATGGTGCAGTGGAAAATGTCCTGTCAGTTGATGGAGGAGCTGCCTGTGGCGGCAGGAAGGAGTGTGGCGACAGGGGCCATGTGTGTTAACCCCTTTCCTTGTCACTTTTTCTGTCTTTCTCCCCACCCCCCTCCTCTCATTTCATCCCCCCCCTTCCCCCCCTGTAGACTCCATTCCCTCTACCTACACTCCTCTGTGACAAATTACTCCTGGCGGTTGATTTGTTGGTTGTCAAAAGTGCTTCTCACGCTGGCATGAAGGTGGGGTGAGCGCGAGAAGAGGGTGCAGCAGCGCCCCGCACCATCCTCCTCCTCCTCCCCCGGCTGCAGCTCAGCGTTGAGACGTCTCAGTGGAAATTGATATTCTGTCTCATAAGATCTCATTAGATTCGATGTTGTCCATGTTTAATCAGCTCACACATTAGGTTTCCAGCCCTTCTTTTGACAAGGCTGCTTTGATATGTTCTCGCTCGTGTCAGTAGCGGGAGCGGGGCTTCAGGAGGCTCTTTTGTTATCTGTGGTAGGAGGAGCTGGAGGAGGAGCAGAAAAGGAAAAATGCCAGTGAGAGATAAAGACTTTATGACAAAACTCTGGATGCCAGTGTTTGCGGTCGGCCGGCTAGTAAGCAGCTCCTCGCAAAAACAGCTGTGCTTTTCTGGATGATCTGATGAGTGTATAGGATAAGCTACTTAGGACACTAATGTATCACAGTACACACACTTTTCTGCTTGAGTGTGAACATCGAGATACTTAAGGTGCTAAGTATTTACCAAACAACATGCATACAGTTAGGGGTGGTCAATATGGGTGATTTAAGTTAATGTGATTTAATATTGGTATGACGTGATCAGTTTGGTAAAGTGTTTATGTTTAAACTGTCCAAATTAGAATTGGCTTATCAAGTTAATTAAATACTTGAGCAATAAGGTATTTACTCACATTGATTCAGAAACCCTCGGAATCCAATACCGCCATGAAGCAATCCAACATGATATAATACAGCCAGGGGTATTAAAGGAAAACTAGGACTGCAATGATTCGGAGATAAATCATTGACTTAATAAACAGAACATTCAAAAGCAACAGTTTTGAAAGATGAGTGATCGTTTCAGTCATTTCTTTGGTTTCTGCTTGCCTCACATTCTCTCTGTCTCTTTGTTTTACATCAATGAACATCATTGGGTTTTGGATTTGTCGGTTGGACAATGAAGACGTTTGAAGACGACTCTGGGGAACTGTGACGGCAGTGTTTCGCTATATCTTGTTTTAATATCAATTGATGGCTCGAATGAGAAAATCATCGGCAGACTCGTGGGTGACGTTGGTTGTAAACGGTACATCAAAATATTTTGTTTGTAGAGCCTACTAGTGCACAGAATGGACAGTGTGCGAATGTGTGCACATGTGCAGGACACTCGGCTCTGAAGAAAGCTCCCCCCTCCCTCTTTGACCTTGAAAATGTGTCCTGTGGATAGAAGGACCTCGTGGATTTGTCTCGACTTGTATGAACAGGCGAATATTCCCCATCGTCGGCTCAGTCAACAAGTGATTTTTGAAACGTTGTCTTTAGTGCATCAGCAGCAGCGTCTTACATCCAGTCGGGGACTATTTGTATTGCATGATCTGACGACATGACTATAAATTGATGGGGCTGTCTGTGTGGAGTGCGTGTCAGTCGGATTGGATGCCGTCTGCAGTGACGGCGGTTTAAGCCCAATCTGAGGTGATTTTATTTCATCGCGGGGTGTTTGCCATTTTGAAAAGAAACTCATCTCCTTTCAGTCCCACTTGCTGCTTTATTCACTAACTGTTTCTCTTGTGTGCCGCTTCCTTCTTTTGCAAAAGTAATAGAATATCAGTTTCCCTTTCAACCCAGGCTATACAGAAGCTAGATTGCTTTGTGCGTCACCATCACAACACAGAGGAGAGCGTTGCAATCCACTTGTGTTCAAAAGTCTGTAACCATCGTGCCTCTCTGTCTTTGTGTTAAAAGAGGGGTTAAGCTTTTATCCTATAAATATGGCATGAAAATCCCACTGTCAACGACGCATTCTTTCTAAGGCCTGCATTAACATAAAAACGAGGGCTTGTTATACAGTGAGATTTCAATAAAAAGAACACAAAATGCATTTAATGAAATTCAGATGCTGGGCCCTAGCTCCCTGAATCTCATTAAATAAGCTTTGTGCTGTTTTTCCATCTTCTCTTTGTACAAGAGGTCCCCGAGTGCCCTTAATAATGTGGCAGATTTCATCATATTCCTGATTTAAAGAGGACAATGTCTGTCGTGTTCACTTGTTCTCCTCCAAGCCCGAGCCAATCTCCACAGATGTCCCCGCACAGTTTCTGGATCTGGCTCGTGATAATATTTCTTCTTGCGGTGCATTTTTCTTTTTTAGTTCCAAGAAGTTTTGTTAAGGCTCTCCACTAACCCCATTCTCCTCCTCTTTTGTCTCCCCCTCCCTTCTCTGTTTCTCTCCCCGCGCAGGATTTGGCTTCATAACTTTTGAGAGTGAAGACATCGTAGAGAAAGTCTGTGAAATTCATTTTCATGAAATCAATAACAAAATGGTAAGTCCACTCATTTTCTTTTTTCAATTCCAGGTGGGTGTTGAAGGATTAATATTTGATTTCTTCTTTTCCCTGGTATTAATAGCGGAGGAGGTGTGTGTGTCTGTGCTGGTTTGAATGCACAGGCCAACACACACACACACACACACACACACATACTCTGTGGGTCTCAGGGATGGGAAAGCAATGGTGTGTACTGCCCACAAACCGTGAAATTGTGTGGCTGAGTTCTGCCTGTCAGGCTGAGGGACGGGAGAGTGGAGCCTGTCCCTCTCTTTCTGAATCCCCTACCCCACACACACACACACACACACACACACACACACACACACACAGGTGGAGATGTCCAGGGATGCAACAGGGAAGCTGCTGGCAGAGGCAGAGTTCATTAGTCAGGGATTAACACCTCCCACGGAGTCCCAGTGATGCTTGTTTTATTTACACCGGCAGTATGGGCGTCTCTGAGCACCCTACAGAGTTCAGCAGCAGCCTTCTAAGCCATCATGTCTCTTATGATAATTGACAGGAAGCGAATTCAGCGTAGCGAGTGTGACATTAGGTCCCCCTTCACCCAGTTCCACCCTGCAGGCCTCTGGAGAGAACCTGCATCATTTGAGCGGTTCTGTGGATAGTGATTGACTTGAGGGAATACTTGTCTTACTGCCGTTTCAGTCGGGGCTTACGCTCGCTCTCCCTCCCTCCCTCTCACACTCTCTCTCTCTCTCTCCCCCCTCCCCACCCTAAAACTGACTGACTGGCTATCTGACTGACAGGACCAGCGTAGTAGAACCGTGTTCACCAGGGACCGGCCCAGGTGACATATGACCCCACTATACATCCCGCCGCGTCTCTGCGCTGAATCACAGTCGGCGCTTCGAAGACGGCGACCACAACGAGCCAAGAGTGTGACAGAAATAACTGTGTGCGTGCGGAGGACATTCTGTCACAAGCCTTTGACGTGTGGGCACGGCACTCTGTGAACACACCGATATCGGGCATCGTCGCAAAGCCCCGCCAGAGCGTCTGTTTAGGCACACAAAGCTAAACAAATGCTGCCAGTGCTGAAACTCTTGATTAAACAATGTATTTGTAACCTATGTCTGCACAATTAACTGTCCAAGCTTTGCTGTAATAAGACGTTTGCTACCAACAAAGTCTGATATCTATTATCCAACCGCTGGAGTAAGTTTTGATATCAATGGTGTTATTTTCGAGATCCCTCTCCAACTGTAACTGTGCAGAGAAATGAGCCTCATTTAAGTTCAACCCACAGCCTATTTGTAAGAAGTTCTAATTAGATAGATCTAATTAGATTGGATTGTAAACACTGGGATTAATTAGGAATGCAAATTTGCTTAACAAATAGTTGGCAGAGTTAATGTTCAATAATGTAATAATCATTATTAATTCATAAAACGTTTTTTTTTTCTTCTTTAAACCGTTTACATTGGCTATTTTCACGGCACTGATTTTAATTAAATAAGCTGTTTGAATCGGGGATAAAAATACAATTCTAAAGAAAAAAATAATTCTTCGGTCGGCAATCAACAAACGACTAAATAATAGATCAGATACTGCTAATATTTTTGCGCCACTCACTTGCTCGAGAACATAGATTAGATGAGAGTGACTATGCTGCACAAGTCGCCCAAAACAAAGTAAAACTCGTTCTTATTGCATTAACGAAAAATCTTGTACGCTGTAAGCCAACAGCAAACAGCTGTTATCAAGTAGCGTTAGAAACACACAAAGAGGCTTCCACAATGTCCCGCCTCTGCTCAGGTGGAACCTTCGTATGTCACAAATAATGTCACTGTGGCACAAACTGTAATAGCCCGGGGAATCTTTGGCATTTCCATTCCACCACAAATCCCCCACTTACACTGGAGATGGCATTATTGGAGCATGTATAATATAGTGTTGATAAACTGCACGTGGGAAAATATGAAGCATGTGTGCTTTTCCTGGGGATGCATGATTCCAAACCTGCACATTTACCAAATAACACCACTTGACTGCCAATGATTCTCTTTTTGTGTATCGAGGTGGCATCGTGCAGCTGCAATTATCTTTATAATAGGGACATTTTTTATAGACAGACATTCATGGGAAAAGAATGGAGAAACTGGTTATATTTCTCCATCTCTTTCAGCTCTTGCACCTTGCCAGCAATATCAAAGCTGTCTCTAAATGCGTCATCTGACAGTCCGCGTACGCGTCTGACTCGCCGATGTGTCGCAGTCACGGCGGTTACTAATATTGCTATCAATATTTAGTAAACCCTCGCCACTGAAGTGACCCCTTTTTGTCTGGAAGCTTCGAATCTCTTGCACTTGCAGCCGCGACGTGACTGCGACACGTACTTCACAGGGTGCCGGAACACAGAAGACATCGACTGCTAGTTGACTGCAAGACGAGCATTCTGACCGGGAGAAAATGACACTTGCGGGAGAGCATGTGACTCATCCGGGAGTCCCTTTTAACACAAAAGATGAGCAGTATTGAGAGGGTACAGTGTAGGGACCGAGCGAGGGGACAGTTTTACATGGCTTTTGTCACCTTGGTAAGAAGACCCTCTTGGCAACACCAGACCGTACATTAGGTTCCCTATAGGATGCAGGAAAATGTGTGTGTCCCTCTTCTGCAGTTGCTGACATCTTGGAATGTCAGCAAGGAGGAAAGAGTGTGGAGTGCGTTAAAAGCATTTTTCAAAGACACGTCAGGTTTTTACCTTCGTTGCAGAGAGGAGAGTACTGGTTATCCGGTGTCTGGAGCGCCGGCACACAAAATAAAAAATGTCTCCTGTCTTCATCCTTATGAAGTACCATACAGAAATAGACCTCATCCATCCTCCCCGCGAGTGTTATCTAAGATGGCTCTTGAATAATTGATGCAGACAGAAATTCCACCCCACTTGGGAGGGTGGTGGGATGTACAGGGCACCCCACCTTCTCCTTGCCCCGTCTCTCAAGGGCTCTGGCAGTGTAGTGGGTCAGTGCCCACTCCGGTGTGAGGGACTGGACCTTTTAGTGGCTTTGTCAATCACCCTGTGTTCGCTGTGCCACCGAGGCCTCGCGCTCAGGAGCGCTTCGTCTCCGTCACCGTGAGTTCGGGCCTCATATATAATTAAAAACAGGGTGCTGCTTAGCAAGAAGCTCTCAACCTGCCCCGCCAGCTCGCACCTCTGCGGACCGTCAAGTCAATTGTATTTATGTAGCCCAGTATCATAGATTACAAATTTGCCCCGATGGGCTTCAAGACCGCCATGCTTTGGAACATGCTGGATGTGGTGTAAAAAAAAAAGTATGGATTATGCTGCCCTTCACATGATTGTACTATTCTTTAGCCTCAGCAGTACCTGCTGTGCCCTTGTATTAAAACCAGTAAATATTCTGGAGTAAAAATCAATGAGCATAAGATGGCTAGCAGTTTATCACACCCTCTGGTAGCCACCCATATGAATGTCTTTATCATACTGTAGTAAGACAGCGAAGCGAAGGTTGTGAATTCCATTTCCAAAGACAGGAGTCCCTCTATCACTCCCCGCCCTGCCGTTATGCATGCGCAGCTAATTCATAATAATACCTATCAAGTATTGGCTCTGATGAGCGAGCAGTGTGCCATTAAAATGGACTCACATTGGTTTTAGTCAAGTGCTTCAAGGTAATGTTCTTTAATGTGTCATTTTTAATATTCAACAGTGGCGAATGATCACAACAGGAGGGAGGAATTTTCTGTTAGTCGTCAATTTCTCACTGTCTTCCTGACATGACCAACCAATTACTGCGCTGAGGAGCAGAATAAGCTCTGACTCTCCCAGTCGCTGAGGGAAATACTAATGCAGGTAGGGGTTCATACATCAGCCTTTTAATATATAGATACAGATGTACTCAGTCATTGCATGGATGTAAGCAGAATCGTGAAAGAAAGATAGCATCACGTAACCTATACATTATTATGGATGCAGCATTTTTCTTAAAACTGCAACGTATACTGCATTTATTTTGCCCATTATGGGAGCCGGATGAAAGCTTTATTTTCTTTTGAACTTTTTCCCTAATACAGAGTGACCTTTCTATTAGGGAGTTAAGTTAAGAAAACAGAACGCGATTCATAATTGAGTATTTTTAGGACTCAACTCGTGTAGGTTTATTTAAGATGATACCAATACCCGCAGGCTAATGTAGAAATCCTCTTCAATGCAAGGAAATGCAGTTCCTTATAGAGCAAACATAATGCTGTAAAAGACCCAATTTGATGTTTTGAGAGGCACTGACTTCCAGTCAATTTTTCAAGAAGCATTGCACAGAATTTAATAATGTTGTGCATGTTATGCAGCTGTGATAAAGGTTGATGACGTGTGATCAGCTAACCAAACCTAATTGCTTGTATTTAGACCCAACTTCTGAGTTTGTGAGAGCCAGCAGTACCAGTTCTTGGATGAACATTAAAGTGTACTGGCCTCCAGCTCGAGGCCATGAAGTCAAGCGTGTGTCTGAGTGGCGTCCACTTGGATCTTACGTTGTATAAATCATCCCTGGACACGCTCGGTTATAGCAATAGCATGAACCAGCTATCACTATGTTAAAGGAAATTTCTGCGGAGAGAAACTGAAGTCTCTGGGTGTTGAAAATCTCTTTTTTCTAAAGTTAAATCTTAAACAGTGTTTGAACATCAAGTGCCAAATAAGGAAGAAGGACCACCTTTCAGAGGCGTTTCAGTCCCTCATGGAGCGCTGCCGTACAGGTTCTGGACTGTAAGTAATTGGATGTTTACCCTTCATTGAAGAAGGAAAGCTTTGAGGGATGAAGGAGGTGGAAAATCCACTACTCGCTCTGCACTCCAGGATATCCCATAAAAGATACACGATGTTCAGATCTGCTGATGAGGAGGTGATGGAAGCCATTTGCCGCCGACCTGATGGTCATGGCATTACTTTTGAATGTGCCTCTCGGTGCGTTTGGGGACAATATCATCTCGTTATATAGATACATGCCAGTGGAACAGTTTTGGCACCACAGGGTGCTACCTGGTCCTTAGATTGACCTCACATTCCTTAGCTTTTACATAAGCATGCAGAGATATCATCAGGCAAAATGACTACGGTGAGATAGCTGGCATTATTATACATCCCCATTCTTTTATGAACCATGAATACAAGCGTTTAAAAATGGAGGGTCTGCGGCAAATGCCCTCTTTATAAAATACATGACATTACGGCTTTTGTTTTGACTGGTTCACAGAGGCATTAAAGTGACTCGCCACCCAAAATCTATCTCTTTAGATATTGACCCCTCGGAGGCTAATGAACCGATAATGGAGAACAGAGGGCGATATTCACAAAAACATGCTCAGGCTAGAAGTAGCTGCCAGAGTTACGAGAAACTTTTGATCTGAGAATAATTCAGAGTATTTTACCTCCAAAAGTAGGTGCTAAGGCTCAGAGAAGTGAGAAGTAATACAGATGACTCCCAAGTTATTAAGATCTGCTCACAATGAGATAGCTGCTGCATGTAATACCTTTTTAAAATACCTTTTTTAATGCTGCAGAGTGATACAATCCCAATCCAACAACATGAGATGGATTGCTTTACATTGAAATATCTCTTGAATTATTAACCAAGCCACTATGTAAAATGTATTACAACTGAAATTGAATTAAACAAATTAAAAGCTGTTTTTTGAGCCATTGATGGATTTTTTTGGGGTAAAATTTGAGCCATATGTATAAAACTGTGAATACCATATATACCATATTTGAATTTGTTTTGTGCATGGCGCCTCCCAACCAATTATTGTAGACATAATGAGTATGTTCGTCCAGGAAACATGATGTCATCCACAGCTAACAGGGTCAACCCCGTCCCTTCTCTTATGTCTCTTAGTTAGGACCTTTTGGCACCATTCACGACTCGTGCAGCAAAATTTCCATCAATAGATTCAGTAGTTCAAGTCCAAACACTCATATCTTAAAAAAAAAAAATAGGAATCCTTCAGCACGACCCCGTCAAGCAGGCATGCGAGCACATGCCATCCTTCTCGTAAGGAACCGCTAAAGGATATATGTTTTTAAAAATCATAGTTTTAACTTGGTTATCAGTTGGCCTGTCCTTTTGAAATCAACCACTTGTGAGAAGCCTTTTCTTTGGGAGAGTAATCCCACACCGCCGCGCCTGATATTGTGCATTCAGAGCCGTGACATTTCCTAACTATGCAGTCTATGTGTTTTGACTGTTCATCTGGGAGTGGGCGCTGGAGTAAATGAATCACGCCGTTTGCTTTCTTCAGTCTGCCACTCAACTGATGGAACCCATTCACGAGTGAAGCTAATAGTAGCCGTACACCTCCCCCTCTACGCACTCACTCACACACACACACACACACACACACACACAACACTCGTCCCTGAAGGACAGCCATCGTCAGTCCATCCCGCCCACACCTTTCTGTTATACTGACAAGGTTAATATGTATAGGAGGTGTATTGGAAAGGTGGAGTGCCCCTCTGCTCTGCATTGTGGGGTTTGTACATTAAAACAATCGCAGTTGTTTTACTCTCTTCATCATCAATGGGCTGTACGACATACGACACTCTTCGAGTAGGCTAGTATCTCTGTGTGCATACAGTATGTGCACTTCATCATTTCAATATCAAGCTTGGTTATTGGCAGAGAGAGAATAACAACCTCAGAAAGTCCCAATTTCATAACCAGAACAAGACGGCAGCGGAACGAAATGAAATATTCTGCAGTGACACTGAAATATTTGAGTTTCGACGATGGAGATGGCATGAAATTTATCACTGATTTATCGTATTGCTTTTTTGTCTCACTCTGAATTTTCAAGTTTGCCCAAGGACAGGGGCTGCAAATTAGCTTCAGCATGACCCCTTTATACGCGTTTCCCCATCCAACGGTGTTTACACGATACTGTGAAATGCACGAACAAATGAGTGCAATTGATACGTCTAGAAGCCTCTACGACTAAAGTGGGCATCATTCTAGTTAGACGACTGAAACAAAAACACCACGTTGGTGTGCGTGAGCATCGGTTGTCATCCTACTCTACAGCAGGTCAACATCTGTCTCCGTACAGCACGCTTCGTCTTGGGGTCATTTCCTGTTGGTTTGGATTACTGGAAACTGGGCTGCAGGTTGCTTGGACGAGAGCCAAACCCCTCCCCCCCCTCCTTTAAACGCGGTATGTGGCGTGTGGAGTCTGAATGACAGCTTCAATTGCTCAAACTAACACAGTAGAGAGTTCCCAGTGGCGGTAATCGCACCAACAGTATTTCAAGTAACTCACTGAAAAGTTTGCTTTGAACTTCCTTTAAGAGTGTATAGCCTCGACTGTTTGGCTCTCTGTTTCCCTTCCCTCCTCTGACTCCATCTTGGCTTACGGGCTGACACAAATCTCAAAGATAAGCTATCAACTGCAGTATGTCAGTGCAGCGGAGGAGGAGGAGGAGGAAAGATCTCTATGTGTCGAGAGCTCGCAGGTTGAGGTAACCACACCTCGTCAACCCCTGAATTCACACTGAACAGTCAGCTGCCTTGCATTCTGCGCGCGTGTGTGTGTGTGTGTGTGTGTGTGTGGCTCTCAGATGCACAAAATGATGCAACTTCTAAGCCGGTGAAGGCAAGGCAGGTTAAAGGGGTTTCCCTTTTTCCTCTCTCCAAGGCACAGTGGTGCTCAAACACCTCCATTCACCGAAAGCTTTCACAACACAACGCTGTGCTGACTTCATAACATCCGGAGTCCTAGACAAGTTACACAAGCCCGCACTTCACTTGCAGTTGGAGCGATGGCTTGCAAATGTAACGTCTCCCACGCTGTTTGTGGGGCAAAAGGTTCGGTCTGTGAAACTTCCAACGCGGTAAAATTTGAATGCCTGCGTTCGCGACTGCTGAGTCTTCGCAGTGCGCCGCAGTCGACTGTCTCTCCGTCCTCTCTGTTCTCCTCTCTTTGACTCGGTTCACTCTTGAAAGCTCCTCCCTCCCTCCCTCACACACACTCCTGTGTGTTTGAAGCAGGTGAACACCCACATGCTCACACCGCCACAGATCCTGGCTCCTGGCTGTTTTTTTTTTCTTCAAATCCATGACAAGGAGCCCTCTCCCTGAATATCAAAGATCCGCATCTGAGAGCATGTAGACATGACTCACAGCCGGGTCCGTCTCCCTCCCAGCAGGCTACCTGAGCGTCCAACTAGCTAGGACGAGGCTGGGGCCACCGGAGCCGACACTGGCTCTGAACTAGACTATATGTGTCACCCAGCTATGTGAACATGTGTGAAGATCTCAGCGGGTTTCCAACTGGGCCCGTTTGTCCCGCCCCGTTTGTCCCACATCCGTGCCGGGGGTCATTTTCCGAGACGATGAGAGCGCCCGTGCTCTCTTCAGCACAATGTCAAACCATTCCGGGCGAGCCAGGAGAGCAGAGTAGCTGTGACAGCTACAAAGTGGCTGAGGGAACTGTGTACTTTAGTTGGTCTGCTTCAAATGAAAAGGGCTGCTAACGCCGACAAATCACAGCTCTGCAACGCAGCAACTTTCCCCCTCTGTGATAGAAACCTTTTGCATTAGTTTTCCCTCTTCACATTTCTTCTCCCTCTGTGCCAGAGACACAGAGCTTGTTATTACAAACCATTTAGCACAGAAAACTTTGTGCCGACGCAAAGTTTCATTTCAGTTTGGCGCCGCGCGACGGTGCGTCTGCGCGCATGATGGGGATTAGTTTGCGTGCGAATGGTCGTGTGTGTGTGTGTGCCTGTCAGAGTCGCGAGCCTATTCGTATGGATGCCGGGGCTGCACCTTGGTCGGCGTGCGCGCAGCACTGGCTGCCGCTGCCTGTCTTGTGCAGCAGGCCAGGATGACATGTGAATCGCCGCAGCCGAGAAAGCCCTGCTTAAGTGGAGGCAGTAGGGAGAAGCCGCCGAGAGCCAGGAGGCAAACAGACAAACAGATGGACAGGCTGATGCCAAGCAGGCAGTGGAGCAAATAGATTGTGCAGCATGGTGAACAGACTCAGCCTACCAAAGAACAACCAACAGACACAAGACCATGCCACCCTTGTCAGCCGACCGCGCTTCTCTATAATTCATCGAGATAGGAGAGATGCGTGGTAAATAGGACCCTCATCTTCCTCCTTCTCCTCATCTGCCCCTGTCACATCCTTCATTTGATGTGTGGTATGTAGGAGGAGGAGATGTCAGTCTTCGGAGATGGGAAATGAACAAACCAGCATGTGTGAGAACCGGAGAGAGAGATGGGTGCCGCAGGTGGAATTGGACTGCGGGGCACTGGGGACTTCAGCCAGGCAGACATACGCACAGACACAAAAACAGAACCGTAGACACACACTGGGAAAAAAAAAAACATATTGAGTTTTTCAAACACTTATTATTTTTTTGGGACCAGCTTCAGATTTTAAACACACTGCCCTGGCAAGAGTAAATAAAACATAGAGATTTTGTAAAGAGAGATTATTGCTTTTGAGATTATTCTGTGTTTGGATTAAACAAAGACCTGCCGTTCACAAAGAAACTGGACATACTGCCACACAGTGGGACTGCAGTAGCGGCATTGCAGAGCAGGGCTTCTCCTACCTTGATGCCTCAGAAACACTTGGAAAGTATTAAGCTTGTATTTCCCTGAGGCATCGGGCACATGCTCACTGGAGCAATAACCTTTGCTTTAATGCAGGAGGAGCATGATTGTAAGTTTTCCTCCGAGACGTTGCCTCCAAAATGCGTGGTGCTCAGATTGACTCGGTCTTGTTTTTCCTCTATGGAAAACATCTAGCGCTGTGCAAGTCAAATAGAAAAACTGCCTTAAAGAGCCGAGACAGCCCTGTCAGATCTGTCTTGTTGTGTACCTACACCGTCTAATGCTTTGTCTCTGTGTGTTTGTGTGTGTACGTGTGTGTGTGTGTGTGTGTGTGTGTGTGTGTGTGTGTGTGTGTGTGTGTGTGTGTGTGTGTGTGTGTGTGCTTGTCTGTCTACATAGGTAGAATGTAAGAAGGCCCAGCCCAAGGAGGTGATGTTCCCACCAGGTACACGAGGGCGAGCCAGGGGTCTGCCCTACACCATGGATGCCTTCATGCTGGGGATGGGCATGCTGAGTGAGTAATATACATACACACACACACACACACACACACACACACACACACACATATATATATGACAAGTGATCCATACGTCCTTTATATAACATAGTTATTTGAAATCTGATGAAAAGGTCAGACCTTTTAAACCTCTAAAACAGGGGTGTCAAACTCATTTTAGTGAAGGGGCCGCATGCTGCCCATTTTGATCTCAAGTGGGCCGGACCAGTAAAATCACAGCATATTAACGCATACATAATGACAATATTTCTCTATGTTTGAATCATTGGTGAAGGTTTTTGGATGATAAACCCTATTTTAAGGTATTTCTACAATAAACTATAAACATAAAGACCAAAAATTCAGACATCAGCCCACTGTTTACCTGCCTGGTCTCTCCTCTGCAGATTCCCTTGCAGTTTCTGGGTCAATGGATAGCGTCCCTGTTTTTCAAACAGTGGATCAGTGGTTCGAGCCCCAGCTCAGGTTTTATTTTATTTATTTTTTTCGTATATTTTTTTTCTTTCTACAATTTTAACAATTATCCCGCGGGCCGGACTGGTCCCCCTGGCGGGCCGGATTCGGCCCGCGGGCCGTATGTTTGACACCCCTGCTCTAAAACATAGTTGGTCTTTATATTATGTCAGTTATAACTGGAAAATAAAAATATTAAATGTACGTTTTTTGTAGGCGGGAGGCGGGTAATGCCAGACATGCATGACATTGGGTCAACAATTTCTACCATATCCATTTATTTTAATTTAATTTTTTTTGAATCAACTTAAGCAAACGCTCGCCTAGATAGCCCCATTAGGTGGGCACTGCCCCTAATTAGGCGGCTCAAAGGTGTGCCACCGGTGGCCACTGCGGTCTATTTCTGGTGGAGTCTGGTACAGGCGGCCCCCGGGCATATAGGAGCAGACCAGCACATTAGCAGGCTAAATGAAGAGGAAAATTGGTGTAATGTCATATTAAGGATTCATCACTGTGCCCCCCTTAATGGGTAATGAAGGGGACACACATGTCAGGGAGAGATCTCATCTACAGGGACCTCAGCTGCTGGCCCACCCCTCATCATTACCATCCAGCCCATGCCTGTGGCCCTTTTTATTTAACACTCTTGCACTCTCCCCCCTCTCCCCCCTCTCTCCCTCCCCACCCGCCCACCGTCTACTACCTATCTACCCATCTTGTCTGTCTTTCTGTCTGTCTTTCGATCTCTCTCTCTCTCTCCGTCTGTCTGTTCACATTTCCTATGCATATAATTTGTATGTGCGACCCGACCAAATGGATTTGCCCTCGCATGAAAGATTTATTTTTTTCTTCTCCCCCTTCAAAAGCAGAAGAGACATGCCGCTGATTGTAAGAGACTCGTTTTGCCGCGCAAGGGCCCCCTCCCCCTCCACCCCTCGTCGCAGGTGCAAGCGGAACCACATTCATGCATTTTTATCTGTACCAGGAAACGTAACGCTCGAATCGGATTTGAAGGTCGATAGCAAGTCATAGTTAGGTGCTGCTTGTTTTGCATTTACTTTTCCGAAAATTGACGGGAACCGGTGAGCAAATATTGAGCTTCAGGATCTTTTTTTTGTTTTGTTAAACAAGGAAAATTAAGGGGCCGCAAATAAATTCCCAATAGTATCTATCTATTCACCTATTGGTCTCCATTTATTTAAGCGTCAGGCTCATTCCAGGTTCGACTTTGAGGCTGATTTATACAGATGTTTGCGGTGTAAGTGTTAAAAAGACTGGACAAGCGCTTGTGTCAGCTCTATCCATATAAGTCGCTCACTTCCATCTCATCTGTTCCGAGTATTTAACAAGCACAGTGAACTTTTCGGAAGTTATCACAGACTAATGCGTCTGTGAAGAGGACAGCACCGCCCCCCCCCTCTCTCTCCATGGGGAGACGGCAGGCAGAAAGGCAGTGATGTGTTCATGTGAGAATATTAACAGCCAACTTGTTTGGAGACACTCTTATCTAAATGAAATTGGAACAAGGACAGCGAAACATTCCTTTATATAATTTGCATTTAGAAAAAAGGGGACCCTAGGCTCATTATTTAAGAAAGTGTAAGCTCCTTTTGTGCCAAATCTCATTAAAGCCATCCCCAGCTCCTTTGTTTACTGCCTCTAATCGAGGCATTTATCTTTATTGTGTTGCGCCCGATGTATGTTTGCTGAAATTAATACACATTTGAGCCGGGGCGAGGTATGGGTGTACCAGATGGATAATTGATTTTAAAGTGAATCAGAACTGTTGAGCCATAAAATAGGTACATTAGCATGCATATTAATAAGGCAAATAAGAGCACTAAGAGGCCGCCGCCAGGGCAGACACGATGGCAGGCTTCATTTCGTGAAATGGCAGGAAGCATGCTGGGTTCTCCTCTTCCTTTCTTCTTTGTTTCCACTCTCTTGTTTGCATGCACATACTCGGGATTCCATAAGATAGTAGCTTAACTTAGCATGTATCTTGATCCACTTTCCCAACCCTTTCATATTCCCCTCTACAGCCCTCTCCTTATACACTCGCAGAAGATTCTTCAGTTAGTAATGTGAAACCCATTGTAATTCAGTGCATCAGACGGAAAGGAAGTGGTTTTGCCATTTCAGAAAATGTTGAAATAAGGGAGTATGAGGAGCTGCGGTATCTAAGCCAACAATTTCAGTTTGGCATTTATTCTGTTTTGACAGTAAGACAGTATCAAACACATAATATCCAATATTTTGCAGTCGGTGATGGCTTTTCATTGTATCATATCACAGTTATTTTCCGACCAAACAAACAGTGCGGGGTTGTGTGAAAGCTATCCATCTGTAACTTCCTGGTGATGACTTCTCATCAGCAGCTGATGGAAGATTTCTTTTTTTTTCTTTCTTCCTTTCATTTATTTATTTCATTTTTCTGCTGTTGCCTCCGTCCTACTTCATCCGTACCAGGTTAAGGCTCCTCTCACCGCCTCTCTGGGTTGCATTTCTTTTTGTCTGCGAGAGCGGGGGAGAGGGTCTGGGAGAGGCATTTTCCCATTGGGTCAGGAATAAATTGAACTTTTTCATGGACAGCAAACACTGATTAGATATTTATGACCAAGGTCAACCTTTCTGATTCCAGCTGGCACAGGCTCTGAGGCATACAGAACGGAGCATCTACACACATGCTCACACGCGCGCATAGCCTGCACACACTCAACGCACACACTCAAATAAGGCGTGCACGCAATGTGTTTTGACGCCTTCATATTTACCGTAAGCTCTCTCTTCGTCCACAGTGTGTATCGTAAACAAAAGTTACAATTAAAATGTGACTACAGACAATTATTATCATGCTAATATATACTCTATCCAACAAGAACCGAAGACACCAAGACCTGAAGGAGATTTCGGAGGTCTGTTTTCGGAGGTGTGATTTACACACAGTGAAGAACGGGTTATCAAGGTTGGCTCCAGTGACTCATTCCTGGCCTAAAGGACTTCCTCTTATTAGGCAATTTAGTCCAGACTTATGGTCGAAGGTGATGATAGCTCGAGGAAAACAGATAAAGACTGAGACATATACCATAATTAGAGGGTTAATTATGTGTATTTTACCTTTTGATGGGGCTCAAATTCTCGCCGACTCTCACACACGCTCACCCGCCCCGCTCTTCTCAAATTTCTTTGCTTTGCTCGTATCCCGCTTCCGAGCCGCCTGCTCCCTCACACCCCGTTTCTCAATATGTCGCCCACAGCTGCTTCTGTCTGAAAACTGTCCAGCTAATTAACTGGCGGGGTCTGTGGTTGTAATAAGAATCATGACAGCAGATGAACAATACATCTGCTACTCTTAAATTTTTCTAATGACACCGGTCCTCTTCTGGCCTCGTTGTAACTCCGCATCCATCCAGGGACGGCACAGCTCCTAAACAAGCCTGTGTCCTCACACAGACTTTGACTTTGGTTTACAGATGGCAATTTGGAGTCATATTTTCCATCCTGAGGAAGTTTCAAAATGCATTGGTTGTGGTTGAATTTCCCTGAGTCTCCAGTGCTGGTTTAACACAGATATATGCGCTTATCCTGTATATAGCTGCTGCTAAAATGTTTCTGTGACTTGGCTATTAACTTTATGTACGAGAAATGCACCCCTATAAAAGGCCAAATCTACAATTAACATTTCACCAATCTCTTTTGTTAACCTCCCAAATTAATTCATAAATATTTTCTGGCGCTTTTAATTTGTTTTATAATTATGGTGGTCAGAGCCGTGGGCAGTTGTAAGACCAGAGAGAGACTTCTCTAGGCCTGCTGCCTCTAACATGACCAAATATTACAGACAAGCTAAAATAAACAAACCACTTAGTGGGACATTTGGGAAATTCTCTAGACAACTAATTTAGGGCAGTGCAATTGTCACTGCATGGTGATGGACAGGAGGGGTGCTCTTTTTAAGCCTGAATGCACGGCAAAAAGGACGAGGGAGAGACTGCCGCACTGAATGCACAGCCCAGAACACACAAATACGCACACAAAAACAACACATTCGATTTGAATTTGATACCATGTATCTCTAATATCATTCTTTGCAACATTACATACGCTAATGTTTATGTACTCTGGTAACTCCTGAGATACTGACTAGAGATAACAAGTTACTTTTACATTCAGCTTTAATTAACCAGTAAACCTTGTGTCTACCAGCAAAACAATGCCACAACACACAGGACTTTCCCGCTGGAGGTGTAAATGAGGAGCGCCGATCACTTCTTTGCCCACGACATCTTTTTTTAGCAAACGGCATCCAGCCATATTAACACATGGGCCTTTTTTTTCCCTATGCTCTGAAGACGCACCGGACATAAACAGACGGCGACGTCATTTCAGGGCTCCTGCTGTAAAAGTGTTATTACACCGAGCTATAAAAATGCCTGACATCTTGTGGTTGAATAAAAACGCAGTATACATTTGACGGTAAAGAAGGAGGAGATCAAGGATTGGGTTTGAACCCTTTTTAAGAACCGGCACCAAATTTGGCACCGGGTTTTGATGCCCGACCCTCATGAAGATCTAACCCCGATGAATAATGGGGATCATCATAAAATGTTAAAAACCTCTTTCTATTACCTGCCTTGAGGCTCCTGTTGCAGTACTCTCAGTGTGTTAAAATATAATATAATTAAACAGGATATTGATCCATGAAGGGAAACTTGCTTTTAAAGGGGTTGTGTAAATTATGCGCTGTAGGAAAAACAACAAGAGCAGCAGAATTAAGATTGGCGGTTAATGTAATTGTGACAGGTGACCATTGATTGAGAGCGAGGCTTATGGTCAAACTGCACATCCAGCCAATACAATCGAGTTAACGATCTACCATCAACATTATGAGCCGTGAATACATGCTGCCTCTTCAGTGGCCTTAGAATAAATCACTTCTCGCTTATTGCCGTTTTGCTTTTCTTCAAACAAAGCAAGCTGATAATACACACAAGACTTTGTATAGGAAAAGTACTGTTCCGAAATGTAACACTTAATCCTAACTATTTCAGTATCATATTTAATGTGTGGATTATTGCAGTGTCATGTTTTGGGATTTTGAGTGCAATTAGAATTTGCTTGACAACATGAGAACACTTTAGTATTCTTTAGCAGTTCTAAAGCCAGACTTTCCAGATTTGTTTCCCCCTCAAAGTGGATAAGTAGCTATATCCCAGTGTTTGTCTGTGTGTGTCTGTGTGTGTTGGTACAACATCTGTTTGCAATAGTTCTCTGCTCATCTCTTTTTAATCTCCTCCCTCTCTTTCAAAGGCTACCCTAATATTGTGGCAACGTACGGCCGCGGATACACTGGATTCGCACCCAGCTACAGCTACCAGTTCCCCGGTGAGTTAAAGGCTTTTTTTTTTTTAAGATATCAATGTTGCAGCTGATTTCTGTCTCGCACTCTCCAGCACACTCGCATATACATGCACAAAAACGAACACGCACACACAATCGCTCATCAATATACAAGTCAGTCACCAAATAATCTGCAGGGTTATACGTTTGTTACGTGTGTGGATTTCTCGACGAGGTTTTGAAAGCTGACGTATAGTGAAGTGAATTGCCTCCTTTTTATCCAGACACTTGAACACTACCATGACCGAATGTCTAAAATGGGGGAAGTTCTTCGTTTCCCGTGGGGCCCCAATGTATGCAAATTCATCTGTGGAGAAGCCAAGAAATAAGCGGCGCTTTGTGTCGGCAGATTTTGTATTTTTTTTAAACGTGTTTCTTATAATGGAAAATGAATGAAGTCATTTTCTGCATTAAAAGTGTTGACTCAGAGCGCCGGGCTCCCTAATGGAGGTCCAAATGGGAGGCGTGCAGTTTGGAGGTGAGCAGCTGTACCTGTCGGCTGCAACAGGGCCTGTGGCTCCGTGCCGCTTCGCACGGCCATCCCGGCAATTTCATGCCTTATTTAAGGACTTTACACATACTTTGTTTGCCGTGCCAGACATCATTCCCTCCACTGATGAGACGGAATGGGAAATATCTGACAGCAGCTCAGATCTCTGTAATATCTTTTGCGATAGAATAGATTCAGGAATGGTAAGGCAGGAGGTCCAGCTGTGACCGCCTGTAGATCGGACACATGCTGGATGTATACCTGACCACAACAGTATTTGACAGAAGAAATGAAATAGCACCTACTTATCAATGTAGGGGGGACGTGCGTAGCGTACAAATGTGGGAGTTAAGCCGTTATTGTCTGTCTTTTTTTTTTTTTTATGGCATCATTTTGAAGTACCTAATTGATATGGATGTGAATCACATGATATGGATGTGAATCACATGATCAACACTGTACTTTGCTTTTGTGTGTTGCATACACCTAAGATGATATTCAAAATGAGTATTGTTATTTTGTTCCATCCTTCTTGTTCTTTGAAATCTACCTAAAATGTTTCTGATCTTGGATTTCACAGACAGAGAGAGAAGCGATTGAAATGGAAAAGGAGCGATCGGTGTTTATTCGGTAGTAGTAATTCTAGTTAAACATGGATTTTTTAAATGTTTGCTGTTTAGGACAAATTAAGGAATATCACCTTCCCCGAGGCAGAATGTATGATCCTGTCCATGTTAAACTCAATTTAAAGAGTTTGATAAAGCTGTATGATTAAAACAGCCTCCTCTGGGCTCGCTCAACTCTTGACAAGGTAATTGGAATTTTTTAATGTATGAATCAAACTCCTTTTCCAAATTAAATAACCTTAGGCCAAATATTGACTGGTGTCCTTCCTTACTGAGATATGGAAAGCATCCTCAATTTAAGATCAAAGACTTTTTCCTCAGTGAACAGAACCCCTGCTGAAACACTCCCATAAATAAATGGAGCTGAGGCCAGGCAGGCTGGATCCAAGAGGCATAAATTGTGGGCAGCATTTCAAGGCTTTTTTACACCCAGGAAACCTCAGGGGTCCCCTGTTAACAGGACGGAAAAAACGGTTCGCCAATTGTCCAATTGTCAAGATAAAACAGTGATAAAACATTGGTCAGTCATGAAACACTGAATTAAGGAAGAGAACTCAATAAGATATACACAGAAAAAGAGAAACCAAAGCTGACATCCCTGCAGCTGAAACAGAGTTCAAGTGTAGAAAACGGAAGCTAAAAGATGGAGAAAAAAAACAGCAATCAGTGAAGTCAGTTAGACTCAAAGCTGACACCAGCTCAGCGGCTGTTAAACAGTATCTGACAACGTAGCACTCTGGTCCCTGTGACACTCCCAATTAATTCCAACATTGATCACAAAGTGCCTTTGATATCGATTGCGTGCAGTATGTTCCTATGTGTCTGTATTTGTGTGCCGTGAGTTGCTCACAAAATGATGCCATGGTAGCACAGACATTACTATTTAATGCACTTAGAGACCTTCGCATATTACTGATGTAAATCAGAGCATCCTCTATCTGTCAAAAAGTCGCCCATGCAGGTGAGCACATATCGGAGCATTTCCTCAAAGGGCAAACTCAGACAGTGGTATTTATCTGTATTTATACTAGTAATTACTGTGAAATATGTCTTTCTGGGGACGACAACCGGTTTCCTAAAACCAGACTGAACACTGTTAACAAATGTTTCTCTGACACAGTTAGTGTAGTTTACGCACAGTAAACATGTTTTAGTCATTTCATAGTGTGACGTGCATAAGGACACTAATTCATGCCACAACAATGGAGGTGGCAGGGTAGCTGCGTGACACATCTGCTGACAACGGAGAGCAGTAATGCAATCGCAGTTGCTGTGCCAATAAAATAGGGGAAGAAGAATGCTGATGTTAACAATGCAGATTTCACAACATAAAAAAAAAAGGGCTTTACAAATGTTTACCGAGGTAGAAAATACAACTAAACTGAATACAGTTCAGTTTGATTAGAAACGCCGAACGTGAACGAAACCGTGTTCGGTTTGGGGAAGAAAAAAAACACGGCCTCAAAGCAACTTTAATTACAGAACCAAAATGCAGGCAGAATGTTGTTGAAAATATGAGAAAATAGGCGAGAAGTTAAACAACATAAGCCCCCTAAATCATTAGTCTACTACACATTTCTGGTTGTACTTATTGGGCAGAAATGTAGTTTTTTTCACAAGTGCATGGAACCGATCGCTCTACGGAATGCATCCGTTCTGATACAGTAACACCACGAGGACTGAAGTGTTGAGTAAAGATGTCTCCTTTGATTTCTGCTCAGTCCCGAGCTGTATTTTACATGCGCCGCTGTAATCACACGCTGTTTACCTTCTGGCGGTGTCGTTACAGCATTATGCTCCAACTAAAGCTGGATATGAATTTCAAAGATGATGCTGCATACTGCGTGTGTAGTGACAATCAAGAAGGCAGCAGTGTTTTCCATAACCTCAGAATTCTAAATGCTAAGGTGGTGTAACAAATCATTAGCAACGTCACAGGATGTTTTTATCCTTCCTCATCAGAGGTTTTGCCATGGTGCGTATAATTACTTGCTATGTTTAAGTTACACATTTCCCTCAGCTTCACATTGATGTGATGGAAGTCGGGTCCGTCTCTTCCCGGAGACTTGAAACGCAATGATGCACATTGACTCGCGGCGGCCGTTGTCTGTTTGATCCCGTTGCGTTGGGGAGAAAATAAAACATGTCAGGACGTTTTCTCCGATTTGTGCTGTTGCACATTCAGGACTTTGGCGCTGGTATTGTCAGAGTCAAATGAAAACAGAGGGGGCTGTAATGTATGCATGCAAATGTGACATGTGATATGCGAGCGCTGTCACGTTTCAGTTTCCTGCGTGGATGTGAATTCCCCCGCTTTCACGATGAAGACCCCTGGACTTGCTGTCGTCGTGTGATTTGGGGAGAAAATAATGCTAATATTTCTGACACTTTCACTCTCGAGTTGCGGCCGGATCTCCATATTCATATCCAGTCCCCTACGCAAGCTCACTTATGAATTGAGCGTCGTCTTTGCTCTAACCAGAAACAAAAAATCCTCTGCACGCTTCATAAAAAAATAAATAAAAAAAAGATGTGGCGAACCCTGTTTCCCAGTGTTAATCAAGCTGATTGACATAATTTGCATAATTGAGGTTAACTTACTGGAAAAGGGGAACACAGTTAGCAACACGCTAAACCCGTCCTGTGACAGGAGGATACTTAAAGGGGGGATTCTGTAAAATGTGAATACACTATTGTGACGTTTCACCTTCCTTCTATGTCGTTCCAACCCTGAATGAAATACTGCTTTTAAGAAATATCCACATTCGCTCAAAGAAGACTTGAAAGCAACATCCACTGTGAACAACGTGGAACAGCGCTCCGCTCACGCTGGATGGCAGCCGGGGCAGGAATCAAAGCTCGACTTAAATTATCCGACTTCAGAGCGAACGTTTATCGGGCTACAAAGGAGCAAACTGTAATTGAAAGCATCTTTGAACAAAAGGACTTCCCTTTGATTCCTATCAGGCGTTAAAGAGTGCGCCATTCCCGAGCTGCTGCAGTTGAAAAACGGTTGGACGGCACAGATTTCCCGATAGCTTCAAACGAGGAGCATTCAAAAGTTTCGTTGAAATGAAGATCCTCGGCTCGTGTTTGTGGTGGCGGGAGCGAGAAGCGCGCCTGTCCTCGTTTTGAGCCGACTGACATCCGCTTTACTGCGTCTGGCTTGTCACCTTTTCATTACACACTCTCCATGAATTCATGGCATGTCTGTTTTATTAATAAAATGCATTATGATTAAGAAAACCTACAGTAAGATAATCATATTTGTAATGCTTTTTTCTTCGTCCTCCTTTGTCTTTTCTTTGTTTTTATACGTAAAGGTACCTCATGGATGAGATTATTTCTTCCTTACTGTAAACCCAAAGCTCAGCTGGGAGTATTGCTCGAAACAGAGAAAACAGGGGCCGACAAGGCACGGGGAACACTACTGTACATTATTCCCGTTTCTATGCAACCGTCTAATTAGCATTAGCGAGCTGATAAATGTGCCATTGTATTATTCAAACCGCAGCCCCCAGGGGAACATCCCGAGATGTGCCGCATTTAAAGCATGAGGTGTCTCGTTTGGAGGACCTCGCGTGATTAAGGCGTCGGAAGCCACATTTAAAGCAGCATCTTATTCGATCACGGCCCTGCAACGCATTGAGCTGTCGTCTTTGTCGAGACACCACGAGACTCCATAAAGTGAAAGGTCCTTGTGTTCACTGTGCATATTAAAATGCAAATGGCTCGAAAGGGAAAATCGCAATAAGTGCACGTTAAGCGTATGCGCTGTAATTTATGTACACTATAGTATCTGCCAGTGGTGGTGGCAAATATGGAGGCGAGGTTTGAGAGTGGTGGTGTACTCCGTGGTGTGTATGATGTATGTATGCATGGTTGTCTGTATGAGGGGCAATGTAATTAAAAAAGAAAATGTAGTGTGCATATGTGCATTATGCATTCGAGTAAGCTGTAGAAGTGAACCAAAAGCCGAGGGAGACACCCCTGATGCATTCATATTGTGCTTTCTATTGTTAACCGGTCTTGTATTCGTTCCTTTTATACACACACACACACACACACACACACACACACACACACGCAGGAAAGCTGCATGTATACAAAAGGCTGAGATGTGTATGAAGGGCAGAGGCAGAGGTGGAGGGACTTAACCAGGAGCTTCTCTCCAATCTCTCCCGTCTTCCTGTGCGACTCGCTGCCTCCCACAGCCGTGCCCTCAGAGCCTCCCCTGGCATAAATGACCATTATGGCTCCATTAGGGGTCGCTGGTAGGAGGTCATTATGCTACAGTGAAAAAAAACAGGGATGAAGATGTCAGTGGGGTCCCATCAGGGGAGAGACACAGACTGAGTGAGAGAAAGACATAACACTCCGTCATCCAGCCCCCTCCAGATGTCATGACAGACAAACAGCAATCCAGGTCCAGTGAGTCCGCCTCTTAAGTAGTACAAGAATAGAGAGAAAGGGGGATTAAGGAGGGCAATGAGAACTGAATGGTTGCAAGTTACCTATATATATATATATATATATTAGTGCTGTCATATTAGCGCGTTATTAACGGCGTTAACGCAAACCAATTTTGGGCAAACCAATTTTGGTGCGCGTGCCAGAAGGGAGCGCGAGTGAACACATTGAACACAGCAGGAGAGAACGCAACGTTAGCTAGCTAGCTAAAGCTCCGGTGGAACATTATTAGCTTATGCTGTGTTCACACCGGACGCGCCGCGTCCGGTGTGAACACAGCATAACGCTACCGTTTTTGAGGAGGTAGATTTTGAGGTGAGGGGACTGACAAGGCAGAAGGTAAAGTGGTCCACCGTTCTATCAATAAGCAGACCTGCCAACCTGTACGCAATTTGCGTAGCGGATACGCATTTTGACGTCAAAGTACGCTGGTAAAAATTAATCTAAAATTAATTTTAGACTAATTGACCAGCACACATTATATGCAATGCAATATAATGCATGACGAGTATTTAATGACTTATCAATATATAGGTTATATATCAAGGTTGGCAGGTCTGAATAAGGCTAAACTAGAAGTTATCACTAATACAAACATTATTTTTCCAGAATGAGTGTTCTAGGGGAGAAGGATGCAGCCATTGTTAAACAGCTGGATTGAAATGCAGCTGGAACTGGTCGTGGCTAAAACTGAAAGGCAAGGTCTCAATAAAAGGGCAAGAGGTGTCCTTTCATCTAGGAGATGTATTCTCCAACATCAACAGGCAGGGATTCGCCAGATGCATTCTCTGCATCAAAGATATAAATGATGCTAACAAAGGCAGCCATGCTCTCCCTTACCACATTGTGCCTCATATACTGTAAATGTTAGACCCAGTGACAGGCTGGCATGAAATGGCTTGCATCATACTTAGTAAGGAGGCCATAATCATTTTTGACTCATGGCTGAAGTTAAGTTTCTCCAGCTCTCCCCAGGTTGGCAAAAAAAGCATCTCAAAATGCATCAGATTGATGCTTTAAAATATGGAATATTTAAATGTTTCTTACGGGGGAGCATGCCCCCGGACCCCCTAGAGGGGTAATATCCTTCTCACCTTTTTCACCCCTGACCCGTTTTCATGCCTGGTGCACTCTATAATTTTATTTTGTAAACCCTTGTTTACCTGAAATGTGCAGTGATTTTATTTTGTACTGCCCTGTTTGGCAGTTGTTTTTCAATAAAATAAAGCAAGCCAATCCACTTTTTCATGTTGATAAGAGCATTAAAATGCAAAAAAAAAAAATTGCGATTAATCGCGAGTTAACTATGACATAAATGCGATTAATCGCGATTAAATATTTTAATCGCTTGACAGCACTAATATATATATATATATATAGTGTTTGGGTTGGTTGGAGTTGGATCGATTGGTTTTTCTCTGTGTTTTACTTGTCTTGCTGCCACCAGTCTAGTTGTGTCACGCGCTTCATCCGTGTCTGATCTGTTTGCCCATCAGATAGGAAATGTGGGTTAGTGCGGCGGTAGCCCGGTCCATCCCTCTGTGTCTCCAACTCCACAGACCAGCCCTGCCTTATACACAGCCGTTCACCGCCTCCTGTCTAAGTGACAGAAATACGCCACATATGCACAAGTTAAAGGCAATGAAAAAAATATATATATAGCATGACAAACAAGATGAAGATGTTTTTGTTTTCTTCAGAAAAGAGACATTTTGCATCTGTGGTAACCGTTTGGATTGTCCTCCTCAATACAGGACAGCGTGAATGAATGAATGAATGAATATATACTTTATTAATCCCCGAGGGGAAATTTGGTGTCGGGGTAGCAGCAACTTACAACAAAATAAACAAAAACAGCAGGACGAAAGATAAAAGATATATATGGGGTTAAACCTGTAAAATGTGAATGTAGCTCTAAATAACTGAAACGATGGCGGCTGGCCTTTTCTGCCCCTCTTTTCCTGTAGGAGAAGAACGTAAAGCTATAGAGTGCAGCTGTCCTCTCGGTAGGGGGTCCATAGGGAAAGAGAGCTGCTGACCTGTGCAATTGGTACGATGGTGACTGTTCCTGGCGGCTGCATGCCCCTATAAACTGGGGCAGAGCCAACCAAGCATATGATGAATGCACCAGAGGTCACAGTCAGGGCATCGGCCTGAGCCACCAGTTAGCCTCCCAGGGTTTAGCAACCTTCTGCTGTCGGATGGAAAGGTGTTGACGTGGATTATTTAGAGACTTTTTCAAGTAGCTTCTGCAAGGCTGGGGGTTAAGGACGAGAAGGTAGTGCGGTGATGCGTCTAGATTCATGAGACAAAGATCCTCTGTGGAGCCAAAGTGAACGCTGGGAATCAACGGGCAAACCTTTTTCCGACGTTAACACGGTGTTAAAGCAAACTCTCGCAGCTCCTTTTCATAGAAAAGGCCCTCAGGCGTCGGAGGTCTTTTCTGTAAATCTTCTCTCGCAACGTTGCCATCAAAGATGAACCAAAAAAATTGATTTACATGCAGCTTAAACGCTGATTTTCAAGAGCTCTGCTCCGTTCATCTCAGCGCAGGCATCTCCAAATGCAGAAGTATCAAACTGGCATTGCTCCAGCGCCACTGCAGCCCGGTGGATCCAGAGAAGGCATTGCAATCGACGTTGACCACGAGTGTCCCGCTAATTAAAAGTGTGGAAGGTGCCGCTCGAGACTTTCTGTCCAATGGAGCTCTCTGCTCGCTGGCTACAGTTCATTACTTCCTATGTGGATGATGATGTGGTCTGGGACGCCATGTGCGGTCATTATCAGCGGATCTGAAGCTCTCTTAAGTATTCAGACGTCTTACACTTCCCATTCCAGCACAATAAGTACAGCGCTTCTTGGCTACGGGGCTGGAGCAGGTGGGGGAAAAAAAAAATCACTGGCCTGAGGCTGATGAGGCGCTTACCAGCGTCCTGGGTGTATGCAACATTGTCCTCCATAAGTACATTTGTGTTTTTACGGCACTCGTGAGACGCGGTGGCGGCGGTGGCGGCGGCGGCGGCGGCGCACACAGAGCAGTGCTATCGGTAGAACGGCTCTCTGTTGAGCTCCAGTTACACAGCAGATTGTTCCTTAGATCCTGTGACCATCTCTCTACACGCTGGGTGAGCCGTGACCCCAGCAAGTGGTCCCACAGGCCAGAGTGAGTGCTACAGGGCTGGAAGCAGATGGCCCTCCTGATGCCACACTGACTCACAGATTGACTTTAATTGCCCGGCCTGATCATTAGCCCAATGGGCCTGTGGAGGCCGGGGCACTCCATGAGTCGCAGGGCTTTAAAAAATAGGGGCCTGACGAGGAGCGTCCGCGACCTCACCGCACTCCAAGGACCTCGCACAATGCATCCTTCTCTCGCGCTCTCCGGACACGGGCATAAAACGGACACAATCAAAGACTCTTCAAGGCTGCGTATGAAGGCAAAAAGAAGGTGGAGGGACTTTACCGGGGCCCTCTCTCTCTCTCTCTTTCTGCTTTCCTGTCTGCCTCTCTGACTCACTGTCTCCACAGCAGTGCTGACTGCACACTCTCGCACACACACGCACGCACACACACACACACACACACACACCCTTGCACATGCAGACACTCTGAGCTCCCCAGGCCATGACTCCAGTCCCTGTGACAGTAGTGAGTGTGCTGCTCTGACGTCAGCGGACAGCACTGTATGTCACGCCCTGTCTGCTTCTGGTCCGCTCTGGGATCAGCTCTGCTCTCCACAAGCAGCCCTAAAGCTCTGTTCTGTTTCTATTTGCTTTAGTGATCAGAGGGAGACACTGTATAGGCTGTCAATGTACTGTATGTGTTTTACAGTAGAGTCAGTGGACGGAGTCAACAGGTGGAGCAGCACTCCGCCCCGCGTGCCCCCTCGCTGCTTTTGCAGGAGCAGCGGTTTTCCTTTTATTTATGTTTTGGGGTCATGTTTTTGTTTTTCTTTTGGAGATGCACCGTGCGCTGCTCTGTCTGCCCGCTCACGTGTGCACAAGAAGGGGGGGGGGGGGGGCAAGTCACGTGCACATGCACGTGCGCCTCCTCGGGTGCATGAGAGCACCTGTCTCCGCGAAAAAAAAAAAACCCACTGCACTCTGACACAGGCAGCGGTGAAAGGCGGGCTATTTCCCGAAAGTGGAAGAGAAGGCTCACCTCATTTGCCCGGGTCTTAACTCTCCCTAGGACAGCAGACTCATCCTCTCGCACTGAAGCAGGCAAACAGCCTGCCACGGAGACCCACTGTCTCGGTTCCCGTGGTGGGGAAGATGAGCTGCTGCAAGAGGCAGAGTGGCAACGCTAAAGCTCATTATGTCTCGACTGTTGAGCTGCTGGTCTAGAAATGAAACTCGAGCCTCGTAGGCGGCGTCTACCTTTTCGGACACTGCCGGGGATCAGCAGGAGGACAGGAAATGGAGTACAATATGTGTGTCTGTGCGAGGGCGCCGGCCTTTTTTCGCAGGAAAATCCAAGCGTCAAACACTTTCATTCCCTCCAGTCTGGTGGATGTATGGTCTTTATTTATGGAAAAGGAAATACAAAATACAGGCTCCAGGGGATCATTTAAAATATGCGATGGTTTTGCCTTCAAATGTAACTTCTTTAAATGTGCATGTGTATCATTGACCTCTTCATGTCAAGGATAAATAAATACGTTTAATACATGTATAAACCCCTGGACTTAAATAGTGCATTTTACCACATTTTACCGCGTATCTGCATTCTCTGAAGATTTCTGAGAAGGAAACCTATTCTATTATGATTGTGTTCTCGCAAATGTCTTATTATAATTTTTTTTCTCACAGTAGTTGACGGAGTAGAATCCCGCCTTTCGGCTAACTTATTCTCCTGCTAATTAGCGGCCGTATTAGAGTTTGAGTTGCCGCGTTCCCTCCAGTCCACCAGACCGCTCTGCCTGCATCTGTCGAGGTGGAGCCTCAACCGCTGTGCCTGCATCTGTCTCATTGCTTTTGAGGTTGCATACTGCCCCCTGCTTTACTGGAGGCATAGCTGCATACTTGGGTCGAGTTGCGTCTTAGCCGTTCTTCAAAATAAAAGACCTCTACTACGTGGTGTGGGGCGGGGGGGGGGCTACGTCATTGTGCCTGTGAGACCCTGCTCAGTGTCTGCTGCCTCTTGTTTTGATCCCACCCACTGTTCCAGACCTCCAGGCCCAGCAAGTTGGGTAGCTGCTAGGTGTCTACCCGGCTGCCCCCTCCTTTCCCTCTATCCTCCCATCTCTCCCTCCCGCTGACTGTGCTAATAGCCCTCCAGTAGCTCTCATCTTCCATTTTCCCCAGTGCACGGACACATGCATATGTATATGAGCATGTGTAGATATACTCACAAGCATGGCGCACAGCCCTCTGCATGCATGCACACCTCCACTCTATGTGGAAACATTGTTTTCAGCTCCAGTAATCAAGCGCAGGCCAACGCTGCAGTGCTATTTTTGGGTCACGCCACTCGTTACCCTACTTGCCCCTGGTATCTGGAGCAGTGGTAGATTGTGTAACAGCGGCGCATGGAGCCGGCTCAAATGTAATGGAGTCTGTCAGCGTTTTAACTTGGCAATAAAATCATATTCATGAAATAGTGTCTGCAAAGCGGCCTCGTATTATTACCAACGTTAATGCGCTGTATTTCATGTTCGCTCTACATTAGTCATTCCTACAAAAGCAAGCTGCCACCGATCAGTGCAAATCCACAAACACATATTTAACTTGAATGGTGAAATGACACTTAATGCACTCGCTTCCATTTGAGAGAACCTGAAATTACCCCCCTTCATCATTCATCTGTCCCCTCCACTGCCACCCTCAGGATTGGGAGATGGGCATTAACATGCATAAAAAATTAAGGCTGTTTACTTGGACACTAATGAGAGGAGGCTTAAGTAGTCTAGTTTAATTAGTATGATTGGCTCTACGGGGACCACACAGGCAGGGCCGTAACAACGGATTCGCTCAGAGCTCACAGGACCTTTTCAAACTCTGAGTGTCAGGACTGATGTCAGAGGAGATTGGACTGCAGAGACATGTTGCCTTTACTGATCCCAGGTTGGGAGAGAGCGCTGCAGTTAAAGGCACTGAAGCAGACCATTACATAAGCACCACTGCAAGGTCAGACATCTGTGTCCTCCCTGTCTGTCTCCCTCTATTTAAGTCACAATCACGAAACCGCCTTGAATATTAGGGTTGTGAACCAAGACCCTATCCCATTTGCAAACCAGTGTCACTGTTTCCAGACCCGAATGGATTTAAATGTTATTTGCCTTATCTATTCTGGCAGATTTTCCCCCACACCCCCCTCCATTTTTTTCTGCGACTTATTGTTTCACTCTTCATTCCTTTTCCTTTATCTACTGTGTGTGTGTGTGTGTGTGTGTGTGTGTGTGTGTGTGTGTGTGTGTGTGTGTGTGTGTGTGTGTGAGGTTGAGGGTGGTGGGGGGGGCTGAGAGGTATTCTGTGGAGGCAGAACGTGGTTAGATCAGTTCTGCAACATGGGAGCCGTTTACTTTTTGCTGAAGTGCATGGGAAGGCGTACAAAGAAGAGGTCGAAAGTGCGGCTGCACTTCAATAAAGAGCCTAGTTTGTCCTCTTTGATGCTATGCCGCCGTGCACTTCAGCTACAAAGAAACGGCGCTCTTGTCACTGAGAATTGAAGTAAAAGACACTGAGCTTTTCCCTGAGCTCTCTCTACGCCACATCACAACATCACAGGCGCTCGCTCGCTGTGTACAGCTGTGTGATGTGTGTGCAGAGCTGGCAGTTCCAGCGGCTGGAGTTATTTCCAGGTTCAGGGTATTGTGAGCAACATAAAAGAATATTCCCCCCCCCCCCCCCCCCCCCCCCACACTCATTTTAAATGTGCAATTGATTCATTTAGAGTTGGCCGTTGATGTGGTCGGGATACGCCATGCAATGTGGCGTAAACCGCGAGGCCACTCATTATGCCACTTTTGACAGACAACATACCGAGTATGGAAGACCGCTCTTCAGCTGAAGGGCTCTGGGTCGAGCCCCCTCTCCTGCAAGAATCCACCCTGCTCAAGTGCCCTTGAGCAAATCACTCGGTGCCCGCTAGCTCCAGCGAGGCTCAAACCACAACCTCACCTCTGACCTTCCCGCGGAGACACATTATATCTGCGGCACGGTGACCCAGCGCTCGCATGTTTGCGAGGCGCATGCATTTCCGAATACGCTGCGACGGTTGCGACGGATCGGATGATGTGACTCAGTGTGTCAAACTAATTTTAGAACACGATGATGTCTTGTAAAGGAGCAGAGCACTTCTGCTTGCAGCATGGGGTGATTTTTCTTTTTTCTTTCTTTCTTTGTGCTTCTGAAAGCTTAGCCAGTTTAAATTTTACCAAGTGTATCTCCTTCCCAGGCCTCATCATGTTGTTCAAAGGTATAAGATACGTGGGCAATTACGACCATAAAGCCAGGCTTTGCTGAGCTCTGGGCTCACTCCACTTCTGTAAATGACTTTTTCTCTCTCTTCCCCCCCCCCCCCCCCCCCCCCCCCCCGATCTGAAGCCACAAAGTCTTAATGGCAAAGGATCACTGTCCCAAATGGTTTCATTACATACAGAAACCATTACCTTTGGCACAGAAGAACCGCGGCTTAGGCAAAAGGGGACACACACACGGGAACAAAACGCAGACACACCGATCCCACACATAGGGTAGTAATGCCGTGTTTGATCATATCAGTGAGTGACAGAAAATGGACCACTCTTATCACACTGTAGAGGTCAGGGGTCATGGTGTTGTAGAGCCAATATGTTAGAGCCCTACCAACAATAATACCACATATATATATATATACACACACACCTGAGGTATGTTTCAAGCCCATGAATGGCTTTGCAAAGCCTGGCTCACAGTAGGAAGAGGTGCATCATGTCCTGTGTTCAGCTGTTTCGCTAAATGCAGTCGAGTTGTTGCACAGAAACACAGCAACAGTACTCTGTCTGGGATATTATAATAAAGCGTAGCTGAAAAGCTGCTGTATTTGTCTTCCTTTAGTGGCGTGTAACTCCATCGCTAAAATGGCTTCTAACAGCCACACGCATACAAGGTTTCAGAGATGTGTTCAGTGTCTGATAAGTGTTCCATTATTTCCGTGTTATGTTATCATTTCATCATTACAGTACTGCCACAGTCTCTTTCTCAGTATGTCTTATTTGCACAAAGAATTACTCCGAATGCCCAGATTAAAGCAATTGTGTTTTGCACTTGCATGATGTTGAGGGACTCACAAGAGACCGGCTTCAAGTAACAAAGGTGACAATGTATGCATCAGACGCCGGGATAGCCGGATTTTTTCTCCCTAATGGTTCAAGCTCCAACAACACCGGATTCTACCATTCCCAAAATGCTAATTAGACCCTCTCTCTTAAAATATGTGGTCTTCAAGTTCAAGCTGAGATCGCCCTGATAATGAGCATCATGCGATGTGAGTACATTTCATCAGATGTGTGAAATCACCGGAGAGCCCCTTTCAAGAGTGTGGTCAAGTTATGAAACGACCTGACTTCCATAGAATCCCAAGTTGATGTACAAAGCGACACTTTTAACAACGACAAAGGACTCAAATATCGGCATGGATGAACGCATCTGCACGTGAGCGCTTGCCGTTTTGCGGCTTCGTCCTATTTGAGTCCTTTGTTTAATCTTTCCACCGTGGACCCGTTCTATTTCAAGCCCATCGCTCGGCGTCCTGCCCCCCCCCCCCCCCCCCCCCCCCCCCCCCTTGACCTTTTGTGGCGCGTGCACGGAATCCAAACGGCGACAGAAAGCAGACATGATGCACATGACGAGAGCCATTCGAATGATTGACAAGCAGCCCAGCTCTGTTAATCCGGTTATGCTTACTCTGATTAGGACCTTGATGCGAGTAAGATAACCCGGTTAAGGTGTTTACATGAGAGTTGCAATAATATGCGTATTGCATTAGTCTGGTTTATAATTGAATTATTGGTGTGCATGCAAATGCTCTTTCTCTCTCTCTCTCTCTGGCTCATTCCCAGAGACCAGTCTCTTTATTCAATGTCGGTGGGGGGGGGATCTCTGTGTGTACTGTAGGTCTCCGTTGATCAGAGGAGAGGTGAGACATGAGCATGTGTGTAACAGTTCATATGAAAGCCACCTGGCTCTCTCCAGCGCTGTGATTTATGCCTTTGATAACAGCAAGCCAGAGATGCTTTCAACAACAACAAAGTAGCGCTGAAGGATGACAACAATAGGACACTTGTCAGTCTGGAGATGAAAAGATGTCTTGCTAGGTGCCTGTCTCTTTTGTAACTTTGATATATACAGTATATTCCTTCCTTTTTGTTTTGTTTATTTGTCTCTCTGTGTTTCCCTACATCTTATCAAAGGTTATTGATGAAGCAAAATGTGAAGTGGAGTCAGTTTTCCATCTCTGACAGAATGCCTCCCTCCTCCTTCGCGAAGGCGGCAGTGTGCTCCGCTGCCTCCGCTATGACTTATCAACAGACTTATTTCCGCTGGCTTGTCCTTCTTACTGTCATACAGTGACAGGAAAAAAACATGCATCTCCTGGAGGATTTCTTATATTTTTCTCACATTTATTACATCGGATTTGCAGCGAACAGTGTCACCGATACACCTCCTATGATGCAAATGCCAAATAGAAAAACATTCTTAGGATAATTAGTGATTAGAGTTTTCTAAGGCAAACAGCCAGGAATGTTTACACACATTTGGGTTATGGCAGTTCAATTAAAAAATACACATTTCAGAGTTCACAAGAAACACTATTCATCTACTTAGCTACTCTACTTACTGTAAGTTTCAAATTTGACCACTTATTATGAGCTATTTTTCATCGTGACAATTGTTTTAGATATTTCACAAATGACATGCTATAATGGTGCATTACTGTAACTAGTGTAATTCCACCAAATTCAGATACGACTAATCAATACTTAAGAACTGTGAGAGGTATCATTCTTTTGACACTTTTTACGTAATTGTAAAATCTATAGTTATTGCAAGAGATTTAGGGGAGTATTCCAACATTGCAGAGTTGTGTTATTCATCCAACGAAAGGCATGTGGATTTTCATTTGTTTGGTTTTCACGTTACATATTTTCCCATTTAATAATACAAAACGACTCCGTCATTGATTTCGCAGTGTAGAAGAATAGCTCTTTATTCTCGCTATGGGTAGTATTGTTTTAGGTCATATAATCTCATTTCTTGAAATGTTTTTTGGGGTGTCCAAACTATCTCACAGAGTTCCATGAGAATGAATTAGACACCTGTGTCTTGACCTCATTTCTCCCTCAATTCCTCATTCTCTTTGTCTTGTCTTCTCTTTGTCTTCTTCTTCTCCCGACGTAGCCGCCGCTCATCGGTCTCCCTCATCTCGGCTCTCTACCGTCCATCTCTCTCACTCATTCTGTCTGCCACCCAAAACCGACTGTAGCTTCAGGCGGAAAGGCTTCTTCACAAGCCTCTTTCCAAAACCAAGCTGCTGTGTTAACCAGCGTAGCATGAAAACCCTGTTAGCAAGCAAGCTAACCCTGGTTAACGGCGTGTCAATGCTTTATTTAATAATCACGTCTGGGAGTTTCCTTCTCATTTGCTATCTTTTTTTCTTTTTTATCACTATAAGATCTTGGTAAACAACAAAAAAACGTTGATGCTGCACTTTATTTACAGTTTCTAAAGATTGAGGGTTTAATGTACTTTTGCTTACTTTAAGCCATGTGGGATTTCCACACAAAAAATGAAGTGCTGTGCTTCACGTAGGTCCTAATAGTTTTCAGTTTCGGAGAGATATTAAAGTATGGGCATGAGCTACTTCATCCATAGGGCTGCCGTGGAATATCAGCTGTCCCTGGGCTCCTCCTGTGCATTAGAGAGTTGACAGTTCTTCTTATAGCAGAAATGAGCGGAGTGCTCTGTGACTGATGGCGCTCCTTTGTCAATGACGGGGGAGCTGCTGCTGGCAGTTTTGGGCCAAAGAACAGTACAGATTACATTAACATCAGTCAAGCTGTTGTCAGACGGGTGGGACATAAATAGGACCTCATTGATGCATAATGCAACAACTTTTCACTGTGATTTTTTTTTCTCCTGAGTAATAGGATCAGAAAGTGGCTAGAGAGGCAGCGAGCCAAAAAAAAAAAAGATCTGCAAAAATGTACCACAACTAGTGCATCAGGAGCAAAATCAGTTAAGATCGTACAAAATCCCCTTTCTTCCTGCCCAGTGTTGAATGTCTTTCTAGATAAAATACACATAGCAGGGTTGTCCATCAATCAGAGGATCGGCATTTCGATCCCCGCCTTTTGACGTGTCCTTGGGCAAGACATTTCACCCCAAATTGCTCCCGCAAGCTGCTGCGGTGTATGAATAGGTGTGAATTGTTAGTTGGAGTACTGATGGACAGGTGGCACCTTGAATGGTAGCACCTCCCATCTGTGTATGAATGTGTGTTAATGGGTGAATGATGACATGTAGTGTTAAAGGGCTTTGAGTGGTCGGAAGACGAGAAAAGCGGCGTGCAAGTACAGTCCATTTACCCTTTAGCGTACTCTGGTGATGAGTCATTGACACACAGTACAAATGCAGGCAATGTGGGGCCCAGCGTGGGTGTCTCGTACTTGGATTCTCGCGACGTCACAAGATCGCGGGATCACATGTCACACGATAGCCCATCTTGAGTAGTGCGTGTGTGTCCGGTACGCTACAGCACAGACCAATCGGCCTCCTGTGAGGAGCTACTTGGATGTGGTATAGATGTATGCCATGTATGGTTCGTTCTAAACGACAATGGCGGCAGTTATATCAGAACTGGAGGTTATCTCTTCTTAGACGAGCAAACAACAACAACACCACCGGAAGGCTTTTCTCGCTGGAAAATATGTTTTCGCTCTTTTCGGCCAGAGATTGATTGACAGATGGTTCACCCAATCAGCCGCCAAGTGTTTTTGAAAGTGCCTGCCCTTTTCCAAACCGTTTCCAATGACGGCTTCTCAGATGGTTCTTGTGTATCAAACCAGCTGGCGGGTCTGGTTAGGCTATCTCAGGACATTGTGCCTGACTTGGTAATTCTGTAGTTGAAAGCATGCAATGCAAAGCAGCTTAAAATCACGGTGACATTAGGAGGAACACATCACCAGCAGTCGTGATGGGGGCGCTATAATTAATTTGACCAATCATATCACCTTGTTTCTCTCTACTTTAAAAGCAGTGTGATATTCAGCTCAAAGTTCTTTGACAGTTTTATAATAGAGAAAACAAAGCTTTTGACCTGGCCTGTGCAGGCAGGCGGTGCGAGCAAAAAAAAAAAAGAAAAACGGCAGGAAACCTTGACACAAAAATTGCACTGCGCTGTTTGATCACCGTGACTCTGCCCCTACTGCGTCTCTCCTCCTACTTCAGTGCAGGCAAGTTCACAGAGGCTCACAAAATACAGGTGCAGGCGGAAAAGAGACGGGCGCGCACCCTAGAAAAATGCTACTTTACAGGCATAGCGCTGCAGTGTGTGCTGTGCACTATCATGAAAATATGAATGCACATTGTGCCCCTCCAGCACCGGGCCGACAATACCATGGATTGGACACGCAATTCTGTTCGGCAGGCTGCCTCCGCTGAAAGTCAGTTTTTTGGAAGGGCGGGAGATATGGACACATGGGGCGACGGTTCAGCATCAATTTCTGAATGTCGGTCAATGTATGCAAACAGTGGAGGTTGAATGGGTAGAACTCTACAACTTGGTGTCAAAGTTGTGAGGACATTGAGGACAAAGTAAGCTTATTTGTTTGGAGAAAGAATAACTCTCATGCTGGGAAAATAGCTGTTGAAATTTGCAACTGTTTCTTTTGTGAATGTGAATCTTTTTTTTTTTCATGACATTGTAATGTTCGTGTTGAGAAAGTGCAATTTTTTAGCTTGGAGAGAGGGCGAAATGAGATTCTTGACAGCGCTCATCTTTCTTTAGGTCTAATCTGTCTTCCTTTCTGTGCGCACTCCTGGAGAAGGCTGAATGTCTGTGCCACAGGCTCGAGGAGCGAAAGCTGAGGACAGTTCCCCGGAGTCCGGACACCAAAGGCCCCCGGGCCTCCACAGCTCATAAACAGATGTGTCCTTGTCCCCAGCCAAGCGCAGCCACTCAAGTGGCAAAGCAGGGGCCCAATAATTGTGAAGAATTGAAAGCTAAATATTGGCTTTATCTCCTCAGTAATAAAAGGGCCATGAAATTGATTTAATGCTGCAGCGCTTCTCTTGGGTGGCTTCTTACAGCGTGAGCACAAAACAATGAGCAGCAGCCATCTATTAATTAACCCACCTAATCCTGCAAAGTTAATCTCTCACCACAACTTTGCCCGCAACTAACTTCCAAGCCAGTGGGTCTATTGGGGGTGTCATGACAATGGCAGTGCGGGGAAGATGGATTCAGCACTTAGGAAAGGAGAGAGAGAGAAAGAGGTGGAGTGTGCTGCATGAAACACGGTTCCGCCCAGCAACCGTGGGGACTGTAAGTGGAAATGCAGGGGTGCATGGCCATCATTAGCATAGTATCAGAGTTGATTTGTGTTTTTGTGAAAAGAGGCGGAGAGTATCATTTGAGCTGTACGAATCAGTTCCCTGTGTGGCGCAGGCAGCAGTGGCATAAACGCGGCTGATTTTAGTTGCCTTTTGTCGTTTTTTCTTTCTTTTTTTTTCTCCTGTTATTTCCCCCCCCGCTGCCGCCTTGCCTGCCGCCTCGGCCCCTTATTCTCTCCTGAGCTGTTAGACGGTTAGGAGAAAAAGTGACATTTCTTTCTCTTCTTCACCTGCCAGCGAGTCGCAACATGATGGCACCTCACACCCAACACACACATTCATGGTCATATTGTGTCGACAGAGTTGTGAATTACCTCCCTCTCAGCCGGCTGATGAAAAGCTATGTGTTTTTCTCTTTGGCTGCGGCTCATCTGACCCTGCCCTGTCACCCCCTTTCCCCCACTCCCTCCCTCTCATCAGTCTTTTGTGTGAGCCCCTCTTGGTGGAATAGCAGTACAAGGCCGACTCGGAAAATAGGTCACCCACTGGTGCACTTCTCACCTCCACAGCATCACAAAAAAAAAGCTTCTCTAAGGTGTCCTGTGCCATTTCATAATGTCTAAACCACGCAGTCTCCAGCATATGGCCAAAACATAGAAGACAAGCACACATGCATACACATTCAAGTGGGGGAAAAAATAAATTGAGAAGGATTCCAACAGGGGGAATTTGAAGATCTTTTTTTTTTTTTGCGAGTGAGGAAAGCATTTCCTGTGGAGATAATTTTAGGAGACTGATTAGGCATAGACGGTGTTGAGCCCAGAGTGAGGAATCTCATCACCACCGCTAATGACATGCCATTCCTGTGCGGAGAGGAGCCCAGGCCCTGGGCATGGACTAGCCTCTGTCAGCCACCTCGAGCTACTGTGTTCATTAAGGCTAACAATGTAATTACAATTCACAGATACTGCGCCGGCTTAATTACAGACTGATTATTAGGCTGATATTTGTTGGAATAATCAGACCCTAAAGAAGTGGATTTATATTTGCATGGTAGTAAGGCCTTACAGTTATTATGGTGTCATGAAACTGGCAATTTGGACAGATTTTATGAATGTTTTTAAAGCTCCGCAAATCTCAGCGTTGGAGCACTATAAATATTTGCCAAAGAAGAAACACGCACAGGAGACTTGTTCAGTCTTCACATAAGCTAGCAGATTGAAGTCTCCTCTGAGTGAGGAATCTTCCAACAGATGTCTCCATTTGATTGCGGGACATATTTTTTTTTCTACTGTGCATCGTCTACCTGAATAGCCCAGCAAAGAATGTGGAATATTTCGCTGCCTATTGCATCAAAGTGGATGATTCAGATTCCATAGAAAGTCACAGTAATTGGGAGCACTCCCGAACAAAATGCAGGCATGGTCCCCCGTGGTCGGGCGACTATGCCCATGTCCATGCTGCTCAGAAGTGTCTGTAATCCTTCATCCAAAGCATGTGACATAAACACCCTCCAGAGCCAAAGGCTTTCACTAATATAATCAGGGACTTGGTAAATTGCGAAAGCCAGTTTACTCACAGTTTTACATAGATGAAGACGAATTTGCACCTCAGAAATGTTCTATGACAATCGAGAGGATCTGAATTTAAAGTACATGCTGTCTAATATATATTCCACTATTATCACTCTAACGTTTTTTTTTAATCCTGAATGAAAGTTTCTGTGTCATGGTAATTTGAAATTGGCCTCATGGTGATCATGACAAGCACTTTAAAGCTGCACAAGTTATTTTTATTTCAGTGTGATATTCGGCGAATTGCTCTTGGCTATCCCTCTGTTTCTGCGTATGGATCAGTGGGTCTGCAGGGTTTTGAATATCACAGTGGGTTCAGTGAGAGTCTGCTGATAGATGTCGCCCTGACATGAGCCCCAGTCTTTTGACAGCTATAGTTTTATCCCGTAGCTCAGCGCTGGTATCAACATTCTCCTGTAGCTCTGGGACGTGCTCATCCATGTGCAGGAAGTGATGCGTGTGTGTATGTGTGTGTATGTGCCTGCAGGCTTCCCAGCGACAGCATACGGACCGGTGGCGGCAGCGGCGGTAGCGGCAGCGCGTGGCTCAGGTAGGGGGGCCCGTGGAAGAGGCGGCTACTTGGCGTACCCACAGAGCACAGGGCCAGGTAAACGCTCTGTCCATGTTCTGTGTGGCTGCTGCTCTCTCCAACTTCTCCTGCTCTGCTTCTCCCCATAGACATAGTCCCCCGAGCCCCCAAGCACACACGCGCCAACCATTTGAGTTTAGACTGACAGCATCGTACACATACAGGAGGGATTTTTTACCCAGGGGCCTCTCTGTATACACGGTTCCACTGTTAAAATTGTTACTTTGATTTGACTCCAAAAAAAAAAAAAGGGAGGAAACATTTGCCAACATGTTTTAGTTAGGTTGAGTAAACTCAATAATATACAGTAACCACGGCAATGAGATTCATAATATGATTAAAGTCAGCATATGCAATACATCAGACTTTATGCATAAATTGAGTCTAATTTAATTGTACTGTAATATTACATGTTGACTATTTCTTTCTGTATATTGCATCAAGTTTAAATTAAATAATTAGTGAACACTCAATATGCATTTTAACAAATACAGTGAAATGTACAAAACAAATATAATGTCAACCTTGATTTGAATAATTGTATACATTAACTTATTAATCTTAGTTTCACAAAATTCCTGTTTACAGTTAAACACAAACATAATAAACCAAATCAGAGCTACTTCTGAGACACCTGTTGTTCCCTCCATACAAATTACAATTTGACCCTGCAATGTGTTCGATATTTCCTAAATTAAGTGAGGAAATACAGCTCTCTTAAAACCGTTCACACCTCCTACACAACACTCCTTATGGAGGATATAACTAACTTAACTCCGCTTTACAGGCACTACACAGTGCTGACACATGGACTGAGTGTCCCAAGAAAGTTGCCAGTAATCACAGCTTCCAAAATGACAGCTTCCTCGATAAAGACACTTTAGAGAATTTTAAAGTGCAGCTCGATGTCTCATTTATAAACATAGTCCATTAAACCATGAACTTCAAAAAAGCCTCCCCACACTATTAAGAGAAAAACTTTCAGCTCCACACTATACCTCACTGGAACACTCAGTCGGGACACGCGTACGTGAGAACAGGGGAAAGCCCAGAAAGGAAAAGCACAAGCCGTGTCGGCCCTACAGCCATATTTGATTATCTAAGCCAGTGTTTTAAAGTCTCTCAAGGAGTCTTTGAAAAACTTCAGAGGTCCAAAAAGTTTGGGAGGATATTACTCTCTGCCGTTCCCTGCAAGACACACAGATTATTATCAAACTATGCACTATGTCACATTTGTCGATGAAAGCATACATAAAGGTTTCAAGAGGTGTTAGGGGATCGAATTCAGAAGATGCTTCGTTCCTTTAGTCTTAAGATATCATCTTATTTTAGCAAAGAAAGGATCAGCTGAGAAGGGCACATTCCAACAGTCTCAATTAAGTTTTGTTGTAACTTTCACCTCACGTGAAGGAGGCCATTTGCACACATTGCTAGTTGCTCCTCCTTGGAGGTATACAAAATACAAGAGGCACCATCCAACATGATAAAAGAGAGCACTCCTACTTGAGTCAGAGAGGGCCTGACTCTCCTCCACGGGCATTATTGTAACCGCAGCCTGTGTGAGGCAATCCAGTCAGGACTTTAACAAACATACTTTCACATCTGCAAGCGATATGTTTACTATTTCTGTAAAACGTAGGAGCTCATATTTTCACCACTTTTGCATAAATAATATGAAACATCTCAAATAAATATATATAAAAGCACTACTAGTATGTTTCCCTTATAACTCCTTTTGGCTTTAACATAAACTTTACTTTCTTTAACTAATCCCCCGGCACTCACTGCAACTGAAACACAAAACAATCTTCTTTAACCAAAAGTAAAACAATGCAGGCCTTTGCGTCGGAACAAATGTAACAAATGCTAATTCAAGAAACAAAAACAAAAAAGAAAACACATGCGTGTAACTTAAGTTTCTAGACAAGTCCATGGGATGTTACCTGAAGCATGAGCAAGGGAAAGCGGGAGAACAGAGGAGGAATGGTGAATAAAAGCTGCGAGTAGAACTCAGGCTGGGCGCTGCAACAATCCAAGGCGGCGCTCCGACGGGCAGCAACAGTTGAGAATGAACTAGAGACAGATCCTTTGCCCACCTCTCTGCCCAGTGAATACAAATGCCCTTCACCTAATCAATCATTCAAAAGACATGGTTACTCCTACTTTTCCTTCTAGATTGTGAATAAAATACAATAATCTAAAAGTAGGTTACAGCTATTCAAGGATTTATTCCTTTGAAACCTCCTCGCATCAAACATTTTGTGAAATAGTACGAGTTCAAAATGTTTGCAAATTAGGCAACACGGTTCCACTTTGTCTCAGTGTTTGACTGGCAGGAGAATCTGTTTCCATGCCGGATAAGAATATGTTTTGTTTGCCGTTTGACACGATATGTTAAGCTGGCCGTTCATGGTGAACTAACCTAGTTATAGTGAAACGTCAGCAGAAGCACAATATACATGAAAGTTAGTCGTGTTTACTTCCTTGCTTACCGCTCCTCTTCACTCTTCATGTACGTTTCTATCCATCTGGTATCAAAGCACCCTGAACCTTGGCCACTCTACTAAGGATTGTTTGTCACGTGGTTGCTTCAGGGTATGAGTAAATACAAATGTTTAAAAATTAAAATGGTAAGATAAGTCAGTGGCTCAGACACCAACTTCCAATACGCACACACCATTAAAGCTTGATTACAGCACACACACACACACACACACACACACACACACACACACACACACACACTATTCACAAACACAGGAAGCCGGTTTCTTGCTGTCTTAAACACAGCATTGATTGACTTGCTGGCTTCATTTGGACACCCTGCTTTCTGCGCCTTAACAACTGTAGATCATTCAATAGCTGTCAATAATAGCTCCCCTGACTGAACACACAGCCTGCGGGCTTTAGGGTAGAGTGTCTCTCCTAATCAGACGTACAATTAGAAGCTTGTTGGTAGATCTCTGTTTTAATTGTAACTCGGATGCAGTCTGCTCGTTGCAGTCGCTCACAGATTTAAAGCCCGTGGACTGTTGCGAATGTCACGTGCTGCGATACCTGAGGATGCACGAGCGGCTGAAGTGTATGCATACGACCTACATGCGCGCACACACACACACACACACACACACACACACACAAACACACAAAGAGAAACAAATTCCCCCGTCTGTCCTCATTTGCACTAAATTCAAATCAACACTGGGAACACAGGAAGCCAATCAGATGCTCTGTCTTGCACATCGGGGCTATTTGATTTTGCATTTTCAAAACAAACAATTTGCCCAACAATTGCAATGAACATCACCAAGAAGCAGGAATGTTGATTTGGGGTTAGCAGCAGCCAGGAAGCAAGAGACGTGATGGCAACCATTATGTACAGTTTAATTCTGACAGCTGCAAATGGAAGGGAGACGAGTAAATGACTATGAACAGGGGAAGGGGGTTAGAGTGGTAAACAGTGACTACTTAAACAGCCGTGAGGCAGCAAAACATCACTCAGGGAAATAGCCATGCTCCCTCACTCTACGGCAGAATCTGTCTGCAAAGCATTACCACAATAACCGCAAGCAAATCTGTAACATGGATGTGATTAAAAATATATATAACCTAAATCCGCTGTATCCTTGTATTGCTCCCATTGCTTAACTGTGTTATTCTCTGGAGAAAAGCGTCGCCAATGGATCTTATAATAAGTCCAGTCCTCCGGTCGGTGGTTCGTGGCTTTTTGACACGGTAGAACGAGGGTGTCTGGGCACAACCTCCCTTCCTTTCTGACAGAGAGACAAATGATTTATTGATGATTCATCAAGGGTTTGAGACGATGCTAATAACACACTAGGACATGGATGAATGCATTGGGTGGTCTCTTCGCTCTGTACACAGACGGAACAGAGGACACAGATTGTTAAGGCTTGACCTTCCTCTCTGTGTATCGTCCGGGGATGCTGCTGCCTCTCCGTCCTATCATACCATCTCATTTGCAGCATAGTCGGCCCAAAATTAACTCGGGATTGGAATAGCTATTCTCGTGGTTTTATTTATTTGCAGAATTCTCACATTTTAGTGCAGACGAGGGTTTTTGTTGTAAAGGAACAAAACAGAAAAACACCATATGTGATGCAAGTGTGGATTCTTTGTGCTTTGACTCCACCTACAGTTCCCATAGAGCACCACATAGTGTGTCTATACTTTGACCCAGTAGGTGGGGTGCATCAGGGGTGGGGTGTCACCTAAAGTGGCAGTCAAAACCAAGTTAAATGTAACAAAAATACAAACACAAATTTGCTACAAATTGCTAAAAATCCCAAATAAAATTACACACTGACCATGTTTATTATTTAGATGTATGTTTCTTTACAAGAAACACTTATTATGCAGGTATCGCCTTTCTCGGGCTGTGAGGGACGTTTGTCAGGTACACACGGAGCGCGTTGTGAACATGGAAGACATGTTCCATCCCTCACAGAGGGCACTTTCACACTACTCCCAGGGCGCGACAGGCAAAATGACAGCACGCTGACTTCCCCCTCTATGACACACCTCTGCTGATGACAAGGTGTATTTTGGACTTCTCACCGCGGCCCCCTCTTGTGCACCGTAGACATGCAGTCGGCACCATCTTTGAAACTTTGGTGTTTATCCTACGTTCAAATTTCCATTGAGCTACCGGAGAAGATCTTAATGTTTTTTTTTTTATTCGTATAATTCGGCTTCTCTTGCAGTGAAGAGCAGGGCTTCTCTAGTAGGTTAACATTTAAATACCCTTTTTAAATTAGAGGTGCAGCTTAAAGTTTAAAGTTTCCCTTTTTATGGCAGGAAGAAGTCCCAGTTATCAAAGTTGTGGACAGGCTCAGCAACATGTTTTATTTAGTAAAAGTTGAATCTGAGATGGTGTCAGTCCAGACTCCTTTTGAAGAGATTGGTATTTGAAGACAGCAAGGTCTTTCTGCTGCCCTGATCTCTACCAAGAGCATGTTGCACCACTAAAGAGCAAGAACAAGGACTAGTTTTGACGCATGTTTGTGAGGAAGTTTGAGAGAGACTTTGGCTCCAGGCGACAAGTAGATCAGAGAGATGTGGCTACTGTACAGAGTTTGCCATCGCCTGGAGCTAGAGAGGTGCTGGCCCATACATGGCTTTATAAGCTGGTATCACGGAGTTGAACCTCGTTCGAACTACTACCGGGTGCCACTGGAGGACGCAAAGGGCAGTCACTTAATATCAGTTGGAGGGGCTGAACATCTGCATATTAGAGCAGAGAGGAGGAAATTGCTAATTTGGAGATGACTAATGCATGCACCAGCACCTGGGCTGCATTGTGGACGAGTGTAATCCACCTCTGCTGTTGATATCAAGGGCGAACCTGCATAAATGTGCCGCTGCTGCCACTTTAAATGAGCGTCAGGTAGTTGATACATGAACGACGTTCATAATTCATAATTAATAGGATGTTTCTCTCATCAACAACAACAAGACTATTTTCCACATTCTTTAAAAGGAGGCGGTTATCGTTCTGTTTTCGTCAATTTGAAGGAGACATGTGACATTTCCTGCGCTATAGGATTGTCAGATGAAAGCGGAGTAAAATGCAAGTGATGCAGATGGTTCTGACAGTCCAGGGAACTTCACAGCTCCCAGCCTACTCTGGTTGAGTGTTTTCCTGAGTCCCTCTGAGCTTTCTGTGAAGCTCAAAATGTCAGTCTCAGATCTCGGCTCTACCTGCGGTGTACTCAAAGCCCCATTCAGCTGCTTTTTACAGGACTGGGTACTTGCTATGTACACCATGTCTGACTTGACTCGGGTGTTAAAAACTGAAATGGATTTGGCGGCGGTCAGATATTAAGGGCTGCTGTTTAGATTGCAGAGGTGTCTCTCGTTCAGGTTTATTGGGGCTCTGCGTTCTTAAAAGCCCGTTCTTCCCCTCGGTTGGTTGTTGATCGTCTTTGTTCTTTCCTCTCTTTTGTTCTACTTCTTCTCCCGCCTCCTTTTTTTCCCCTCCACCAACGAAAAGAAGGCAACAGACATTTCCAAATTAAGATCATTATCAATTTCCCCCCAACAAGCTCTGTGATCTTCAGCAGTGCCTGAGAGGGGACCAGGATTGGATGTGTGCACTGGTCTTAATCAATTTGGCTCTTTGTGAGCTCAGGTCCATTTGTCCCAGATGCTAATCTGCAGAGCTCAGCTCTGAGGCCAGAGGCGCTTTACATGTATTTGGTGCAAAATAACATGAGCAGGCATGCCAAGCCCATCCTGCTTGGGTTTTTTGTCGAAGGCCCAGGGAAAGATGTGACACATCGGGGAGGGCAAAGTGTCCCTTTGCGCCTCCACCACGAAGCGGTGTCTCTCACAGCTGTGGGTAGCAGATGCTCTGAGGTTACAGGCACAGGCCTTTAGGGACATCACCACTCTGCCCTCCAGGGGCCGCACACGTAACACACTGCAAAGAAAACTTACCGAAGGCTGTATGGGAGTACGCTATTTTACAGTCAGTCCTTTTTGAACTACAGTATGTGTTGTCTCCTTCCTAATCAGTACAGGATTGTCTGCTTCATTGGCATTACACATTTATTTTGAAGTGGCATTTCACAATTGTTTTACTTATTTGTAATAACATGCAGACTGCAAAGTCAATTACATAACGTCAATTACATAACGTCCTGCAACGTTTGTACAACTCTTGAGATAAATGCCAGCAAATAAAATGCAAGAAGATGTTGCAATCTATTAGCACACATTGTCTGAGTGAGCATTGCTGGAAATAGTAATTCCTCTTCCAGTTGTTCCATATTGTCCTTCCCCCTGAATCTGAGTGACCATTAGATGTAGCCAGCATCACTCTCATAGTTTAGTTATAGTGAGTCCTACATTTCTTCAGATCACATAAGCCTGACCAGACATGTTTGAAAAAAAGTGTTCAGCCAAAAGGCCAGGCCTGTCAGCTGTGAGGCTGCTCAGGATGGGATAATCTGTGCCGACTGCCGATAACCGAGTGCCCTTTCTCAGTCCCAGCTAGACCAGATCCCACACTGGTTCAAATCTGCATTGAAATCATTTAGTGTGCAAATGAGTGTGCACTGATTCACTACACTGTTGCACATTGTTTTACCCATGAATCCAGTGTTCACAACTCCTCTTCATCTGTCACGTTCCACTATCATCACCCAACCGAGGTCGCGAGCTAAACCCAAATCAGTGGCTCTGTTAAGTTTTTCCATTTCTGGAACGAACAGAAAGAAAAGGGGAAGAGCAGGCATAAAATGAAAAGGTACAAAAAAATAAAAATCTGAAGCCTGAGTATGGGTGAGTAAATGCAAGAAGAAATCATCTGTTAAAATTAATTAGCCAAGCTTCTCTGAACAGAAAATGACAAGACATTAAATATGTATTATTTATGAAATGTCTGTGCTCTCCGAAAGGGGTGTCTAGTGCTGTTAATTACTCAGCCATTCATTCAGAAAAGATTATTTCAAATGGAAAGTGAAAGCAAGGCTATACAGCAAAAGAGCTGTTAGTTTCTTTCACGCTATTTTTAAATGACATTGGTGAAAATGGAAAAGCTAATTACGGTAGCTCTGAAATTCAAAGCTAATTTGAGAAGCAGCATGTCAGGTTTATTGACATCTTCTGTAGAGTGATGTGGTTTGATGGCCACCGAGGAATCTCTCTGGCGCCGCGAGGGAAAGGGAGGAGCGGATTGCATGAAACATTATTCCTTGCAGAAATGGAAATAACTTATGCTAATAGGTTTTTTGATTCCCCTGTTCCCATTGTTCCCTGTAGAAATAACAGGTATACGTAAAGTATGTTCAAAGAGTCGACGTATAGATGAAAAGTAAAGGACTTTTGAACTGACTTGTTTGCGAACATTACTGATTTTAGCAACAAAAAAAAATGCCGTCAAAAAATAAATATTACAAATGCAGATTTCGCTGTTGTTGAATAGAAGTTACTTTTGGAGTTACAGCAGGTTAGTTTGTATGTAGAGCTTCTCTGGGAACTAATGAGAGGATACCCACGAATTTGGTGCAGAACACTGGCGAACTTATGAAAATATTTATAAGTCCCAACAGGCCAGCGAGCATGACGCTGTATTTTATCATCGGCGTGATTAGTTTTATTTTCCTACGAGTGAGAAAAAGATCCGGAGTGCTTTCAAGGTTTGTGATTCCTCCTTAAAGGCAGTCACCTGGCAAAGTGGGAACGAGAGCAGGGCATTTATCCACTTACAGAGAGCCACCCCGATGATGTCAGTAACAGATGACTGCAAGACACTCCCCTCTCCATCGCTTCGGAGCCAGCGCTGGTCACCGAGGGCAGAAGGGAAAGAGGGTGGGGGTAGTGGGAGATAATTACCAGTATAAATGAAGCCCTGCGAACGATCCGCACTGCTGGGTCCCCTGATCTAGTCTCCAAGGCAACCTCAGCACGCTCATTTGTTTTGTAGATGAGTAATTACATCCAATTAGTGGCCAGTGGAAAAAAAGGGAGTCCAAGAAAGGCCCATTGTTCTGGATAGATTGTGTGAATATTAATAGTGGGAAGGTCTGTGGCACAGTGATATGATCGGTGATACTAATGCAGCTGTGGGCACACTCTGCCCAGTCTCATCCTGCATAACTGATCGCCACTGATGAAAATATATGGCTTCGAGAATGAGCGCCCGCATGTTTGTGTGAGTCGTCCTCTTGTCCAGCTGTCCTCCCTATTCGGCAAACAAAGCCGGTCTCTTACCTGAGCCGGCCGCACCTGCAAGACAGCGCGACAACATCTGAAAAGTTCTGCAAATTTCATGACCTGGCTAAATGTTATTTACAATATAGGGAGATCTCTTGATTTCACAGCAGTAGAGGAAATAATATAATCTTGCTTTTTTCCTTCATAATAGATATGCGCAAAGGTAGTGCTGCCTTTCCCCCCATTTCTTTTCTTTTTTTGCAAACATTGTTGAGGACGTGGTCATCTATAAATGGACATCAGGGTCCTCGCCATGACCGGTCAGTTGATGAGCGTAAAAGAAAGGGGCGATCTAAACCTGTAATGTGAGTTGACACAACAGGATTAAAGAAACCAGAGTGTCTGGCCAGTTTAATGTGGGTCAGGTACTTTCTGTTAGAACCTTATCTCAAATGGAAATTACTTCCCTGTCCAATTTTGAAGCCACACCTCCTTCATTAATTTGCTGCAAACTATATGTTTTATTTAATACTCAAACTGCCCATCATTTAATGTGGGCTTTGTCTAAATAATAAAGATGACACGTATAGACATTATATAAACAGTTTATAATATTATCTGTCAACGCATGTTTTTCTTTTCAAGATATCTTTAATTTCCACCTAAAACTTCACTTACCAAAATGACGTTTGATAATTTGTCCCAATATATAGTCAACTGTATAACATATGAAAGCAATGAGGCGTAGTGAAGGTATTATAAAATATGCCCGTCTGGTTCCAGTCTCTCCACTGCTCTGAGCCGGTGACATATTTGGAACGGCTTCTTTATGAATTCCCAATAACACGGTTTGCTCTATTGTCAAATGTTTTTTTTTTTTCTTCCTCCGTTATTCCATTGATTCAGTTTTCTTCATTAGCAAGGCCAATCAATGTTCTGTGACATTTGTCTAAGTGAAGTAAATGGAATGATTGGTTCTTGAGCTTTGTTCAATGTGTCAGGCATTATGTGACGTACGTGGGAAGCCTGCCGTATTTGGAGCCTATAATTTGATGAGTGGGCAGACAGCCCGCAAGTGGTGAGATCAGAGTGCTAAAAAGCATTGGCGGAGAGAAACATGGCGGGTGCTTACATTCCATTTGGCAGAAGTGGACTGTCTCACTCTGAATGGGTAGAGGTGAAGTGGCGTTGAATGGCTATTCGCTCCAGGATGCAAATAAAAAAATAAAAAAACACGCAGCAGGGGAAACCCGGCATGGAAAAGCCGGTGTCGCCAATCTCGGTCCCTCCTGAGTAGATTAACTCTGTTATCAAGGAGGTGTGAGAAGGAGCGGTTTCTTTTAATTGCACTCTTTATATGAGCAGCTTGTCTCAGATTAAGAGGACAAGCAATAAATGCCAGCACGACTTATTGCTGAAAGACATTTTCTAAACTGTTGATAATCCGCCATCTGTGTCACAGAGGGAATCATGCGAAGAGGCCCATCCGAGACGTTCTTAGTGTACGTGGGATATTTCAGAATCATCAATAAACATGAACGCCTATATCTCATTCACATGAACAAACATCTGTTGCTATTGATGAACACAAATGCTTTGAATTCATTATTGACCGGTTGACACAGTGTTTCTTTTTCATTTAAATGACAAAGGCTTCCTTCAGGTGTGTCGACCAAGAACTGTCGGTTTGAAATGAAAAATGTATTGACCTGTGTTTTAATGACTCTTCAGATTTATCTCACTCCTCGATGATCATGAATGCAAGAGAACATACAGGTCAATTATGCAAAAGACAAAAATATCAAAGCTGTGGCCTTACTGTTTATTTAGTATGCATTGTTATTGGTCCATTTGAATCAAGGTATTTGAGTAAATGAGGAGGTTTTAATTGTGTCATTTCAGGGAGAGATAGTATGTATCCATAAATGTGCAGCTAATGTATACGATACAGCTGAGCGTATCAAACACGGACCATATGCCAAGGGGGCCTGGCCACATGGCAGGAGCTGCTGGGGAGGGAGTGCAGGGAGGGGGGCAATTCAAGCAAAAACTCAAGGATGTATTCTAAAAAATGGTGTGGCACACCACCAAGCTATGCTTAACAATCTGGACATTGACTTTGACATTGAAAGAGTTGTTTTTCCACAATGATGGAGTCCCCTCCCCTCCCCCTCCCTATACTGTATCTCCCAGGCCTCCCCGATTATGGGTTTTACTCTACGCCCAGTGACCAGAGGGGGGGGCCCTGCTCCTTTGCTGACTATGGCTCCCTGGGGCCCCAAGCGGCTCAGATGCTGCACAGTGAGCATGCCACCTCCGCCTGCAACTCCCCCCTCCAGCACCTACACAGCCCGGATCAGTTTAAGAACCCAGGTTTGTATAAGCGCATCTATCTCATCCACTTGTTTGACTTTTCAGTTTGATTCATGACATTATTCCATGCAGATGATCTAATCTTTTTTATTTTTCATAGATTTTCCTCTTCTTTTGTTAAGGAAACAAACAAACGAATCCCTTCCCCCCTTTAAAAAAAAAAATACTATGTAAACTGGTCTTGCTGAAGAAGTAGCATTGCATGTTCTTCCTTTTCCCTTTTGTTTCAGTTTTTAGATGTAGATTTTCTGTTTCTTTGAAGTTATGTTCCAGCCCCTGCTTGCACATAAGGGGCAGACGCATACAGAATGTACTCCTCCATTTGCATGCGAACAAAATAACTACTGATGATGTCGGAGAGTACAGCGGCCTCTCTAACAGAGCTCAAGTTTGATGTGAATTTTGAACAGCGAAGGAACGAGTTAAGTGTGTGAGTGAGAGTCATTTTTTTAGTCGAGCCCTTTCAGTATTTTAAGTGTAGGAATGATTGCTCATGTTATTAGTGTGTGAAAGTCTGACTTGGAAATCAGTGGAAATGCTGCACGATGTCAGACACTTAAAAGACGACTTTTTTGCATAAAACAGCCATTACACACAAGCACATTTTCATCGTGTGCGCTTTTTCTGATGTTCTCTCATCTACCTTATGTAATTGTAGCTTTCCAAAGTAAAATATACTCCACGTTGACATTTCAATACATGCATGCAGTGCGTAGAGATTATGTTATAAAGTCATGCTATTTCTTTGAGAACAGACAGAAGTTTTCAATTTTTTTTCAGTATTTACATGTTTATCAGTTTATTTATTTATGTTTTATTCTGATAATTATATGCTCATGATCATGTTTGCACTGGCATGACGTACCACCAATGTTTACTTCATCTGCAGTAGTTGTCAGTAAAGGAGGTCTAGTTTAGTGCGGCGCCTTCGTGTGATGCCTTGCTGTAGGTGACAGCGTTGACCTACACACAGCGGTTAGGTTCCCCGTCTCTGGAGACGCTGCTGGGCATGAATCCCGCCGTACCCTTCAGTCTTGTCTTCCTCCACTTTCACAATAATAGCGAATCTATTAAAAACACCTTTTTGGACTAATAAGTGCGGGTCCAGCTCTTCCCCCTAATGGTTAAAGTGTTGGCCAGCTGCCCCGGGCAGATGTTGGCATTTCCTACAGTCTGTCTGTCTGTGCGGACTTCAGCAAAGCAAACCGCAAAAAAAAAAAAAAAAACACAGACAGTGCATGGAAACAACTGCGCAGACGTGATTTTTCTGAAGGGTTTTCTTGCTGGCCTGCTGTTTCGGCATCATTGTCACACCACGTGTGCAAGTGTGATAGCGCCACGGACATAGTTCACCATACGCTTCACTTTCTACAGATCTGTTAAGCCAGTGTCAAGTGTTTAATTGCATAGACAGCTGCATGGTAGAGGAAAGATTCCTACTACTTTACACCACTGCAAATATACAGGCTGTAGCTGACATGAGAGTAGAAACCGTCCTTTAGCAGCAGCTACTGTAAGGCGCTCTGGGCTGGCGGTTGTTTTTCTTACCCGAGAGGACGTGTTCGACCCCTGAGTGAGTCCGCCCAATTCCTGTGCTTGTTGTCTGCGAAATAGAGGTTGTATTTGTAGCCAACCTCGACCCTAACGATATGAGAATCAGAGAGCACATTAAAGTAAATGACATCACAATGGTACTGTTTGTTTTTCTTTTCTTCTTTCGGATGTTTGTTTTAAGTAGATAAGGAGAATGGTTTTCTGGAAGTGTAATTGTTTATTTGTGTCCATTCGGTGCCTTTATGATGATGATTACCAGCCGAAGGTCGTAGATTACTACCCGCGTTTCATTTATCATGCCATTACTGTGGAAATGCTATGGCGGGCCGAACCGGCTCACTCCACAGGTGGAGATCGTGCCACACAGATTGCTAGCCGGAAAGGGAGAACAGGGGATATATGCACGTTGAAGACAAATATCTCCCTGATAAATGCTTCTTTTTTTTCTTCTTATTTTTCTTCCTTGTGCAGAGTGCCGACATCTGTATTTGAACTCTACATTTAAGTGACTAAAATGTAAGCAAATAGAAGCTGGAAGACACAGACTGGCAACCTAGCACACTGTGTACTGAATAGAGTTAGACATGAGACATTCATTCATTTAGGTCTCTCAAAGCACTTCACGCACAGAAGGCCATCCCCCCCCCAGCATTCCTCGTCATTCCTTATGTAAAATAGTATACGAATAGTAATCTGGCCCGCGTTGCATTTGAGATTATTTGGCCCCCAAAGTCAAATGCAGAACCATTGCAGCCTCAACGTTTTAAAATAAAATGTAAAATAAAAAAAGTGTCACAGGGAGAGGGGTGAGCCACACTCTTAAATAAAAAATCACCAGTCATAGAAAATGAGGATTGCCATTTTGACTGAAAAAGTCCTTAATTATATAATAAACCAGCCTACTGTGGCTGTGCAGGCGAGATAAGAGCACTAGCTGCTCACTGTTTAAAGTCCTCGCAGTTAAACAGCAGCGTCAACCCCACTAGATGTGTGTTTAGTGAGATGGCTTCATTCATCTGGAGTGCTTTCTGCGGACACGTTTCCAGGTGCTTCTTTCTGTTGGGCCTGGCGTGTCTAATGCAGCTGTGATAGATGGCGTGGCGATGTGTTAAGCACGGGGACGTTGATACAGTTTGTATACTGTGCGTGTCAACACCTTGGATGTACCGCAGTTGCTATCTGTATTTCCCTACTTGTTCTACAAGGCCTTCCTCTCATGCATCATAGGGCTCATGAGCTCATGTATACACAAGATGGAGCATTTTCCTGGGGTCGGAAGATTTTTCTTTTTTAATACAGTTTTTCTTTTTTTTTCTCACAGTCTTGTCTTTGAGTGAGGGTGAGACGGAGGGTTATGGGAAGCTGACAGCAGAGGAGATTGCTGTTAAGAGATCACTGCGTTTTTCTTTCTCGCCGACTGTTTTTTTTTCTCCCTGCATTGCAAGTGTTATTGGCCTTTAGTTGGCATCTGGATTTTCAAAAGACATTTTATTAGTCAGAGTTGCTCTTACTCACAGGGCAAAGGTGGTAAGTCATGTACAGTATTTCTTTTTTATCCCCCCGAGTTTGGACCTGCACATGAATTCGGGTCATGCTTTTATATTTCCCCTTTATGCCTCCTTCTCTTGTCTCGCATACCTCTTTTGCTTTATGTCTGAAGTTACACCAGCAGCAGGAAAAGCTGAAGCACCCCTCTGAAATAATGGAGAGCATTTTTAGTAGTACTCTGAATCATAGGTCATAGAGGAAAGCATAAAGTAGTATACCTCAAATGTCTGGGTTCAGAACTCTCAAGTGAAATCTAAAATCGGTAATATAATAATCCTGTGTTACTCTTCTTATTCAACAGCTAATGATGTTTTACAAGTACTCCTTCACATTATGCATGGCCACATTGACACTGCAACCTTACTAGTTTATTAGCATGGTGGAAGTATTCCTAGCAGAGTGCTTGTTTTGTGTTGTGCATGACTACAATGTGAATGTTACTCCTATGCATAATACACACGGCATGTAGATTATATTCAGAGTATCATACTGGATTCACCGATCATTTTGGGCTGTTTCAAATCGAGGTCAATCTAAATCCTGCACCTTTTTTCTGTCGGTCGATATCAAATGAAATTGAGTAGTTCTACAAGCAGTGAGTATCTGTAATGTGAACTATAAGCAAGTCCTTCGAGACAAACATGAATCCAGTCATGTGTTCTCTGATGTAAATGGTTCCTTTTGAGCCTTAGCAAGTAGGAGTCGTGCCGATGGCTGTTGGGTGTTTCTGAGCTGCTCTGCTCCCCGCTGTGTTTGTATGCAGGCGCCAACCAGTCAAGGCCCGGAGGTTTCCCCGGTGCGAACAGTCCAGGGCCTGTGGCCGACCTGTACGGACCTGGCAGCCAGGATTCAGCTGTGGGCAACTACATCAGTGCTGCTAGTCCTCAGCCCGGCTCCGGGTTTGGCCCCAGCATCACAGTGAGTACTGCCCGTCGTGTCTGGCCCCGCCTTGAGCTGGGTTGCCTCCCGTGTCACTAAAATAAGACACTAAACCAACGCATGCTGCCAATGATTGAGATGTTGTGCAACACTCGTATTCTAAGGAAGGAGAGCTTACTAATTGTTAAAGGGCTGTATACTCTTCCACTTGATCAAAAATAACCACCACCTGCCTCTTAGCAACTATCCCAAATCCAGATTAGTGCAGAGCAACCATTCAGTAGCGTCTCAGAGTTAGGATTATTTCTGTGCAGAGAGGTAGGTGTCTACTGTCATTGAGTTCAGAGGTCCATTAAGCATTTTGTACATCAGGGTAAACCCCGACTCAGCTCTCAAAGTTATCTGTGTCAAATGCAAATGTTTATTCCCCTTAGCTGTTGCACGAATCACCTCACTTCAGACTCTGTGTCACCTTCCCAGAACGAATTCCCTTTATTTTTAGAAACCCCATCTGTCCCAGAGCTCGAGTTTGCTCCGTCGCTAGGACAATGCTTCCAGCAGGTTGCTTCTCTCCCAGTGTCCTTGTCCAGGTGTAGTTTCTCAGCCAGGTGGTTGTTGCACTTTTTTTTTTTCTCCCGCTGATCAGTACGCTGCCAATCGCAGTGTCGCCCCATAAAGTGTAAGACCTGCAGGGCGAGCAGAGGCGGCAGTAACAAAGATTTGTTCTCAGTGTGTGAATGTACTCGGATGTCTGTCGTGTCCCGTGTGTGTCAGTTAAGCTGATGTGCAGCAACCCGTTAATAATCCCGCCTCTTGCTTTGGCTGCAATCAAAGAGAAGCCACGAGAAAAAATGCCTGCAAGTCCCCAGTGACAGTGAAGACGTCGCCTGGGAAGATAGTGCCGCATAATAATAATTGGGGAACATCATTTACCAAATAGGGTTTCTCTTTTATTATAACCCCGACGTCTTGACGAGATCATCTTCAAGCCAATAAAAATGTCTGAGGAGTAACTCCAACCAAGCTGAAATAATGAAGCTACCTTATTTATAAGCGGTATATAAATATGTAATAAGTGTTTGTAACGCATCATAATGTACGCAGCAATAGGGACAATATAAAATGTTGATGTAAAGTATTTTTCAATTATCATAACTTCCCCTTTAAAAGCATATTTTATATCTTCCACCCTACCTCCCCTATCCGGTGTCATTTTGTGTACTTACTCTCGTTACTGTGTGCTCGCCCTCTTAAAATAGATCACGGTTGTAATCCATCAGTGATTCATAAGTGCAACATAATCTAGTTATGTTATAAATGTTTCAGTGTTGCTAAATTAGCCGTCTAAAAACAGCCAAAGACTTCATGCTGTACAGCCCAGACATTCAAATGTTGCCGTTCTAATTCCCGTCAAATTAAATTTAGTCTTAATTAGCGAGTAGCTCTTCATCTTCGTCTCATGTTCGGGACCTTGTTTTCGACAAAGGGACAGTGTTCTAACGCCCCAACAGAGGACTCCATCAGCGCTTTGTTTACTTTGCGTGTGTGTCGGTCTACCCTGGACCTCACTGAATAATTAATCTAGACTGTTGCCATCAGAGTTTTATGGCCCCCGGCAAGGTGCGGCGGGGGCTAAGTTCTTCGACTCGCTGCCAGTCTTGCCGGGCCGTGTTTGTACTGTTTTACATGACTGAACTGAGTGACTCAGGATAGGTTATGAAAATAACACCTGCTTTTCTGTAAGAAGCTAATTAATGCATGGCTTAACCGAGGTGGAATAACAACAGGCCCATTAGTGCAGCAAGCGAGCGCTGCAAGACTACAGGGTGAAGACACTCTTTCTACATTTTAGAGTCTCTTTTTCTTCTACATTAACCAGAAAGCACAAGAAAGATTAATTAGGGGACATTTGTGGGGATTCTTGCTCTAATTGTAGTTATATAAGTTAAGTTTAAAACACCTTTATTCTTTCACCCGTCCATGGTATTTCATGGTTGTGCTTTTCTGGTCAATTGTGCTCACACATTGTGGGGTTTTTGGCCGCTACATGTTGTGCATCTCTTTTGTGAGGAATAGCCCTGGAGATTCCTCAGATTGTGCGCTACACAGAATCAATGGGGCTCATTCTACCGGCTTAGCCAGGATGAAGTGAACGTGAGACCTAATAAGCAGGAAGGTTACGGGTGTGGAAAAGTGCCACTGGGACCAAATGTGCAAAATAGCTCATGAGAAGATAAAATAGCTCATTTTAATTTTGATAAATGTGTGTAATTGATTTATGACATCCAAACAAAAACCAGGGCTCAACGGAAAAATAGGTTTTATTGGCTTTTCGCTTCCTAAGCAAAGCCGCTCTTATTAATTGTTTTAGGTCCACTGGCTATCTGCGATGATCTGTTGGTCTCGGTGAAGGAAGCAAAATATTTGTTATGAAAGACCACGCTGGCTCATTTTCAAAGCAGATTTACCAGCAGATAGTTTACAGATGGAAATGAGGCGATTTGTTTCCATTATTTTCTCTTCGCTGCAACAGTTTGTAACCATGCTGAGAGAATGTAAAAACAAGTCTTTGAATACAACAAATACTATCAATTCTGGAAGATATGTTACTCTTCTCATCACATTTACCTTCAAACGGTTTTAAAAAGACTGATTTATGAAAAAAAGCAAACAGAGGCCAGGTTTTGTGACTCCCTTGCAGAATGTCAAATTGTGCCTGTGATATTAAATACTAAATCGCCTCTTGAGAATTACCCAGTGAATCAAACAGAGTGCAATAAAGCAGAGAGGTGATGCAGCAGCTCTGTGACTCTCTGCTCTCGGCGAGATGATCTCTCTATTCAGAACATTAAAATGGGAAATGATTCAGAACTAAAATGTGCTTTATAATTCATTTTTATTACCGAGGATGCTGTGGAACTGAATACATGTCGGCTCATCATATGTCACAACCTCATGGATGACTTCAGAGTCACTGATTTGTCGCCTCGCTCATACGCTCCAGTGATTTTATTAATCCCTTTAGCCAATATCAAAACAGCCACTGTGAAGGAGCCGTAATGAACTTAACTGTTTTTTTATGCAAGACAATTAGAGTGCAATTAGTTGATTGAAGTGATAAAGACAGATAATCGCTGTTAAAAGTGCATCTCTTCTCAATCCAGTGATTTCTGCAGACCTGTCAGTCCTGATAACTGAGCTCCATAATGAAGCCCATTCAATACTCAGAAGCACACCGATCTTACTGAGGGCTTTATGATCCTTTTCTCTGCATGCTTTCAGATGAAATCAACTGTGTATGTCTGCATGAATGGGGATTGTGTGTGTTTTATTGTCTCCTTGACGTATTTTTTGTTTCCACTATTTTTCACTAATTTGAACCTGACACAGAAAACACAATGAAGGGAAACGCTTTCAATGGCGCCCATGTTCGTGATGCGTTATGAACATACTGCTTTATGCTCTGTTTATAGCACTCATAATGCTTCATAAGAATGATCATACCTCATTATGAAGCAAATTTAATGACATATGAGGTTGAGTATCACAACACTTCACAACTCACTGACATATGTGTTTGCGAGGATTGTAGTGTAGTATAATTACTAATTGTAATTAAGTCATGAATTAATAGTTGTAATACATTATAATCTTTTTATAATGCATTATGGTCACTGTTAGAATGCATTGTAATGATAGTATTAGTCTCTAAGTGGTGATTGTTTGTGAAAAAAATCTCAATATATCATTCACGAAGAACACACTAAACATTGTAAAATATTTTTTTAGAATAAGTTATAAATCGTGTTATGATTACTGTTATAACGCGTCACGGATATGTATGAGTGCTTATAACTATGATTATGTGCTATAAACAGATGATGATGCATTATAAGTATGTTCACAATGGATTATAGACATGGGCCTCATAGAAAGCGCTCCCACCTGAAGTTGTTGTATCTTGACAAATGAAACACAGCATGGGATCATTTACTTCATAAGGACATTTCTAACTATTTGTCACTTAAACGAGTCCTACTTCCTGCCCTAATTTTGCAGCATGCACTGTTTTCTCCATTACAGGAACACACAATGAACTTGTATATGACAGAAGTCTCCTGCTCCGCTACTGATCATGATCAAACTGAAGCTAAACAGTCACATTCATGATATGATACTCACTTTTTCTCTCTCCTTGAAATGCATACTGACAAAAGCACTAACTGTACACTTTTAGGGCCCGTTGATTGCGACAGCTTTTACAAATGGATACCATTGAACAGGTGGCCGGTTGCCATCTCATCAGAGGTATTGCATTTTACTTACTGTGCCTTTCTATTCTAATACATGTTCATCACATCGTTCTCTGTTTATTCGCCTTCAGAGCTGGTAGTGAAGTGTGAGTGTGACGGAAGGTTAAGTCTTCACAGTCCGGAGGCCTCTGTTGGCGAGGCGGTCCGTGTGCTGACGGTAGAAAAGATTCTCATTGGTCAAAACTAATTCAGTCATTGTTTGTGTGACTTGCTCCAGGAGAAGTTCATACTTCAGTCACACACACACACACACACACACACACACACGCTACCAGTTCTTTTTTTCTTCTTATTCATATTTTTTTTAATGTTTCCAACCTTTAAAAAAGAAAAAGAAAAAAGGTCTGAGCTCTCATCTCACTACTTCCCCGCTATGACTAAAATAGAACCATAACTTTTTACCAACAAGCCAATTGCCTTGAATCATTAAATATTAGACGAGCAGTAAATGTCTGCGAGGAACCAAAATATTTCAGTTTCATCATGTTTACTTTGTCACTGTAATTCATCTTTACTGCTAACATTGTCCCTCACATGTACAGTAGATCCTCTACAGCCCACTCAGAGTGTCTTGAGCTTTTTTTGTCCGCTTCCGGCTACTTTGTGTCGATACGGCGTGTGGCGTGTGTGGAACTCATCTGTGCACACATGTGTTTAAATGATTGTTTAATGGGGTAATTCTCTTTAAGCAATCAACCCAGCATTAGCACTATTTTAAGACTAGACCGTAGCGGCACATGATTGCTAAGTTAACAAGTGGTGCAACCAAGAAGTAGAGTCTGTAATTATGAAACTCCTGCAGCACGTTTGAGCCCGCTGCTGTTTATGATGATTGCTGTCACCTTTGTCTCATGCGGTTGTGCCTCAGAAGGCATCCCAAACATGTTATGTAGTCGCATTATTGACCACCGATTTCTGTCATTAAATGTCCCTGTGAATCCTTCAGACTACAGTATTTGTGGTCAGGATGTATGCAAATGAAATGAATGCTTTTTTCTTTCTTTTTTAACACTGTTGCCATCCTTCTTTTCTTTCTTTATCACCCAGCAGAGTATATCTGGTGGCCCAGGAAAGACAGGACGAAGTTTCTAATTGGCTTTGTGTGCAGGTGATGCTATCCAACTTCAAGCACTACAGCGTCACCTAGGCAAAAAGAACGAGAGTCGGAACCATATGAAGAAGAAAAGAAAAACGTTAGTCATCTCAGAAAAATAACAACTGCTGTACTATAATCCAAACCTCCTATAACTTTACGACCGGGTTTGGTATGATGTTTCACGTCGATTTCATTCACCGATTTCCTTCCTCTGTTAGCTTTTGTTTTGATTAGTTTTTAGGGAGTCATTTTAGTTTTAACCTTAATTTCTGTGTCATTTTCTTTGATCTTATAATATATTTGTGTATTTGTTTGAAGTTCGGGGGTCATCGCCAAGAATATCTGCAAGTCATGTTTTCATCTTTGTAGTGTAAAGGAGAAACGATTGGATGTTCCATTCAGTCTTTCTGCAACAAAAAAAAAAAAGAAGCTCAGTGTGGAGAGAATCGGAAGGAAAAAAAAAATTTAAGGAAACTTTAAAGAGGGTATCTAAGTAATAAATCTTAGTAGCTGTTTTATTTCATGTGACGTCTCATTGTTAACCATAATTACCTATTTTTGGGCAATACAAAGAGGACTCCAATATTTTTATGGTCCTTTTTTATAAGTGTTGTTTTTGTTGTTTAGAAATATATATATATGCTATAACAAATTTCATATAACTACATTGTGAGTTCAAACTTGAGAAAAAGAAATGTAGCTGTACATATTATTCCAGTCACTGCATATAACCAACTCAGTGAGAGAATAGCATATTTTTGTGATGGTGTGTCAAAAGAACATGTTATAGCGTGTGAATAGAAGAAAAAGCTGTAAACAGTTATTATTATACTTTTTCTGCTGGAAGACGGTATAAACGACCCCAGAGACAAACAGAACACACCTTCTCTGTAAATATTGAAGCCGAATAATTTTACAAGTGTCATACCAGCAAATTTACAAACGGTGAGTTAAGTCAACACAGTTTTAAGAAATTTAAAAAAAAAGAGCCTGATTGGTATCTTTTGTTTAACTGTTAAGATATCAGTATCATTCAAAGAGAGAGAGAGAGAAAGAGGAAGAAGAAGAAAAAAAGATGATTTAATCCAAAGCACACTGTACTTAGACGTGAAGATTAGAACTTGAAGCAGGCATTTTACAGTGCTCTGTGCGTCCTGACACTTTTATACTCTGGAGAGGAACTTAGGTGTATGTTATTGTTTGTTTCATCCTGCTTGTTCCCGATTCGTTTTTTCTTTCAGTTTTTTGGAACACAAGATCCGGGCTCTGTGCCGGAGCCTTTATGTAAAGCGTGTTCTCCGAATCAGTTCTTTTATGAATGAATTAGGAAAGTAAACATTTTGATACCATACCTCAGCCTTTGCGAGTTCTATTGTGGAATCATTGGCAGGTTTTAATTTATTCTAGTGGCAAAGTAAATGAAAAACACTGAAAGGTAAATAAAGCGAGTAATCATTGCACTGTGAGTAGTAAAGTACAGGCCATTTTCCTATTTGCACATGTATATGTCGGCTTTTTAAAAAAACGGCCCTGTGCTTTGGGACAGTATGAAGGATTTTGGGGTTAATGTATTCTCGACTAGACAAACGCTTCAGTCTTGAGGTGAGTTAACAGCTTGGGAAGTAGTAACTGATATGTTGCAGTGTACGCTTGGATCTCTTTATATATTAGACCCATGTCTCATCTAAAGATATTTATACAGGGTTAAAAGATGACACTGAATTATTCACTCTCTGTCGCTGCACCAGGTTTTACACAGTGTGTGTGTGTGTGTGCTTAATGATCTTACTCATGACAAACATTTAATAATAATAATATGCTCCAGTCTGGTTTTTAAAAGTCATTAATGGAATGAATGCTGTGTCTTCTGAAATACTTTACCTGCGGCAGGTGTACTTGTTTTTCATTTTACCCACTTCTTGTCTCATTTCTTTAATTTCAAAACAACCAGGTAAAGAAATATGCTGGATACTTCTAAAGTAAATGATATGGAGGTGTGATCAAGTAATAATTTAAAGAGGAAAGAAAAAAAAAACCCTTGTAATGTTCAAATGTAAAAGAAAATAAGAAATACAAAACTATAAAAAAAAAAAAAAGAAAGATGCTTCTTTGCTGATTTCAAGTTTAATCAGAGTTTTATTGATGCGTTGTGGTTTATATATTAATAATTGTAATATACTATTAAAATGTACTGTGCATCCATTGCTTTCTCTCTTTCCATTCCCCATCCTCAGAGATCCTACTTCTTTTGTTGATCATTCATGTATTTCATTAGTGTGTAAAGAAATCACAGTTAACCTGTAAACAGAGTGCTGTCTTTGATACCAGTGTAGTGGTCTTTGTTGTTCTCCCTTGCTCTACCTCTCCTTTCTCTCATATTTACCCCTCTCCCTCTCGCGCTCTTTTTCTATCTCCTGTAATTACAAAGTAGATGTTATATAGGACTCATTAATATAATACTTGTAGTGAATAGTGGATTTAGGACCAGTCAAGATAGACCTTTCTCTAAATGATCATGTTATTCTGAGATTTGCAGTCAATTATTTTGATAGAGGTTCATTGTAATTTATTCCCTGTATGTTTTCTTTTTGGTTCAGTTTTGCCACTCTCACATGGTTTCAGCTAACCAAAGCTCTCATGGATGAACAATAGAGAAACAGTTGCTGTAAGATGGAATTGTACACAAGGCATTATTTGGATCCCCACCCTTGAATGTTTTAAAAGGGGTGTGCCATACTACCTTAAATGCTAACGCTAGATATGCAAAACTCTTATTTTTGATTACTTTCTAAGAGGGACACACGTCATAATCACAGACAAAGACTTTATGTAAAAAGTATTTCATATTTTTTTAAGAAACATACCAATGATTATCACACTAGTCATAATACCAGGCATAGTGCTGTTTAAATAGCATGTTCAATCTTTTAATATTTGTAATATCGCATTTGCCTAGTGGTTTATAGACAATACAGTTTTTGACCTTTAAACCTTCATTAATAAGTCTAATCATTCAAAGCTTCGATTGTGGGAACTAGCTTTTGTTTTAATCGCCAATCAATGTTGTTCACACATATTGACGTTATAGAGGCGTTACTGTAAAAATAAAACCGACCTTCTGCAAAAGGCTCCATTCAACAGAAGACGTCTGTCTAAAAGCAATATTACAGCTGTTAAAGGACGGGCTGCGAATCAGGGAATTCATGTCCTGACATTGGACCGGCACCCTAAACCTGTGATTCACTGCTGAGAGCAGAAAGGATTGTATTTCAGCTTAATTGAGTTTAAATGCTCTAAATTTCTTTAAAGTACCATGTCGAAGGACGTCCATAATTCAAACCTGTTAGATTCCCACAAACAGCTGTGTTTCAAGCACAAACAAACCTATTATCAAGCCTCAAGCTGTGTGCACACTGCAAGTTATTTTTGAGTATAATTTCAATGAAACATAATTCGGGTTCATCAGAGTTATTTCATTATTTCACCTCATGGGGTCTTAAAATTAAATCCTGTTACATTAGTAGATAACATTAGTGTCTATTCGTTTTTCTCATCCATTATAGACTGTCAGATGACATACAGTAAGCACAGTAATGGCAGCTTTCATAGTGATGCTAAACACAAATTATTCCAATGAACCAGCAAGTATACGAGGCAATGTGTTATTTAGAAATAGGCAAAGAGACATTATCCCAAAAAACAATGTCCAATGTCCAATAATATTCAATTTTATTGTTAAATGATAAAAGCAATTGACCACAGTGGGCAGTGCCGGGAAAAACTAAGTGAACCTAAAATAATATCTATTCAAAGAAATAACATGTTTCAAGTGGTAATGCTTAGGTTCGCCTCAGTTGAACATTTTAGCATTAAAAACTATCATTTTAATATGAGTACCAATATGTGTACTAGTTAGACAGGGTAAAAAAGTGTTCCTCCGTTTCATTCGTTCCGTTTCATTATCTGAATATTTTATCAAAGAATAAACTACAACTCAAACCACCTACAAACCGACATTAGACGCTCGTTAGGAACTGTAGTTGATTCAAATTTTGCTGCCATTTCATCTGCAAAACAAATGTGCAACAAGTATGAAATATATTATTTAGCTTTTCTCCACTGTTGCAGCAACCTGGTGGCTCAGACTACCACGAACCCTCATTCTCCCTCTCACAATATCAAAATGGACTCTTCCATTGTTTTGTGATCCTGTAGCTTGGACTTTAAGGTAGCATGGCTCCGTTGCTGTAATTTAATTTAATCTCAAACTGACAGCAGTTTACAGCTGATGAATGTTACACATCTTAGTAGACTAGCTTATCCATTTGGGAAAAGGGGCGGGGTCTTGATTTAAGAAGAAAAAAATATAATCAAAAAAGAAAAAAAGTCAACCTGGAAGGTGTTGACATTTGTAGTGTACTACCGTATCCATTTAAACTTGAATCTTGAGGCAAGTGCTAGGCAATGGCCAACCGATTTATCCCATCCGCTGTGGGAGAAGCTCGCCCTGAAACCACGTCCTCTTAAATCTGTTTTACGGATAAGAACAACTGACATCAGACGAGGACGGTGTCGGGCTCTGCTCTGTTTCCCATTAATTGAACAGACTTTGAAGGCCCATTGTAACGTTCTTGAGCGTCGATGCCCAAAAGCGGCGTATTGGTAGTGTGGCTAACGGTTTCAAAGCAGACCATGTACTCCCTTATCTCTGAAAGATACTGGACTGCTGTCACGGTGACCACGAGGTTAGTCTCCCGGTGCACAACGTGACTCTCACTAACGCCGCCGTGTCTCGTGCGAGGAACGAGGATCGGTTCATGCTTGCAAATTTACACTGAACCCTTCGAGGTGACAGAAAGAGCACGAGTTCAACTGCACGGCCGCGTTTCAGGGCGCGTTTCCCCTCCAGTCCAAACCATTCGCCATCTCACCCACGCTCATTGCTGAAGATATACAATTGCAATGTATATGTGTGTAGATGAATATATATATATATATATATATATATATATATATATATATATATATTTGCAATTTTCACACATTTGAACAATGTTAGACTGGAGACCTCAGCTGTATACAGAATACTCTTCACGCAGCTCCACCCAGGTTCATTATTAGCGTACGTTCACCAACACGAGAGTTCACCCCTGGCGTGTTGTCGAGTTTGGAGCAGACCGCATGGCCTAGAGGGGAGCCTGGAAGCTCTTCAGACTGCATGGACGGCAGTGTGAGGCTCTGCTGTGCTTCCATGTTTCTGCAGGCTGAGCACAGAGCTCTCTTCACTGCTGTCTGCCCATTCCTAACACTTGCCCCTTTTTTTTATGTTAACCGACTTTTTATGGCGAGAGACAGACAGACTTGACTGACATCTGAAAGCATCTTTCAGGTTATCATATGGCTTGCTTAAGCCTTGTTGTAAAAATATACTTAAAAAAAAAAAGGAAAAAAATGATAATGACAACAATAATAATGGATGGGGGTCTCTCACATATCAAATGTGGAAAGTCTAATTTTATATTTGTATTTTCAAATAATAATATTGACAAAAAATGTCTGTGAAAGGTTTCCATCCTCTACTGTGGTCCAGAAATTGATGTGTCTGTCTGGAAAATAAATAAAATAAACTGAATTGTTATATGACTTGTTTTCACTGTTTCATTGCATTTTTATTTTTCTGAATACATTTGCGTAAAATGACGCACATATTTGACCTGATCTCAACATTTCAATGTCACGTGTAATTATGTGGTGATCCATCGAATCAAAGAGACATTCGCTGTATCGCATCTGCTGACGTCCCATAACTGGATACGTATGTACGTTCTGTTTAAATCAAACAACAGGATTATTATCATATTTTTTTTTCATTCTACCTTTTCACTCCCGAGCAACGCATAGCGCCAGCGGGCTCCTTCCAGGTCACTCATCAAGTCAGCAGGATTAATGGAGCCTGAGCACTGTGGTGCGTCTGGGGGGGAAACGGTGAGCAAAGTGCAGGCGTGTAATTCTGCTGCCCCTCAGTGGTCTCTTCCAGCACTTTGGAGGATGCAGCGCTTTTAGGAGGGAAAGAAAAGCCCAGCATCCACCAGTGCTTTATTTTTCATCAGCAGTATCACATGGAGAGCATCAATATTAGCTGAGGCTCAGCGTGTTCAACGGCTGCGATGACGCGCAAACAAGGCTGTGCTGAAAAGGGCCTTTTAGAGCCGTACAATAGCCGGGACGCACACGAGAAGTACTAAGTGTTGTGTGTTAAGTGTTGCCTTTGACGCGTTTATCACCGTGCGATTAGTCCTGCTTTTACTCGTGATGGAAAAAATGTCATTTCGGATGCCAGAAACTAAAATCTTCATTTTCTAAAGGTGAACCGCATAAACCACTGAAAATGTAGAAATAATTTCTGCTCCCAAAACCACACTTTTTTTTCCTGTTTCCTAAAGATTAAAATCACATCTAATAATTCCCTAACGTAACTGAAATATAGTGTATATCTTAAATGGGCAACCATAGACCTAGCTATGTATAAAAAGAATGATGTAATGAGTAGATTTGTTGCTTTTGATATACACTACGATTGTTAAACATAGAGTTACTGCTACATTGATATTCTTGGATCAGGATTTTTAATGTGGGTGCTTGTCAGGTGAGACCAACAGTCCGACAGCGTCATCACTCACTCAGACGAGGTGATCTATAATTCTGACTGAGATCAATACTGTTCCCAGCTCTTGTTTTTGTGTCAGAGCCGAGGCACGAGAAGTTTAGGTCACGCTGCAGTCCTTGTGTTCGTGTAATGAGTAGAAAATAATCCCTCCGACAATCTGGACTATTTCACTTTCACAGGGGCTGCTTTTTATTTTTAAGATATGTGCATCCATGACAATCAAACACCATGATACATAAACGATGCAATACGGCACGTGTAGAAACATATCAACAAATGTTATTCATGTCCAGTGTTTCCAAATTTGAAACTTTGTAATTTTATCATATGCTATATTTTGTCATTGACATACAGCAGATCTAAAAATGAGTTTGTCCAGATTCCCGGTCTCTGTAATTAGGAGACAAATTCATCAAACAGTTGATGCTCGCGCTTGTCTGTGTTTTTAACTTGCAGGCCTAACTGGTTGACCTTTGCAGTCCACCTGCCTTTAATCAAGTGCTAATTAAAAGTGCCATTACGATCAGAGAGCTCGACACTCGCCGGCCCTTAAAAAGAAGGATTTAGGTCTTAGGTGGAACACTGCAAGACAAGCAGCAGTCATTATGGGAGCTAAATGTCAGCTCGCAGCAAAGGAAAGGAAGCTGTTAATCATCGGCGGAATCAAGCATGTGCTTTAAAGTTAAAATGTCAAAAGTAATATTTGAGCAGCTATGAAACTAATATAATTACCTGTGTTCATCTATACATGATCTCCATCAGAAACTATAATACCACAAATGCACAGTTGTCTTATTAAGTGACCTATTTATCTCATACAACTTCCTATATTGTTTACTTCCATTAATTTTACATTTACGATGAATGATTTTAAACCCCACCAAAAACAAAAAAATGAAGGTGTTCCCCAACTTTCTACCACGCAAACGTTGCCAAACGTGCTTGCAGCGTGTCACCAGCTCATCTGATGGCCTCCCCTCGTACCAGGGGCTCTGTGTAAATCCCCCGTGGGCCGGCGCTAACGGGCTGAATGTGACAGCGCCTGGCAAACGCAAACAAGCCCCCGTTTGCAGGAATGCTACCGCGAGGAGGAGGAGGAGGAGGAGGAGGAGGAGGAGGAGGAGGAGGATGATGCTGCAACAACAACGCCCGGGCCGCCGTGGAGGTGTGATGAAGAACAGGTAGTTCAAGAGGCGGTCGGCTGCCTGCGAAGCAGAAGGAGGAGAGCTGAAGAATACCTGTCTGCCATGCATATTCATGTGGCGATGTGGTGCTGCAGGAGACTCACAACCCCAATCCTCCAGCCTGAGAGGACACCTCGGGGCCCCTCAGCATTTATTAACGGTAATTAAGAGCTAGTCTGAGATGCTGGCATGTGTAATTGCCAATTAGGGCTAGGTTAGCTATAGATGAAAATGACAGGTATTTATATAATACATCAGCCTAAATAATCAAGCTGTGTTTATACCTTGAAAATGAATGAACGGTTAGGAGGCATCCAGCATCCTGGTATTGTAGGAATTCAAGTGCAATAATGAGCAATGTTCAATGGATATGCATTTAATTGTATGTGCATCGCTAAATTATCTCCCTGCACAGCCATGTAATGGTTGCTCCTCTTTTGAAGCGGAACATTTTTTTGACAGAGCTGTGTAATAGAGTCAATAGTTGATGGGAAGACTGCTGTGGATGGGGAGATGAGGCACTCAGGTGGCTGTTTCCTCCCAGACTCCAGGCCTAATGTAGCCTTTGGCATGGAAATTGACGTGACATTGATGGGCACTCTCCCGCCAGCAGAGAGTCATGCGCCTGCACAGCCTTCCAATTCACTAATAATTGCTGATTAAAAACTAGTTAAGAGTCCATGAAAACCCAAATGTGCATTAACCAAATGACCTTCAGGGAATGGCAAATAGTCTGCGGCAAAGAACGCGGGCGGCTTCACATGTGAAACGGGTCCCTGGATTGTTTTTGAGAGTGTGGAGATAAGAGACAAACGGGAGCGTGCTGAGCGAGACTATTGAGTTCCTCAGAAGAACGAGTTTTATTGTGTCCTAATCCTCACAGAAATTGTCCTTGAGCTCATGCGAGCTCTTCCTTACGTACGAGTAGTCTATCAATCTGACTAACACATTAAGATAATCCTTAACATGGAAACGCAATCCAATAGATAACTACAATTGCGTAGTATGTCATAAAAAGCTTCAAAGTAGTATTTGTTTTGTCATATTGTAGCCTGTTGATGTATTGCAGTTCAAATACTTCAGCTGATGATGGCGTTGCTAAATTAAAATTAGATTTAAATGACCAGTATTTACATATTTTAGAATTGCTTATTAAAAAAGGGATGAGATAACCGTAATACCATTAGTTTGATGTGTTTCATTATTCTCTTAATATACATTGTGCTGAATATGATTCAATGTGAGGTTTTAGTTTATTCTATTCTTATGTATCTAGTTTATTCTATATGTTGTCCCTCACAAGTTTATTATCATGGCAATGGGATTTAAAATACATGCGACTCGCTTCCTGAAGAAACACACACAACTGTGTCCCTCTTTTCTCTCATATTATCCACCAGATGAGGCATTACATGCTGCTTACAAAGGCCATCGGTTTTGGCCCACATCACAGAGGATGCAGCTGTCTGTTCATTGTTCATCATCATTGTCTTCATGGATCCGATGCTCCAGAATCAATAGCTGCCTTAGAGCAAACTGGTGAGCAACAGACTGTAGAAGCAGGTAAGAGTGTCAATTATTACTGGAGGACAGAGCCAAAATACAAAGTGAATGCCGGGGGGGTATGGGGACTGTGATGGTGTTGATGGGATCATTACCGATGGATTAATGACTACTAGGCTGGGTGCTGCAACTTTTACTTATAAAGCTCGCTTTGAGAAAACGATACACCTTCAAGCCCAGTGACTTCTCAGCTCCCTGTGCTGTGGCATCCCAAAACTAGTATGACAGCAATTAGATACATGAGAGATGAGCGTGTAGGTAGAAATACTCTATTTATTGCCGACAGGTCAAGAGGCCCGGTAAGTCTGGTATTGTTTTAGTAGAACAGATACAGAGTAACACATTCTGGCGTAACACTTCAAAATGGCTCCCATTATAAAACATCCCCAATACACTTACTTCCATGTCTAAATGGCACAGATCTCCACTCGAAATAAAGGCCTGCAGTTAATTAATAGCCACAAAAACAGTATTATTTGCAGTGTTGTTTGAGGAGATGAGTTCAACAGCTTTCATACTGTATTTGTAGGATTTGGGATGAATTCAGAACCCAAGTTCAGAAAATGGCTTCAAACGAGCCTGAATATTTAGTTTGACGCCTGTGATGCGAGGTAACCGCCGCATCAAAGCGCTGCGTAATCCAGTTGTGATAAGGTATCATCATTTCCGTTATGATACAAACATTACCCTGCTTAAGCCCAGAAAATCAGTTTCCCTGCCTCTAAAGTCAGTGCGAACACGAGCGAGAGCTGGAACCCCACGTACGAAAAGAGACGAGTGTTTTCATCGGGTCACACTTCCACACAGAGGGTTTTTTAATCGGGTAAAAGGGGATTTGTATGAAATCTCAAGTCGATTTACGCAACATCTGCTTTCAAAAGCAAGGTTAAGCTCAAGGTCATTGTTACGTCTCAACAGGAAAATGTGATAAGCAGCACAGCGATGCAGTAACGCATCAAGTGCATGATACACACAGATGGATTAAGTAAAGACAGCAGCCGTAAACTGCATAGTAGTAAATTACATTGCACTATCCTTAAAAGAGCTATTACAGCAGAAATGCATCCAAAATATTGCAGCGAAACAATTGGATTGACTGTAGTTACAGCTTAATGGCAGTGTGAAGGTACGGTGATACAGTTTATGGTTTTTTTTTAAGTATCTTTTTCTTTGTGGATGGGAAGAGCAATACTGTAGGTAACTCTAAGTCATATCTTCAAGCTTTTGCCTTTTTAATGTTTTTTTCACCCGTGTGTGTGTGTGTGTGTGTGTGTGTGTGTGTTTAGACAACACATACTCTTATCAATCTCTGCACAATAACAGAAAACAATTTGCTAATGTTTTGAAAATAGCTTTCCCTTCCCCTGCTCCAGCATTGTGAGATGTATGCACAATTTCATAAACACAATCAGTGCGCTGAATGGCGGCACTGATATTCTGAAAAAAAGAAAAGAAATCTCATTATTGTTCCTGAGCTATGGAAAAGCAGTCAATGGCCCATATCACACAAAATGCCCACTCCTCCTCCTCCTCGTCCTCCTCGTCCCCCCCACAGCAGCCCATCATCACACAAAGCTTAATTCCACCTAGCAGCAAACAATATGCAGCAGTTTATTGGGAGAATATTACTGATGACCCAAAAGAAACCATCAGCAGGCCGGCTGCACTTGCGTTCACAGTCTTCAGATGACACCGGTGGCCCTGCCGTTGAGATCACCGGGACCGCTGTCATCGTGTACTTATTTTATAAATATATATTTCAGCTGCCATACCGTCATCATAGCCGGACTGTGTCCTGTCTGATTTCAATAATCGAAATCTGGATCTCTTTAGTGAGGAGCTAAAGCCCCAACGTGACCTGTGTCACAGTGTCTCCCTGCGTATATAGATTTCCCGTCTTTTGTGACTCACTCCATCTTGTCCTCTCTCATGAACAAGTGTCAAGAGAAGTGGCCACGGAGGAGTGCAAGTAAACAGGAAATGAAGGATGGGCCTCGTGGGATTACATGCATAGAGATGGAGTCTGTGACCAGGCAGACGCGCAGCGGGTACACACTGTTTGTTTCTGAGCGCTGAGCCTCAATATATACAGACGGCGGCGGTGATGGATGATTACGGTCCAGTGCACAGCCAGAGGATTTCAATGAGCGTATATATTAGGGCATATGCATCAAGCCTTCGTTTTAGAGGGTTTGTGGTTTGTCCAAAGCTGATGTGTCATCATGTTTCTTCCAGCACTGGAGTTTAGAAGTTGACCTGCAACTTATTTAGTCCAAGACATCATCACATCGATCTTTAAAATGTCTTAAAAACAATACTATTTACAAAACATTAGTCCGAATAACACAGACGGAAAGAATGTTAATACAGATTATAATCAGGCTCAGCTCACTCTATGAAATGTGTCAAAATCACTGGATGGATCGCCATAAAACGTTGTATGTAGTTAGAAGATCAAGTATTGTGACCTTTAGACCTTTAGTGCCCAATATTTCCCTAGAAACTAATGATTGTTCCTTCGTCATCAGCTGTGTCCTTTTCTAATTAGCGAACGTGAGCATGCTAACCGGCTACACTAAGATGGCGGAACTTGTTAGCATGTTTCCCTGCTAGCGTTAGCATTTAGCTCAGAGCATCACTGTGACTGTAGCGAAATAGCCTCTCGGAGCTGCTAGCGAGGCAGTGGACTCTTTTATCTTGTTCAAAATGAGTTCACAAAGCTAATCTGCTACCTGGAGAATGTATTTATACTGAAGGTGACACCTCAGTTTGTATTATCCTCTGAAATCAGTGCAGAGGTCGGCCAGAGGGACACTCTTTGTCGCGCATGAAACTCACCGCTGGGAAGTGATCTATTACCCCTTTATTCCTAAAATAATATTCTATATGCGTCTCTGCAGCTCAACCGTACCTTATTGAAATATATGGGGGCAGCCGCCCCATGAAAGCATCTTGAGCCCTTGTACCTTCCTGCACTCACACGCGCTCGCCAAGCACACAGCAAAGGTAAATGAAAGTGTGCGAGGGTTCAGTTTTTTAGGGCTCCGGGTGAACACTGGGACGGGGCCTGGAGTATTTATTCTTTGAACCGTGATGTTCATCAGATCAGTGGCTAACTCCGACAAGTACTTCAGTCTGACATTTGATGATGTCAGGTTTATGGCGATCATCACAGATCACTAAATGTCAGGGACTGTCTGGTCGGAGCTGATATATTCATCCCAGGAAGCAGGAGATGCGCTCGGTTGATACATTGCCTCTGGTTTCTGTCCTTGTCGAGAATGAAAAGCATGTGCGGACCCATCAAAATGTGTGAGCGCTTTCAATAGAACAATTCAATTCAATTCAATTCAGTTTATTTTATATAGCCCAACATCACAAATACAAGTTTGCCTCGGAGGGCTTTACAATCTGTACACATAACATCCCTGTCCCGGGACCTCACAGGGAACAACTGTTCTAGAGAACACTTGTTGACCTGGATGTCATATATCACGTTTTCTCAGCTGTGACTTACGAACCAAGAGCAGTAGAGGAATAGGACCGCGTATTATTGCTTCAGCGTTGCACAAATGTTAGGCCTGATTAATAAATGCACAATTACACACGGCTTTCAGGGAAACCTGCCGTTCACTTCACATCTGACATGCTGTTGCACAGAGCAGAAACATTTTTAAAAGCTCCAATCATGCAGAATGCAAATGAAACCCTTCATCCTGTTCGTCCAAAATAAGTATTTGTTTGAATTTATTTGACGTTAACACTTGATTTCAACTATTATGCATTTGAGTTTGTACCTCATCTTGTCACATAATTACTTGTAAATAGAAAATGTCTCCTTCATTATTAAGCATCAGTTTAGGATAGTTGCTTAGATGTTTTTTGTTTTAACTGTGCAAGTTGCTTTAGTTTTGTCCATGATGAAAACATGGCCATGGCTGAAAAGCAACTAAGTAGGCTACATTTGCAACTACTGCACTGAAGTATCATTTTGAGGTATTTTATTTATGTATTTCCACTTGGTGTTACTTTAAACTGTATACTTATACGGCCAAAAATATATCAATATATCTTGTGACCCTCTGGAGGAGGCCTAGTCGGTAGTTTGGTTAAACTACCGAACTTGCCACGTGCCAGCCTGCTTCAAGGCCTCCACCATCATCCCCGTCCCCAAGAAACCCAGGATCACAGGACTCAATGACTACAGGCCCGTCGCCCTGACCTCTGTGGTCATGAAGTCTTTTGAGCACCTGGTCCTGTCCCACCTCAAAACCCTGACTGACCCACTCCTGGACCCTCTGCAGTTCGCCTACAGGGCCAACAGGTCTGTAGACGATGCTGTCAACATGGCCCTCCACTACATCCTCCAGCATCTGGACTCCCCAGGAACCTACGCCAGGATCCTGTTCGTGGACTTCAGCTCTGCTTTCAACACCATCATACCGTCTCTGCTGCAGGACAAGCTCTCCCAGCTGCACGTGCCCGACTCCACCTGCAGGTGGATCACAGACTTCCTGACTGACAGGAAGCAGCACGTGAGGCTGGGGAAACACGTCTCAGGCTCTCGGACCACCAGCACCGGTTCCCCCCAAGGCTGCGTTCTTTCCCCTCTGCTCTTCTCGCTGTACACTAACAGCTGCACCTCCAGTCACCAGTCCGTCAAGCTCCTGAAGTTCACGGATGACACCACCCTCATTGTACTCATCTCTGGTGGGGACGAGTCCGACTACAGGTGGGAGACTGACCACCTGGTGACCTGGTGCAGCCAGAACAACCTGGAGCTCAACGCTCTGAAGACAGTGGAGATGGTTGTGGACTTCAGGAAGAACGCAGCCCCACCCGCCCCTCTCATCCTGTGTGACTCCCCCGTCGACGTTGTGGAGTCCTTCCGCTTCCTGGGCTCCATCATTTCCCAGGACCTCAAGTGGGAGCTGAACATCAGCTGCATCGCCAAGAAGGCCCAGCAGAGGATGTTCTTCCTGAGGCAGCTGAAGAAGTTCAACCTGCCGATGAAAATGATGGTGCACTTCTACACTGCCATCGTTGAGTCCATCCTCTGCTCCTCCATCACCGTCTGGCACACCGCAGCCACTGCCAAGGACAAGGCCAGGCTGCAGCGCATCATCCGCTCTGCTGAGAGGGTGATTGGCTGTAATCTGCCATCCCTCCAGGACTTGTTTGCCTCCAGGACTCTGAGGCGAGCTAGGAAGATTGCAGCTGACCCCTCTCACCCTGGACACAACCTGTTCGAGTCCCTCCCCTCTGGCAGGAGGCTGAGGTCCATCAGGACCAACACCTCACGCCACACAAACAGTTTCTTCCCGTCGGCAGTCGGGCTCATCAATGGGGCTCGGGTCCCCCACTGACTGACTCTGTCACCCCCAGTTATTTTTATTTTTTATTCTTATTTTCATTTTAATTTTTTATTTTTTATTCTTATTTTCATTTTTATTTTTCTCTTCTTTCTTTCTCCTTACCGGTCACTCCTCTGCACACTTCATATTTAAACACTCATGCCACTTAAAATACACTTTTAACTTTCGTCACTTTAACATACACTTTAACTTAAACACACATGTCACTTTAACGTACACTCACATTAACGTATCTGTTGTCTGAGCACTTTATCTTATCTTATCTTACACTTATTTAATACCCATTGCACTGTTGTTGTCGTTGATTGTTGATTGTTGTTTGTCTCGTCTAACGTCCCATGTCCAATGTATGCACCTTCCGCCTCGAAAAATTCCTCGTTTGTGAAAGCATTCCTGGCAATAAACAGTTTCTGATTCTGATTCTGATTCTGATATGCTGCTATAACAGTCTAATGTAGTAATATAACACATATTTTTTACTTTGGATACTTTACATATTGTTGCTAACATGTGATTTTGAATAGAATACTTTTATTTTCAGTGTGGTATTGGTTTACTAAGGTAAATAAATGCAACATAAACATAAGTTGTGCTGAATTGAGAATGAAAAACCTGTTTCACTGACATCGTCGCATTGAAATCAATCAGTCAATATACTAAAGAGATTAAATAGTGGAATGACAAGATTACGTGAAGTTAGTGTTTTTGTTTATATCAGTGAGACTTTGGATATTGGCGATGGAGTGGAAGTCCTGGCCTGATTCAGTGTTTTTTCCATTTCACTTCTGGTTGGGAAGGACATATTTTGCTCGTCACCTCTCCTATTTATTTTCCAACATGGTCACCCTGTGTTCGTCCTTTTTTGCAGGCAGTCCTGGAGTGAGAAGAAGCATCTCCGAAACACCTCGGCAAAGATCAAACCTTTTAGTGACCTTCCAGCACATCGGACAATTTCTCCGTGCACCGGTGCACTAACCATCAAACCCCATGTGGCCTCTGTGAAGTACAGAGTAATCAAGGTAAAATTGAGGGGGTGGCGGTAAACACTGGTTCAATTCCACGAAAAGAGTGCAGAGAAGAAAAAAAACGTGTGTGCTGTGTATGCATTTGTGGTGAAAATACGCCACCTGCTGTGCCTACATCCCACCTGCTGTGCCTACATCTCACAGAGTCACTGCAATCAAACGACTCAAAGATATATAGGCGAACAAAAAAAAAAAGTTAAACATATCTAGGCTATACTACACATTTCACACGGGGTGACTAAAATGAGTTTCAGTGAAGACGGTCCTTAATATTGTCTAGTGATCGGATAAATATTAAACCATGTATGGCATTTATAATACAAATGTATTGAGAAATATCTATTTGTTACAGGTCAAAATTAAGTCTAAAACGTAATATATTGATTTGTGCTGCAATTTAGAATACTACAGTAAAAAACTAATCTAAAAAAAACTTTTTAGAAACAGCATTTGTGAGACCTGACTGAAGCAGTTGTTAGACATCAGCTCATGAAATCAAAAGAGTATGAAAGCAGCATTTCTGTAGTTCTGTAGGGACTCAGTCAATGTGCACTAATCGTTTAGCCACAAGGGGGCGACTTTGAACAACCATCTGCTCATTGATGAGACAGCAGCTCTCCTAAAGCCAGAACTCTTTTTTTCAGGTTATTTTATACACTAATGAAACTTAATATTAATATTGTATTCCATTTATGCCAATAAATCCCCCTAAGACAGACGCAAAGCAAGGCAGGCGACCCGGAAGTACGATTCTGTCCAAATAAAAGTGGAGGCAATAGAAGGATTGTAGGCAAGTAATATAGTTTAATCAAAGTCATTTTTATGTGCAGAGTTGTTGCTGTTAGCCCTCATGTATTTTTCCACCATATTGGGCTGTTTCTTGAGTGAATGCAGAGCAGAGTCTTTATGAGGAGACGGAGTAAAGGTACTATACGTGTATTTAAACCATACATTTAGTTATATTTACCTGTGTCTTTGATCTAGGTTATTGATACAGATGTATTTAATGCTGTTTATTTTCTCTGATATATAATGTTGATATAAAATATAATGTAAAGAAAAAGAGAAGAGTTTGTTTTAATTGCCAACCTGTGGAGGTATTTCAATTACAGTATATGCACATATATATTTTATGCATTGTCTCGACTAAGGGCGTGTATATATATATATATATATATATATATATATATATATATATATATATATATATATACACGCCCTTAGTCGAGACAATCTTTTTTAGTAGACTTCCAAATAATATTAGCCTCCAAAATGTAGTGGAGTAATGTGAAATGGAATACTTTAATTAAGTAAGAAAGATAGTGTCAGAAGAAAGATAGACATGGAGCACGATTAAATACATGTTCTGTAGAAGTATCCCTTAGTTGGCAATTATTTTTTAGTGGACTTCCAACTAATGTTTCCTAGTTGTATTATAGGTCCCTAAATTTGTGGGAGGAAACCGAAGAACTCGGAGGAAACCCACCTAACACGAGGAGATAGTGCATACTGTTGTTTACTGGCCAATGTTGTTATTAAGACATGTTCTTACTAAGTTTTGAGGAAAGAATTTTGAGTGTTTAGAAACAAGGATGTTTCTTTCAGGAGGAGGGGAGATATGAAAGCTATTGAGTACTTAAACAGCTCTCTAGGAAGCAGTGTTCTGGTGTATGTTTCTGGGGCTTTTATTGTGAAGGGCAAAACGGAAAAAGAAGAGGGGAGGAATTAAAGTGGTTGCAGTCTTGTGCAAACTGCAGATTTTATTATTATTGTAAAGTATAGGCGCAAGATAAACCCTCGGCTACATAATTTCACTTAATCACAATAAAGGCCTAACCAGGATTTCAGAAGTACTGAAGTCATGAGACTCATTACGCTCAGTAAGTTTTGAACAGAAACCAAGAACAAGGTCTCTAAATTTGGATTTTTCATATTTTATTTATTCAGTTAACCATAAAATATGCTTTCTGTACATTTTATTTCCCAACATGAAGGTCAAATTAAAATATGTTGTCTAAAATAAACTCAACCATAGCTTAGCAGCCATACATCTTAAATGTGCCACTGTTATCACTGTTAACTGCTTACGGCCGCCAGCTTCTCCTCTGGAGCCGGAAGTGTCTAAATGCTGTACACCGAATAAGTAATAGCAAAGAAGTATTTTAGAAAAAATTAACTGAAAGGATCATAAATTAAAAGTACTGTAGAATGGGCAATTAAAGTGTTATTCATATTATTACTGATGTATTAATGTAGCATTGTACTGTTGTAGTCAGTGGGGGTGGTACTTCACATTATATATTGTCAGCTCTATCTCCAACAGTGCAAAAGCCTTAAGCCTCAGCCTTTTAAAGAAAAGCTTATTTTCCTTAAGTAATCAAAACCTCACTTAGTTGGTGCACTAAGTTGGTTTCAGTTTAAAAAAATAAATCTAAATAATCGGCAGTATTTTGAAATAAGATAAGGCCCATCATTGGACTAGAATGGTCTTTTCCATCATAATTTGAAAGGCAATCATAATGTATGTTTTGTATGAAAAATCTTAACTACAATATTTCACTCTGAAATGTAGTGGAAAGGTATAAAGTCAGGCATTTCTACTTAAGGAGAAGTATAAATACTGTGCTTTAGCTGTGGTTCGATGGATCAGCAGAAAGTCTACATCTTCCGCCGCAAACTATACCTTGAATAAAGAAAGTAGCACCTTAGCAGCACTTTGTAGTTTGGCTTTCTCGTTGTTCTGAGTTTGTACATATTGTAAGTCGCTTTGGATAAAAGCATCAGCTAAATGAAATGTAACGACAAAGGTCGGGCCGGTCGTGAGGCCTTGTTTTGTACAGAGCCACTGGTTTATTTAAGATTTTGAACTCATTTGTGATAAAGATGACTTGTCCTGATAAACAAGCCAACATACTCTGGTTTGCAAAAGGTGAACAGAAACAGACTGACCTCTGCTAACAGTTCACATGTGATCAAGAAGCAGAAATGCACAACACACAAAATTCTTCATGAAAATTTGACATTTTTAATGGAAACAAAAATTGTGAAGTGTATATATATATATATATACACTATTACATTGTTTGGAATTTGAGGGTTATTATCATGCTTAAAAAATAAAAATAAAGATTGTAATGTGACACTTCCAAACAGAAATTAAATAACCAGCCTGCTCACTTAAAAACTTAAATGTCAACCTGTAAGACATTTGAGAAAGAAATGCCGTTGCCTCATATCTTAGGGGGGCAAGAGATGTAAAAGTGATAAAAGGAGGAGCCGACCAAATAAAAAACTGCATTAACAAGCACAACAGCCATTGGAGATGACACAGAAACTAAACAAAAATGACTTGGCGCAACTCATCGCCTCTTTTCATAGTTGAAACTTGTAAAGACACGTTGCCCTTTTTTCTTTATTTTTTTTTTAAAACTTTATTTATCACGTGAGGAATCATCAAACACTGTACCTCTCAGGTGTCATCGAATGAAACAAAAACAAAAAAAAGCCCTCTACATTAAAACATTTCAACAGAGGCAAAGACCGTTTTAAAAAGGAGGGACCGTTTTTCAGTTTTTTTTGTAAGTAGAGCACAAACACACACACCAAAGTCCAGCATTTCCCATTACAGACGATTGATTACTGGATGAAGAAGCAAGCAGCACTTTCGGTATTTGTTTTTATCTTTTGAAGATTGCTTCTCTCTCACACACCGTATACCACGCGCTCAAAGTGACATTCAGCTGCTACAGTAGTGACTTCTCTTCACTAAAAGCTGGTCCAAGCCCAGCCCCGATGTCAGGGAGCCGCTTGTGACATCGCCCCCGCTGACGGTCTGTGCGCTCGCCATTCAACTGCTGAATATCCGAGTAGTGTACCTTTGGCGAAAGCAGATTTCAGAGTTGTTGAACCGTACGTTAATACCTCACTCCTCCTCACAACATCACTACAAATACAAAAAAAATATAGATATAGATATATCGAGAGGGACCCCGGGATGCAGTGTGTTTCGATGCTCATCACGACTATTTGAAGAAATTAAAAGAAGTTGGTAAAAAAATTCTGATGGAAAATAGTTCCGATATATTGACATTGGCGCTATAGGGAGGATCGGTCTCCATTAGCCTTCATCAGTGACTAAATCATCTAAAAACGCACGAAAAATTAGACATCTTGATTTTCTGTATCATTTATTCCTTTTAGTCTCATCCTACTTGTGCATCTATGGATAAATTGGGTTATAACTCCCCAAAAAAACAAAACATTTAAAAACATGTTAAAACACTAACTTGTTAAATCAGTTCAAATCAATTATGTGCTACTTCAGACATTAACTCGACAATGGACTGGCACGAGTATACGCCAGCAAGCGGTCACCATACGTCCCATTCAAACAGATTTTGGCTTTAGGTCACACAATTCTGAACACAAGCCGTGACAATTTCAAAAACCTACAAAACACGTAAATTGCTCAATGCTGTCAGCTGCATCCACGTTGCTTAAAAGACAAAATTAGGATTAGATGTAAGAAAACTTAAACGTGTTACAAAAAAAGAAGAAAAAAAAATAAATGGCACAGATATATGCTGGAAGCAGATTTCAAACAATCAACATTGCTGTAAAAGTATATTTTTTCACACAGGCACCTGTACATGAAAACAACAACAACTGGGGGGGGGGGGGGGAGAGATTTTGAAATATGAGGAACTTGCATATAATAGGAAGAACTCGCTACACACAGCCACAAAACGACGAGGTCAAACTCGTCCCTCACAACCTGGAAGCCCCGCCTCCTTGAGGTGATTGCACATCCTGTGGAGGCGGAGACACGAACTCCACGCGGCCAGGCGTTACTCTCAACACACCAACAGTCAGTCGTCCCCATCACTGATTAACCATCTACTCAGCTTCAAGAACCTGTTTTTGGTTTGCAGGCTACAACGCTAAATAATAGTTCTATCTTTATAAATGCATATTCATCAACATAGCCTTTTTGCTGTATTAAGTGCTTTAAAAAAAAAAAAAAAAAAAAAAAGAGGAGCCTTAGGGTGGGAGATTTTCATATTTCCCTGTAGTGGACCATCCTCTCAAAGCAAAAACAAAAAAAAAGGTTGTAAGACTACAGTAACGTCACACACTACTCATTTTGATCACCCTGTTTACATGTAGAAGCCTATAGATGCGTCGCTGTCCGCAGAGAACGCCTTCGGCCTGAACTATTTGGCGTTTACCATATGGGAACCTGATTATGGGCAATAAGAAGAAATTAACTTGTGAGTTTTGTGTAACGTGATGCCAGATAATACAAATAAAAAGGTCAACAAGCACAGAAAAACATAGCAGTCTAAATGCTAAAAGGGCAAACACCAGACCCAACACTGTTGTTCTTATTCAGAGGGCAGCATCTGTTGATACACTCGTCCATCTTGCGCCGCACAATGGAAGCCAAGAAAAAGAAACATTTTAAAATACCAGAGCCGACCGAGATAAGACGTGGAAGTTAAATGTCGAGACGAGCGGCGGCAGGTCCCACTTTTCCCTCTCTGCACACGAGTGCGAGCTGCAGCGCCGTCCAATGAGGACACGGAGGAGAGAAATGTACTCGAGCGCTCGTACCCAGACTGAAACGCCACTGATGTTCAGCAATAACAAATCAAGGGGTGCTTCACTACGCACACGAGAGAGAAAATGAAGATTGCAAGATTAGTCTAGTATACACGGGGAAAACAGCGCATGGAGCAATGTGCCACATCTTTTTTTCCCCTCTTTTAAAAAGGGGTAAATAAAAACAGGGAAATGTAAATTTTTAGAGCCCAAAATGATGACAGCACCTTGCACGCCATGACGGTTTTCTCAAAAGTATTTGGTGTTTCGTCACGACATCATACGAGACTCTATATAATAGGACTCCAAGTCATCATTTCCAATTTGAGAACATTGCATGACAGGGGGCCATTTGGCAAAAAAATAATAAAAAATTAAACAGTCATGGCTTTATCAACACTACCTGAGTTACATTTAATTATTCTGTATTCAACTTTTTTTTGTCTTTTTCTGAAGAGTAACAGCCCAGAGCCATTCTTTTAAGGAGTATTTCTCATCAGTACATATAGATCTTTCTAGTAATTAAAAAATAAAAGCAATTAGTTTACATAAAGTGCTATTAATCCACACATTAACCAAATCATAACTTCTAGAGAAACGAAACCTGGACAGTTCCTTCATTCTGTTGAATGAACCAGTCCTGATTTGGAGATGGTGATGAAAGCGATGTCACAGCTGGCCAGCTAGCAGTTAGCAAATGTGGGCTCCCTAGACTTAATTAGATCTTTCAACGTGAGCTCATTAGCAAAATTGACTTAAGAATTTTGTGCAACAAACTGAAAACGCACACATTGTTTAACAAACCCCACCAGCATCTTGGGTGATGATTATTTTGTAGCTCCATATAACCCATTTCACACATTGTATGGATCACACGGTGTTATTGCACACTGGTTTGCAAATGTAAAATGTTATCAAACAGCAAAAACATAATAGTACAACACATCTTCACATTTCAACACAGTTTGACAGAGTGGCTAGTCGGGGAACCTAGATTAGTATTGCAAGTATTGTTGTTGTGTTACTGTTATCTTTGTATGGCGATGAACAGCGACCTCTGACTCATCCATTCCCACCAGTAAACATGCAAGAAAAACAATGCCATAAAACAGACCAAATGTTGAGTCAAAGAAAAAAAAAGTAGTTTCTTTTTTTTCTTCCTTCCTTTTTTTTTTTTTTTTTTAAATCAGTCATAAAATGCAACATGTTCCTGACAATAGGATTTTAACAGTTTTTACATAGAAAAAAAAAAAAAAAGCCAAGCAAAATAATCTGTATGACATCCTGAGTCTTGCTGCTGAACAGATAGCACAAAACGCAGAAGACCCTATTGGTAGAAATGCCTCTAACCTCTGTTAATTCCTCAACTCAAGGATTCATATATTAGAAGGTATATATATATATATATTTATATGAATCTGAGAATACTCTTCAGTGACATCATAATGATCTGCATGAAATGTATGAAAAGGTTTGGCCTTTAACGGACCCGATTTTAAAATCTTTAGCACACCTGTAATAAACATTGCAATGAAGGGGCGTAGCTTTCATTTGAGTCAGGGCACTTCTGTACCTGTGCTCTGGGATCACACTGCAGTGCAGATAACACTCACGTTAGGGCAGACAAAAAACGGTATATATATATATAAAATTAAAAAAAACATTTTTATTTCTGGGCTCTGATTTCTGATTTCCCCCTAAAAAGGACTTAAGACAAGGATCTCCCTTCCTGGATGGGGCCTCACCTTTGAGCTTCCACTTAACTTACAGTTTAACTCCAAAGAACTTAACCACAACTTCAAGGCATTCTTTGCAAAGTGTGCTCTCCTTTCTGCCATGATTAATTCAAGCTCGCACACATTTGTGTATGTATAACGTCTAACATATCTACAATGAACTCATTTGAATGAGTGATGAAAGAAAATGACATGAGGCGTCCCATAGTCAGACTGACGGCGGCCGCAGTTCAACAGGATAAAGGCTTAGGGAGGTGCAATCCATGACACCTTCCTTTGTTGAACTCCCGGACATCATCCTTAAAAAGAGCCATGAGACAAACGAGTATCGCAGCTCCAAAGTTTCATTGATCGTGTTGGAGAGGCACCGATCGACTCCTTTGTTGTCCCTCCAGAGTGTCCGCGCGTTTGTCTGATGCCCCCCCCCAAAGAAGTCCGTTATTCCACCGGAGATCCCCAGGAAAATCTGTCATGCTAAACTATCAATGTTTTCACAGTTGTCACTTTATCTGTCCAACAGGAGGGTTGTGATTCCCCAAGGTAGATAATCACAGCACACAGAAGAGAAGAGGGTAAGTACTGAAGAACCATCTACCTCACTGATCAGGTCCATCCTTGGTCTCATCATAAACCACTACTCTTTTTGGATCTACGGCAGAGGGGAAAGAACGGAGACAGAGGGTTGGATGGGTCAACACGATGTTAATTAAGTGTTACGAAATAAGAATGAACCATTATGTGTTGCTCGCCCATGCTCTAATCCGAACTGTCCTAGAGGGGCTTGCTGAAGGCATTCATTCAGCCTCTGCAGCCAAACTGGAGCAATATTTTGCATTTGTGTCGAGTGATTTAACTGAACAAGCTTGAGGACTTTTATAATCAGGTTACCACTATTTATGGACTACAAGTTAGTTAATAGATGATGACACGTAAAAAAGTCCCGAGCACTGCAAGTTATAAAGCTCACTGTCAATGAATTCAAGTGATAAATACAATCCAAGTATTTTAGTTTTTTTTTTTTTTACAAATCACACCCCATCTGGATCAGAATCCAAACTCCAATGCACATTTATGAATACAAGTAACTTCTTCTTTCACTTTTATAATATGTTTAAACATTTTGAGACCTAATTCTACTAAACAAAACTGAACAGCCTAAACATTTAATGAAAAAAGAGGTAAAAGGAGCGAGACCAACAAGTTTAGTTTACCTTGTTTTTGCAAGTTGAAAATGAATTCCATTTCTGTTGAGGGAAAACAAAAAGCATATTAGTTCAGCATTAATTGGACGTGAAGAATATTTTCTGAAAATGCAATACTAAACTAAATCTATAATTACATTTAAACCATATTTCTTAATACATTTTGTCATACATTTGCTGTATCAAATCTCTCGAGACTTGACTTAAAGTTGTAATCCTTAAGATTCTTTTAAAAACAAAAATGTCAGAGCCCGAATTCCCGCACTGGACTAAAATTGCTTTCAAGAGGGATTGACGGGAAAGTATGCAGCACGTAATCCAGCGTTAAAGTTTGTAATTTTTATCTCCTCAATATCAGCCAGTTACTGCTAATCCACGGCAGACATTTCCGAATGCTTCACATTAAAAACTATTCAACTGCCAAAAAAAACAAAACACGGGGGGTGTGGGGGCTTTAACTGTGGAGCAGTCGCCAAAAAAAGAGGTTAGCACTTGTAGTTGCAATTGTGATTGACCGACTTCTTTACTTAAACAGTGCAAGTTTTGTTAACGCCGTCAACAGTTGCCACCAACTCAACCGGGAATTCAATCTTGAGGATTACAACTGAAATGGTTATAAGAGTTGATTTGATAAATACAAAGTAGATAGTCATAGTTACCTTTAGTGTGATAAGTGACAGCAGCTTTAATATCAAAGGAATCCGAGCTACACCTTCGGCCAATGTCTTTAGAGTGGGCCTGTTGTTTAGAGGAGCCAAACAACACAGTGGCTAGCTGGCCCTGTGCAGGCTTAGCACCGTTGTCTTTACTGGGAGCCAACACAGCAGAACCTGCACCCTTGGCCTCCACTTTTGTCTTTTCCTGGCCACACGGCTGCCGCTTGTTCTCCTCCTCACTCCCCAAGCAAGCAGGAAAACGCGCGTTAGACACATTGCAGGGGGCACAAGTCCTTTTCTCGGAGTCTTGGGCGAAAGTGCCAAGCTCCAAGAACGATGGGCCAATGTCAAAGCAGGGCTGGGCGGCCTTGGCGGAGACAGCCTGACGCTCGCTTTGAGGCGTGTCCTCTGCAGGCACCTTGCCGCCGCCGCCTCCTCCGTCTGGCCCCAAGTTGGGCTCGTTTATGAAGGAAAGCCCCCACTGATTCTGGAAGATATCTCCCAAGGCTTTCTGATTTGTCTGAGCAGCCGGTGGGTCAAGGTGACGAGCACTAGGGAGCACAGGTTGCATATTTAAAGGGTAAATTAAAAGAGTTTTTCTAAGCTCGTATGCTTCTCCGTCTACAGGACTGGTTGTAGAGCTACAGCTACTTTCCAAAGGAGATGCTACATTCTCGCCACTTGGGAAAGACGGGGTTGGTTGAATACTACTAGCAGCAGGAGCAAAGAAGGTCCCCACTGATGGGCAGCCATTACCGTTTCCAGAAACGGGGCCGTTAGTAAAGCTAGCTGAGGTGATGGTTTTCATAGCAGACATGGGGACTTGCGACAGTCTGACAGGAGGAGGCAGTGCCTCTCCTCCACCTTGAGCTACTTTGTTGAGGTTCTCTTTTACTTTACTTGCATAACTGATCTTGGGAACAATTTTTGCACTGCTATTGTCCACAGGAAATACTGGCGGGGGCTTGAACAAAGTCCACGAGTCCTCTTTTGAAGGAGAAGAAAGCTTGGCTTTGTGCCTTTCCTCAGTCTTTTTACCAAAGGTGCCAACTATTTTGCCATCCGAGTTCTTCCGCTGAGATTCACCCATTGATGCCTCTGACACAACAGCCCGTCTCGCTGCCGACTGAGCTTCTCCTTTATGGGCGGCTCTGAACCCATCAAGTCTAGAAGTCACTCCCTTCTCCGTAGTCTCAAGATTAAAAGCCCCATGCTCTTGAGTACTGCTACCCTGCTGCATGTCCCTCTCCTTGTCTCTTATCACATTATCAGTGTTCTTGGCGTTGTTACATCTGGCCTTGCGTTTCTTCGGAGTAGTATATCCACCTTCGGAGCCGCTGCCATCATTGTCCTTGCTAGAATAGCCGTTTGTAATTAAGCCACAGTTTACAACGCCATTTTGAAGCAACACAGAGTCTTTCTTATCCATAGGTTGGACCTCATGATGATTCAAATCCAGAGCCTTTTCCTTGTCATTTTTAAGGTCCATATTCTTCTTAAGGTCCAACCCTTTGCTGCCCACTTTAGGAACAGTTGTGTACAGCTTCTGGGTGGACTTCTGCTTCACATTTGCATTACTTGTGTGTCTGTTATAACTGCTGTTGGGGGGCTGCGACATACCCACAGTATCAGACAGATGTGGATTCTTCTCCCCCTCCTCCTCACAGGTGTTTACTTTTTTATTGCCTGAAACGGGAAACAAAAATCAGTCATGACATTTGCGTTTATACTGAAATCATTCTTTTCCTGTGCTGTGTAGAAACTTCACCAAAGTAGATGTACTAAGAAATGCTACATCAATTCATTTGACCTTTACCACAGTAGAAGTTATGCAACTTACAAAAAAAATGTAAGGTTAGGCAAAGTAGTTATAACGTAATTATGAGCAATATAGGACCCAAATGTCAAAAAACATGGAACCTGATTAAGATGCTTTACTATCGTACACATTGAATAATAATCCACTTATGAATTATCAGCATCATTCACATTCAGCATTAAAACGTTGTCTCGGCTATCCACAGAATTAAAATGGTGTCCTATGCAAAGCACAAATGTGCACCATAAGTTTGATAACAACCCACATATTGTGTCCGTAGTTAACCTTTGCATTTTTGGATAAGCAGTTAAGAAAAGCCACGTTTCTCCAGCAACATGTACCCCAAAGCAGAGCAGCGGAGAAGTGTCATTACTAGTTTACGTTTATGCATACACATGCACATCCCCCCGGTGGATTTAACACGTTACAGGCATGCACTGTGTCCCCTGTCAACTGCACAATGGGCCGTTACCCTGTTAACTTTCTTGAAATCATCCGACCCGACATCGCAGACCAGTCGCGGCAGGACGTGAAGGGAGGGCTCACAGCAGCATACATTACTTCCATTTGGAGTGGCCATGCACCACAAATAGGCCTGTGCCTTGCAAAGGCACGGCTGTGTCAACGTGGGCCGTTAAATTAAATGGTGCTGCCCCTCATGTCCGTGGGCACAGCACACACAAGCTGCTGCTGCATCCAGTCTCGCTTTACTTATCATACATGCATGCGCTCGCTTGTTTTGCATTGACTTCACGTCAGCTGCAATGCAAACGCGCGGTCCACGGGTTACCTTCAGTGTCCGTTTAGCTGCAGCCACCGCGCCGTTAAATCAACCGGTAACCGCGTTGTAGCGCGGCTCCACTTTGACTGGACAACATGCAACAGGCCTGTCACAGGCGGCTAACGTTAGCTTAGCCGATTACAACTAGCCACCGAGTCGCTGGACATTAAAACACGCCGCGGCACCAACAGTAGGTGATTGTGCCACAAGACGGCCGCCTAACATCCGCAGTCCACGCGGGTTAAAGACGACAACGACATGCCAGAGTTGCAAAGCACCGCGGCCGCACAAGCATCGTTCAGTCGCCGGGTGACTGTAGCGTTAGCTCGCAGTGATACTCTAACATGGCCGACAGGAAATGGCAGCTCCGAACATTCCAACGGAGCCGGCTCGCGCTCCCAAACTGGACAGAAGCGTTCCGAAATGAATGATTGAGGGGTTGACTACTGTAGAAAAGCGATTGCGCCGTGTGCGCGGAGCGGTTTATGCATTTCGAGAACACGCGGTGACCCAATTGGGGGATGATTTTAGTTGCATTTGCAAAAGCAAAAATAAAAATGGGTGGTAAAACCGGCGCACAAGGTCAATCCCCGATGTGTCAAACCACCACCAGCGACAACTGTCACGCAACGTCAGCTAGCCGACTAGCTAGCTGACTGAGCGGTCTCTCTCTGCTCCGACAGGGTCCAACTATCGGTTTAAACCAGCTCGCCCACTGCGACGAAGCTTTAAACTATTCGGGGGCCAAGCGCGTGTGGTTTGAATTACCAGCTAACTCCCGGGCTAACCCTCTCTAGCACGACGGAGTTGACGCTAGTTAGCGAATGCTAGTCGGCTCGTTGACATTAGCTAGCTAGCTGACTAAGGCTAGCAAGCGTTAGCTCACTTTTCCGGATGGCCCAACCTGTTTTCTTCGTCTGCGTTTCCTGATGCTGGCGCTGGAAGTGGCTCTGATCATGTTTTAGACAAGTCGTGCGTTGAATAGGGCGCCTGTCCTCTCCGCGGTGGTGGTATTGCCTTTCGTGTGCCCGATCTCTGGGCTGTTCCTCCATTGAAGTGTAGAATGTCGGACTTGTTCAACCAATATGTTAGCTCGCGGGGTCCAATCACTACCAGTGTAAAACGGAAGCTATTTGAAGCCTCTGTAAACGTCAGCATAAACGTCTAAAAATGGCACTGTTTTGGGTGGTCAACATCACCAAATTCCGTGTCTACTATGTCTAGAGTTACGCGAGAGGGGTCTTTTTGCAGGACTTTTTAGATATAGGCAGATGTTTCACATTTCACGCAAATAACGGAAAAGAGATTTAAAAAAAAAAAAAAAATCTTTTCTGTGTTGGCAATACCGGGGTGGGGTTCGTGTGTGAACTAAAAATTATATGACCGGAGGCGCTGCCACGTCTCCAGCCAGAGGACACTGTGTGGAGGGTCCCGGGAGATCGACCCCACTCCCAAAATGGGAAAATATATATATATATTATTGCAAATTCCAAAATGCATCTATCCTCAAACATTTTCTACTCACTTCATAAGTATTTTACCACATGTCGAAAGAACAAAATGGCCAAGTTGCCATAACGTTTTGATTTGTTTTGGGCATTATATGACAAATTGACAAGTTTTGTTTATGACATATGACACTTGGCATATTATATGCTATGTCTTTTTAAATTCTTTTTGACATACTATACTGTGACATGTATTACTTTATACTATATTATGGCATAAGATAACAACTCTGACGATTGTTTTCTTTGATACAATTACTTGTTTTACTTTTTTAATAATTCTATGATATTTATGGTATGGTATTTATTATACTACACTATAACCTTTTATGCAGCAGTGAGATCTTTGGAGTTATGACTTTTTTTGACATTCTATACTATGCCTTTTTATGACATACTATACAATTTAATTTGTTCTTACATTTTTTATGAAATATGACTTTTGTACGACATTTCTTAATGATCTACATTTTTATGGCATACTTACTGTGCTATATGTTTTTATGACCTTATGACATTATGCTACAACATTTGTACGGCATTTATTTGGCATACTGTCAAAATAACAGTATTTTGTAAGAAAATAACATTTATTTTTACAATCAACACTTGAAATGATGAAAGTAAAGACCTTTTCATGACTTATTACTTTTGGGGGGGGTATATTTTACACGATACTATTGCCGTTGCCCTGTAGTCACAGTTTGCAGCGGATGGCCACCGGGGGGTTCTACTGGACCAGTTTGCTTCAGGCTACATGAAGGGACAGGAGAAAAATACTCATTTATTTTTCCCTCCAATGTGTCAGTGACACCATCTCGTGAAAGCTGCAGGCTACAGCTGATCCATTTAGTTTAGAAGCATTGTAATTTAAAGTAAAAGAGAGAAATAATAATATGAAACTAATGAAATGTCTTACTAAAACTCTTACCTTTTAGCTAATAGTGTGGTCTAGAGAGGATATGACCAACCTGTATACCTAGTTTATACACTGTCAATGATACAAACCAGTTTGAAAACTAAAATAGCATAGCAAGGGGCAACCGGTTTACCTGTTAACTGCATGACATTCTCTAATAAAATAACACAACAGATAGACACAAAAACATTCAACCTTTATCATAACAGCATGACAACAATATTCAGGGCAGCACATGCATTCAGTCTTACTGCCTTCTAAACGTGTTAGCTTTTTCCTTCTAGTTGCTATTTTTGCCATTTGTTTCTACCTCAATCTCTACGGGTTAAAGGACATGAGATTGCCAAAACTGCAGATGCGGAGACATCTCATCCTAGAACGTGGACACAGCAGCGGATATCCCGGTTCCAAGGACAGGAAGAGTGCTCTTCCTCTACCAACCCCCAGACATTGACATACACATATAAACACTCTGTGGCATTGTTAATGACAAAACCACCCATTGCATCTTTTTTTATCCACTAATGCCACAGACTCTTTGATCATTTTTCTTGTACAAACTGTTCAAATGCCCTTATTCTCTCCAGGGAGTACATATCTACCCCTGCGAAGAAATAGTAAATAAACAAAGCGTGATGAAAAAAATGAAACCTCATATCAAAATACTAATGTCACCCTTTGAACTGAGCCTCTCTGGTTTCTTATCAGTCCCATGATAAACACTTTTCCCCCGCCAAATTAGCTAGAGCCCCCACCTCCCAACCCCACCCCCACAATCCTCATTTCCTTATGTTTTCTGAAAGCGGAGCTCTGTTTTTCATCAAAAGGTCAAGGGGCAATCCTTTGTCATTCCTGCTTCTGAGACCGATCTTAAGCAACCCTGGTTTGCCCTTTTTACCTTCTTATTCCTGTGCTGTTGGAGTAGTCGAGTGGCGCTGTCTTATTGTCCACACCCTCATCAGTAGTGCAGTATAGTCGGATGCAGTGTAGCATGGCCTACATCTTATATAACAGCCGGTATAAAATCCACAAAATGGGTTTACTGGCAGTTTGTGATTGTGCATGAACGGCAACATAAAACCAACTCAGTTGTTTTGAATTTTGAAACCTACCTTATCAGTGTTTGACAGTGGAGTAGAGAAAGTGCTCAGTGATGGTGTAAAGTGTTGGGGATTGGGCAGCATACCCTGACTCCTCTAATCTGTCCAAATAAACACTCCTCCTCCCTCCCCCTGGAGTTTCATGGGTTATCACAGAAACCCTCCAGTGCTCCCCGGCCCCGACACTAACAGCAGCCTTTAACACAGCCCAGCCTTCTTTCTGTGCCTTCACATTCGAGGCAACACAGGATACACTCTCTCACACACACACACACACATGCGTACACTCGTAAGCACTTACGCATTCAATCATATCTCAAACTGGAGTCGGAGTGACGAAACAGAATGTCAGGGAAGGAAGCGCTGAAGCCAGTGGGAAAGCAGAATTTGCCTGAAGTCTGCAGAGTTATTTTTTCACCCACTCTACAGGAGGTCTCAAGGAGAAGTTTGGATTCATAAAAGTGAGCAAATTGCTGTTGATATTTTTGGAAATAGGCCAGCACACAAACAGATTTTAGATTTAGTTAAGTAGTAGAAACTTCACTCGGATCCCACTCTCAGGATCTGAGGGTTTCAAAGAGGGAAGACGTACATCAGCAGGAAATTCTTGAAATTCTCTTTGTCTCTGACCGCTCACCGCTCTCAAGGTCTTTCAGAGTCTCATCATCTGCTGCCACCATCGAGCCGCAGGAGGACACATCCTCAGGATATAGCACAGTGAGTACAACAAACAATGTCACCATTTCTTTTTTTTTTTATACAACCATGTGGAAAAAACAGAAAAATGCTAAACAAAAGGGCTCAAAAGGGCTCAGTTTACTTTAATGCTCAGCAGTACATACTTGGAAAGAAACATCCTGACTATGTTTCCTCTGTAATTTTATTCCTGTGATTATGGAGAGTTATTTTTGATATCTGAAGTTGATCAAGATAAAAATAAAAAAGGCCAGTGTTTGAGCTGAAAGGAAGGCAGATGTTGTTACTCTCACAGACAGAACATCTTAAAAATAGAAAGCAATTCAAAAATGTTCTTCATGTTGTTCAGGATTGTTGGAGAACCTATAACATTACCTTACAAGAGCAGGAAACCCTTAAAATAAGATCTAATTATTGGTATTGCTATTTACGCAATCTAAAAAACAAACAATAAACCATTAAAAGACATACATTCTAAAAACAAAAGAGGGTCTAACTCATACAATGTGCATGGATCCTGTTTTATTGTAGATGTTCCCTTCCTGCAGCATGACAAACAAGTGAGCTGACAATGGTTGGATCCTATGAATTTAGTGATTTAGTAACTTGAATTTACTTAAATGATACTGACAGATGATTCAATATCGCTTGTTAAACCCATATATGCTTGTCATGATAACAGTAGCTGCTAACACACTCAAGAACAGAGGGAAATGGAACATGGCCCTGTCATTTATTCATCACTAAGTTTACAAAATAAAAGTGAAACGAGACATGGAAACATACCATTGATGTTTAAAAAAAAGAAGAAAGAAAAAAAAGGAGTTGTACCACATTATTAGTTCTTTGAAAATTAAAGTCACAACGTTTTTTCCCTGACACTACCATGAGTGATTAGTGGGATTTTTCAGTTTTCCAGCTGTTGCTGGCTCATTGTTCTGGTCCTGGGTTTGGAGGTGGGGTCAGCGGAGCCCCATTTCCTCGCACTTAGAGCTGTGCAGTTATCTGTGTTGACGTTCCACACCTTTCACCACATTATTTAAGGGACCCATTACTTCATGGATTAACATTCTTTTGGCTTTCCATGATTTTAGTGGATGTACTGAAGAATTCGGGGAAGAGAAGAAATTAGTGCAACCGAAAAAAATAGACGTACAAGTTTATAGATATCTTTTTTCAACAAAGTGCTGACAATTAAAAGACGTTGAAAAACATCCCAATATTGTGATATTGTGATTTTCCCCAAGTGTAAACGTTCAGACCCTAAAGTTACATTAAACCCACCAAAATTCAGAATAATAGTAGATTAATAGATTAAAAATAATGTCAAGTTACTGACCTAAAACTGTTTTTCTTTCCTGCAGCAGCGACCACAAGGAAAGATGAGTCTGTCGCGGAACGGGACGCTGGAGAAGACCGGGCCTGACCCGGCCTATTCTGAGCCGGGCTCCCCCTCCAGAGTGGGCTCAGGCGTTGTGGTGCCGCCTCCGTACTCTCTGGGGGGCAGCGACGCCGCCGACACCCCTCTGGAGTTGAGGGGCTCTCTGGACTGCTGGGCGTGCTCTGTGCTGGTCACTGCACAGAATATGATCATAGCACTGATCAATGGCGGGCTGGCCAGCATCATCTTTGGCACCATCCTCACCCCTGCTCTTGCCATGATCATATTTGGCTTCCTCTGCCACTCCACGGTGAAGACCTTTTACGGAAATCTTTTTGGTTGTTGTTGTTTTTGACTGACAGAAGTGTGAGAGGATACAGATTGAAAAGTAGGGGGTCACACTGTCTAATAAGTCCTTACAACAATCTATTAGTGCAATTAAATGTTTCCAAAGTTATATACCAGACAATGTTTGTACGAATAGGAAATTATGTAAACTATCAATCAAACTGTGATTTTCAATTAAACTGCAAAAAGAGAAAGAAATATGTTTTTACAGACATTCGAAACTGTTTTCCATGATCTTACTTAATCTTCCTGGAGCTTAACTACATTTATTTTCGCAGCTGTGGCTGAGCCTAGTTCCTTTGTGCATTATGGGACAGCAGTCTACCCCACTGGCTCACTCAAAAATCCTGCATATGTTGTGCATACAGATTTCTTTTGAGTACACTAAATTAACCACTTTTCCACTGTGAACATACCGAACAACTAGAGGTAGTTTTGTGTGTGCATGTGTGCATGCCTCCACCATACTTCTTAATTTTTGCATCCATGCCCCATTACTCATCCATTTCCTCCTCCTCGTCTTCCTCTTTGCTCTCCAGGTGCGGCCCCATGGCACATCTCAGTATTGCTCAGACATGCTGGACGACGCCGGCTGCGTGGCTCTGCTGGTCGTGGGGTTCCTGCTGCTCACCCCTCTGCTGGTCCTGGCACTCGCTGCCTACTGTCGCCTGGCCCGCCACCTCCAGCTGGGAATGTGCTTCATTCCCTACAGCCGCGCTGTCTACAAGAACCTTCCTGCCTCTCGCCACCGGAGGGTTGACGCAGGAGGCTGCTGTGGCCGGCAGGGCCCTTCAGAGCGGGAGGGGAAGGGCAGCGTATGGGTGTAGGAGAGGAGAGGAGGATCGTGTGTGGTTGTAATGTGTATCTCTTTTTAAGGATGAAAGTTGGGTTGTTTGACAGCCAACATATTTCATGATTTATAGTGATTGTTTGGAAGTCAATATTGGTTTTTATATGCAATTTTCAATGTTTTGAGTGTATTTTATACCTTCTTTTTACAATAAAGTGTCACTCGACCGGCTGCTTTGTTGTTTTACAGAGACACCTGAATGAACTGTGAACTTTAAGAAAAGAAGATGAAGTTTAAAGAAGTGAAGAAGTGCACTGAATAGGGTAAAGAGATAAACAATTGAATTACTTTCATTATTTTAAACTTTAATTATCATATTATGCCATTCAAATGCAGAATGGGAAATTACATTAATGAATAACATGGCATAAAAAATCATGGTATAATGAAAAGGTCAGAATATGTCATGAAAATTTCAATTAAAAGGCATAGTATAGTAGACAATATGTATTATGACTGTAAAAGTAATAGCATAGTATGTCCAAAAAGTCATTAAAAAGGTTCAGAATAAGATCTGTAAAAAAGTAATTAAAAGGTCATGCTAGTAATGAAAGTTATAATAATGTATGTTGAAAAACGTCATGAGTAGGTCAGGGTATTTTAAAAAGTCCTAAAAAGTTACACCCCTCGTGGGCTTTGTTTTAATTAAACAGTCGGATTCCCCTGGTCAAACATTTTCATGAATAAATGTTAGTTTAATATGTTGAAAAAAAAATAGTATTAGTATAGCGTGTAAAAAAAAAAAGCCTTAGTAAAATTGTGCGAAAAAAGTGATATATAGTTGTCGAATAAAAGCCATAGTATGTACAGTATGTGTATATTGACTCAGAGGGTACGTGTAGATTCTAAATTAAAGCGAACCAAAAAGTTTTGATTTTGAATCTTCTTCTTGGAAAATACAGTTGAGTAATAATTATATTTTGTGAGCAGTACTTTGAAATGTCATTCAGTAATCTTTTTTGTGAGGGATATTTATGTTCAGCCATAAATGTTATGAGTATTGAAGTCTGGTCCTTTGTATTTGTTCAGGTGATACACGTTTACTGAAGTGTCGGTGGTATTACATGTATTTTGTAATAATATTTACATGTGGATACAGATTACAATTTAGTACAGATACAGTTGTGACATTTCTGCTCATTTAATTAAGCATATTCTTGGTTTGAAAGAAAATGGTCAAAGATTGATATCATTTGATGGAGTAGTTTGCAGTTGTAGTCGTATTCATACTTAGATGGCACTACAATATTATTAAGTAAATATTGTATCTGTATAACACTGTGTTATTCAGGTCTGAATTTCCTGACAGTGTGGACCATAGTAACATCAATTCATTCATACATCTTCCTCATCTGCTTATTTCTTTACAATATGGTTCAGAGCTGATCCCAGACCAGCCTGGACAGGTCACCAGGTCATGAAAGATACCAAATAAAGAGATTTTTTTTTTGTATCGAGATCTTGTAACACACTGTCAGAATAGGATATTTTAGACATTTAATTGTTCTCATTTGACCTCTGATGCAAAAAGATTAGTTTATTAAAACTAGTTATAGTACACTAAAAGCCATAGTATGGTATGTATGTCAAATACATTGATTCAGAGGGTACATGTAGATTTATTTTCACTAAGCAAACCAAAAAGTCTTGATTTTGAATCTTCTTCTTGGAAAATATATACAGTTGAGTAATAATTCTATTTACTCAAAGATTAATTTATTAAAACTCAAGCAAACATTCTGGGATCATTAATCTCCAGGTCGATGGTAGACTACATGACTAATGGTCAACTAAACTCATGTCAAAATATTTAAACTCTAGACCTGCTTTGGAAAGAAAAGCTTGTAGGATTAGCAGTGGTTGAGTTTAAGTGCTATTACCCTTTAAATCCACTAGGTGGAAACAGAGATACAGTTGGAAAGAGCTTTAAGCTACAAAGCTATGAATAAGTATGCAGCCAAACCACTTGAAAGAGATATAAAACCTTTATTCATGTATAAATTACAAACATTAGGTTTGGCAGAAGTTATTTTTCGCTGTAATATCATCCATTAACAGATCTGTATTTCACATTGTAAAGTCTGGATTTGTGTGTTTGATAGGCCATCTGAATTTCCCAGCCTTTAAAGACGTGTGAGGTTAACAGGGTTGGTTGTTGATATTCATTAATAATCTGCCATGTGGGGCTTTGTATGGAGCTGTGAATGCACCAGGTATCAGGCTACCACGTCCGTCTTCATCCACTTGACCCATGATAATGTAATTGGCACCTATAGGAAAGGAAGAAGGAGCAGAACGAATGATAAGTATATATATTTTTTGAGTAAATGGAAAACGCTAATAATCTGTGGTGTATGCGTATAGAAAATCCAAGATACCTCTGCGGAGCAGCGGGCACTTCTTGCACTGCGACACCAGCTTCACAGACATGGCCTCTCCGACTTGTGCGATTGTCAGTCGGCCTACTTTGTAGGCCCTAATGAGGGAGATGCTGATCTGAAGAGTACCGCGGGGCCCGGGGGCAAGAGAGGTCACCTTCCCGGTTATCACTGCAAAAAGGAGAGCTCAGTGAGAACACAGCATCGCATCAGTTACTTGTTGCATCATGTGAGTGGGAGGAAACTCACCAAATTCACTGGCACAGAAACTGGTCTTGATGGTTCCATCTCTTTTACAGGCTTTGGCACACAGAGGGTTTTGAGGGACTAAAAACACAAAGAATGCCAAACAAATGAACATTAGATATACATCTTCCGCACATTGAAACACGAGCGCAGCGTGCACATAACTTCACCCACCAGGCCTCTTTGCATTCGGCCTTGGGACGGGCACGCTCCTGTCCGGGCCTGTGGTGCCCTGTCCGCGGCCCCTCGTGGGTTTGACTGGTCTGGGTCTCCTAGTGGGCTCCGGTGCCACATATTTGGCGGTGGGGACCGGTGGCTTTATGGTGGCGGCGGGTTTGACTGCAGGTATTGGGGGGATGAACCTCGTACCGGCTCCTGAGTTGGTTCTTGTTATCTGAGAACCAGGTCGGACGCTGGTGTAGTGGGCGAGGAATCCATCAGATGTCACACTGAGGTCAGACACAAATTGGACTAGTAGCACGTTGCCATTGGTAGTAATGGGCCTGGACAGGAGACAGACAGAAGATGTGGTGGAAAGTTAAGAGCGGTCGGTTTTAAAATCACTTTAAAGGCCAACTGACACCTTTAGGGATCTCTTGCCACTTACTGCGGGGCCTGATCGCCACAGTATCTTCCAATCAGCCGTGAATCATCTTTCTCTCCACCGTTAAAGAAGGCCACATAGTCAAACCGGCAATAGGTGTCATCCTCCAGGACGAACTTGCCAAAATTCACCTGAATTACCTGGTGCCCAAAACAGAAACAGAAACAGGACTTTGAATGATCACTTAAGCTGTTGTTTCCCATGTTGGGTGTGTGGAGACTTTGGAAAGTAAAACGTTTTCATGCTGGGAGTGGGTGTGCTGCCGACCATATCCGGCTCCACAGTGATAAGCCAGGAGCAGCTGGTCCCTGCGGGGTATTTCTTTTCGGGCCAGTTGGGCGTCTTGATCTCACCCTGGGCTTTTGTCATCTTCCCCCCACAGAACTGCTGGTCTGAAACAAGTCGGGCACACTCCATGAGCATAACGAAGGAAGATAACACAGACCACAGTCTAAGGAGTATGCAGTGTACGGATTGTGTGAGGTAAGGATCTTGCACAATTAAGGGCTGGTATTCTCAATGGAGCTATTACAATTCCCCAGAGTCAAAAGTATACATACGGGAAATACATTGTGCAAGCACAGGGGCATGGCATGACACTTATGCATATGTTTCAGTTTTTACATGTACAAGTACAACTGGTCTTTTCCCTCTTTATCATTTTTGGGATTTTTATGATTTAATTCCAGCAGACATTATTCCCAATTTCAGAGTGATGCTGCTCTTTGTACGGTGGCTGCATTTGTATGCATGAAATAGAATCTAATTTAAAAATAATGCGGCAACATACCATCGACGTACGGTTTGGCTCCACTGAAATACGCCACAAACCCTCTGCCCTGCGTCTCTGCGTCGGACACCATCTCTAGCATCATGGTGTTTGTGGTCGAAATGAGACTACCAGGCCGGAAAGTTCCACAAAAGCGGCCTAGTTTTTGCACCAAGTTGGAATTGCCATTGTAAACATCCAGATAGTCGTAGCGGCATTGTGAGTCAGCCTCTAGGTCAAAAATGCGGAATGAGAGCATGACCACGTTTCCCTCCGGGACCTGGGAACCAGAGAGATTGTGAATGAGTCACACACGGAGACACCGAGTGAGGAAAGAGTCAAGTATTACAACATGTTGCAGGCGAAGTGACTCACGGTGATGCGCCAGGTGCATTTGCTGTTGGGTTTGTAGAAGCTCGGGAACCCCTCGCTGCCAACGAAGCCCGAGTCTGTGGCCAGGTCACCTCCACAGTGGAACACGGGCCTGTGGAGAAGGACACAGTGAGACAGCGTGGTGGTGTGACTGGTTTCCCTCTGCGGTCTGTCTACTCTTGGCCACTGAGCCATTGCAGACCAATTGGAAAAAACTGTGTCATGTCAAAACAAGAATTTTTATCGGACCAAAAGTTATTAACCTCAACAGGATAATGATAACTGGTTTACATTTTCTTTGCCAACTTTAGATATTTTCACATCCAACAGACATATTTAGCAAATGAGTTAGCTCTGGCATTTCTGATCTGTCTCTGGCTTCATTCGTGTCTGTGCACTGTGTTTATTTACACTGTGTTGTTTTCTCTCTGGCTAGTTACTTCAGAATAACCTTTAGCGTTATTCTTGCTCTAACTAACAGGAGTTAACTGGCTAAATGTTGAGAGGTGCGGGGTCATGAAAAGGGACATGAAATAAAACTGTCATTGGGGAAAACAGACATTGAAATTCAATTTAAAAATAATTCATCTGTAATTCAATAAATGATATAAAATATGTAATATATTATAATAATGATCTCATGAGAAACAATGAGCTCTCAGTGGAAAGTGTTGCCAACTTCAATACAAAGATAATAAAGCTCATCCATTCTTAACCTGATGTTGAAATGCACCAACAACTATTCAGAAACCTGTAGTGGTTTCTGAATACTAACATACTAAAACTAACACTAAAACTGGCTACTAAATACTTTAGAGAAGTGCTTCCTTCTGTTATGGATGGACTAAAGATTCCTTTCGGTGTTTAAAATGTTTATACCGTTTCACCACATATACTTTAACTATACTTAATCCAACCAATAAACATCAGAATCCCCATACGGTGTTAAATGAAGTTATGCCACAGCTCATAACTGATGATTGTCGTAGTAATTAACGTTGAGTGAGTGAAAAAACCCACTCTGGATGGGTGCCATGGTTTAAAATGACAGGGGGGCGCTGTTTAAAGTCGTACAAATGAAGAAGCATGGACAACAAAAGTACATTTTTACAGCTGACAGACTATTCCAAAACGCTGTTATTGTGTTACTTTATGTCATAAATGCTGCTGAAATTCCTAGAAGGGGAAATGTCAGGCTGTTGCCAGCTGGGATACATAAGACCCATTTGTATACTTGTCAGCAAATAAGAATATGTCTGTTATTATTAAGTTGTCGGTTTTGGTCTTTTTACAGTTTGTGGCTTGGAGGCGCTGTATTTTTTGGCTCAACCGAGAAAACTGTAAAAAAAATATTCATGAGATTGTTTGTCAGCCCCCCCCCCTCGCATTCTGAAGACGTAAACATACACTCAGATGCAATGGGAGAAGAAGAAAAAACACACAAACGACGATCCCAGACAACCCCAGCAGTGTCAGACGCTGGCTGATTAAAGGCTAGATGTCCAGAGCCAAATTGTTCTGATTCGACCCCATAGGCAGAATCGAAAGCATTAACATCTGTGTAGGCTCGGCCACTGCAGACTCCTGCCTCACATCCCGAGCCAAAAACCAACGGGACAATTCTGTGCCCAATCAAACAGTGAAGTGGAAAGAATGTGCTTCCAGGAAGGGAAAACAATTCTGAGTATTTTAGTCGTCAAGTTACAGGCTCTTGTGAACACAATTAGTGGATTTTTGCTCAAACTTAGAATAGTGGGCTCCCCTAAAGAAGCCAGATGAATGAAGATTAGACGCGTTCCTCAAACACACACATTGGCCTCACCTGGTGTTGTTGGTCTGCTGAGCCTTCGTCCATCCTAAACTCAGAGACAGGAACAAGGAGAGACCCCAGATGCAGTCCACATGCACCATGATGCAAGCTCACACGTGTAAAAGCAAAGCTAAACTGTTGCGGAAAAGGGAGATAGCGGGAGGCAAGGATAGGGGGAGGCCGCTAGCTCTGGATGGGCGGAGAGAAAGAGTGAATGAATGAGTGGGGAGGAATCGGAGGGGGAGAAAGTTCCAGAAGGGATGAAAGTTCCAGAAGGGATGAAGAGACGGACAGAGATGCTGAAGGGGACGACAGCGGCGATACAGAGCCGTGAGGGGTGGGGTGACGCGAGCGGGAAGGGAGGCAGGGGGGTGAAGGCTCTAATCAGAGCCAGATGTTTCACCATAATAACCCCTGGTTTCAATATAACGGCGGGGGCATCTAGGAAAAAGGTGCTGAGGGAAGCAGTGTCAGAAGTTGTGGCTGAGGCTTTGTGGACGTTCGACTGTTTACAGATGTGTCTGGTTCTCACTTACGGTAAAGAAGCGTAAATGTGGTTAAGAGGGCCAGTTGATTCCATCAGCGTCCATCCCGAGTGTCTGGCTGATTACGAGGGTGCACAGGTGGGTGCAGAGCCCGAGGCTCTCCTGGGATGGAGCGCTCCGCTAGAAGGGCCATAAATCTTTACATTCCACAGCAACGTGGGAGACCTTTAAATTGCGAAACAGATTCTTGTTTTCTTGATAGAATGATTCACTTTAGCCATCGAGCTTAAAAACTAAAATACATGCAGGGTCCAAAAAGAAGCTCCAAAAAGATTTAGACAAAGAAGTATCATAAAACTAATGATCTTTTTCCTTTTACCGTATTTCCCTAAGCCCCAGGGGCTCCTTTGGCTCCAAAGCATCTGAGCCAGAGAGCGTTTATATGCCCCCGCAATCCACCAAGGCAAGAATAACACTCTAGAGGAGGAGGGGTGGGGGGATTATTTCACTGTTAAGATTCACTGAAGAGCGAACCCTCTAGCCTACATTACTGAGGCCTGTGGAGGGGATGGTGTTTCAACACTGCTCTAAAATCAGCCACTTTTACAGACTACAAAGCTGCATCACCTTGATCAAAGTCTGGAGCCGGCAGGATGGACAGCTCATAAAAACACAAGGCAGAGTTCGTACGGAGAGGTTGCGTCTCCACACGACTTCAGTAGTTGTTGGTTTTCTTTTACTTTGAGAAGGAACTGCTCATAGTGAGCCGGAGACTTGAGCCGTCCTCGGTCCTGCTGTGCTCTGCTGTGTTTGCGTTGACCCCAAAGTCCTGATAAGAGGCCGCAGAAGCAGGAATGCAATGACGTGCAGCGTCTGCTGGGGGGCGGACAGCGTCTGAGCGTGCACAACCGCGCAGCCACTGCCATTACGTGTGGGAGTAACAGTGACCTTTACACTTAGCGAGAATCCAAGCCAAGGGTGTAGGTTTCTGCAATAACTCCTGACGAAGCCCTTCGAGCTGGACGTGCATTCCTTTTGGAGAGTCAAAGGGAATAGCAGTGGGGGAGTAGATGAGTGGTTGTGAGTGTGGGGGAGTGTGTGTGGGGGGGACCAGAGAAACAGAACAACAGACTTAAGATGACCAGACACAGACGGTTTGACAGAGTGAAAAGTAGTTTTTTTGTGAGCACTCTGAAGTTAGGACATGTTCCTCCCTGAGGAAACAGATGACTGTAATAGTATTACTCCCCTATTATGTCAAAGATAATCCCTCACATTCATAAACACACTTATACAACGTGACACTGTGCCTGAGAGCTGGAAAACAGAATTAAAACGGTTGTGCGAGTCCATTGGAGAAGGTGGTCGGGCCGAAACGCTTGATTTCATAACAATCCTAGACCCATCTGTTCTCTGTAATTGTGGTTCCTCTCAAATTTACTCTCTGCAGAAAGAAAAAAAGACCAGTCTTTGAATTATGCACTAAAGTGACCCCCGGACAAATTTTACGTGACCTCAGCAATAAATAGAAACACGTGCTCAGAGATGAAGATTCGATGAGAAGTGATGATCTGAGACACCCCTCAGGAGCATTAAGGATGGAGCCGAGAGGAGGCCCAACTGGAAGTAGGAAACATCCACATTCTCCATCGGTGTCTCAAAGAGTACAAGTACTACACTTCATTGTGCACTCCATGAGAAAGTGTGATATTGTGTGCTCAGTGTGCAGAAGAGATCACAGCACCTCATTTGGCATTAGCGTGGGCGTTGCATTGAAGTGATATCTTAAAGCAGGGACCCGAAACACACTGCAGGCGCATCCGTTTGTCTAATAACAGCTCAAGTGAAGCGAGCGGTGTATATCGCACTTAAAGCTGCGAGCCTTCCTTCACCTTTTCACGGGAAACACTCAGGAGACGCATCATCGTCTGCCAGTGAGTGAGCGCACGGGTTGGAATGACAATAGCACAGCTGGGGAAGTAAAAAAGGCTTTCACAGTGGAAAACAGCAGTAGACACGAATATGCAGCGTATTTTTCAAAAATGAAAAAGCCAAGTGGAAATTTTGCACATCCTCAGTCATTGTGAGCTGTTGTAGTGATGTACTTTTACTTGCAAATACATTTTTTTTAAAAGAGTATCCCCCACTCTTTTTACTGCATACTCAATATAGTCAGTATAGTAGTGTCAAATACCAACAACAAGCTAATAACAACTAAACAACAATCTCAATTAAGATGGTATGTCAATGACTATACACACACTTGTACTTTACTGTTATATATATATATATATATATATATATATATATATATATATATATATATATATATATATATATATAGACTGTATATATATCTGCATTTCATATCCACTGTTTATACTGTCCAATACTGTTTATATTGTATTTATCCAGCACATTGCACTGCACTTTTACTGCTTTCTTTTGCACTTCTGGTCAGATAATAAACTGCATTTCGTTGTCCTAGTACTTCTGAATCTGAATGTGTTAAAACAAAAAGTAAAGACTCATGCTTGGCTTTCCACACGGTGGAGCACTTTCTCTTCACTTTTAATGTTGACAACTCTAATGTTCACATGTAGTCCGTTACGTGACGTTATAGGTTTACGGTGAATTAGCAGACATCTTGCCCTCCACAGACGTCTGTGAGCGGGCTCACAACGTGCAGCTCCACGGTGACACCTGGTGGTGAACACTGGGAACTACAGCATTGAGCGGCGAAGCTGCTGTATCCCGGGTTGAATCTCGTGGAGTGTCATTATTACACGTTAATAAATCATAATCATAATAATAATAATAATCCCCGTTCGCTAACAGCACTGGGACTCAAGCACACCAAATACCAGTCACGTTAGTCGTGGAGACGAGCGCTCATTAGGCTTCGGCTAGTATCAGGTAGTATTAGCCAGTCGCACAGCTTAGCTTCACGTTACGTCACGTGGACCGACAAGTGATGTAATTATTTGTTAAGCTGTCGTAAACCAAGTCAGTTAGCCGGGGGGCATTTTGCGTTGACCAAGCAACTGAAGAAAGAAACACGAGGGAAATGGCAGCGACGCCATGTGTCAGCTGTCCTCTAAATCCATGCCCTGCACACCAAGCACGGACAGCCGCTACTAGGGTCCAAGCCCTCCTTACCGTGCCGTTTACTGGCGTTTATGAGAGCCAGCTAAACATGTCGGGGAGTGTATGAAACGTGTTCACTAGGAACTAAACATGTAGGCCGTAGGAGCAGGACGTAGGATATCTGGATGCAACCTGACTCCTGCCCTCTGGAGCCGACTGGTGGTGCCCTTCAAAATAAAAGTGGCCGGAAGCGACTCTCACTGGTGGCTTGTATTTCCAACAGACTAGTAACCATTGCTCAATTATGGAAGCCCATAATAAGACAATGTAGCTGTAATTATGTAAAGTCATAATTATGAGATACTTAACCACAACAGTCAGAAGCAGCTCTTTGGCATAGGTTACCCTATATTTGACAGAAATGATTTGTGAGGACTACTTTAGACGTGGCTTTACAACAGATGAAATACTTAAATTGCTTGCTAATTCTCATGGGATTGTAGTAAGCAAATGCTTACCACGTGTAAGAAAGTAATTGGCTATGTTCTGTGCAGAGAATTGTGTAATGACATCACATGATGATGGAAAAGACTCTTTTTATTTTTAGGTTCTTTGACCACATTTTGATGGCTGTGAAATATTATTGCAACATATATGTTAAAATTACTTTTTTGCAGGTATTGCAGGAAAAGGCTCACCTATCTATGTAATGGCATTTGTGTCATACACTCTTTATGACTGAATATGATTTGCCTCCTGGGAAGAACTTAAAGGGCTGTGTGGAGTCTGATGTGAAGGTAGCCTCCTTTGAGAAATACATGCAACAGCTATAGCAATGTTATTATGTGTTTATCTAATACTTTGGACTGATTAAAATACTGTATAATGATATCTAACATCTACAAAAGTCCACAGTAATGTGTTACCTTTCACACATCGTTTGCATGGTTAGACCGGCGAGGGGATGAAGAGACCTGTGAAGACAGCGCAGGTAATAGGAAGGAAGAAAAAGAGCCAGCTCCACTGAAGCGCATGCGCACTTACTATTGCATAATTTCGACTTCCTATCTCATAATTATGACTTACCATGGGGATATTTTTACTATCACAGCTACATTTTCATCTTATTTTTTTCTTTTCTCTGACGGAAATGGGCTTCCAAACCCTCAAGCAACTGCACTTTTCTATTTTTTTTCTACTGCCACGTGACTTCTCTGCCACGGCCACCATTACCCTACTAGTAATAGACTAGAGGGGGAATGAGCCAGCGCTGCTCCATTGTTCTGCATGAAGGGACCTAAAGTGGGAGGCCTGTGAGTGCGTTGGGTGGAGGCAGGATGTGGAGGTCAGCCATCCTCCATATATTTCTGTACAGATGCAGAAATATGCCCTTTTATGGCTCCAGGTCTCCATGTATTTTCTTTTTTTAAAACACACACGTGATTAGTATAAATTAAAGCAAGAGGTCTATCTTTGTATTGATAATAAATTTATGCTTATTGATACAGGTCAGATAAGGTCCCAGAATTGCAGTCAAAATTGCATCTGCCCATTGTTGCACACCCACAAACCACGTGAAGCACACACAAAAGTACAAGTTGTCATACTGTTTTTCCAATATACATATATTTCATGATGTTCATCAATATAATAAGACATTGATAGATTTACACTACAATTATTTTATGTACTTCAGTTTTTCATTCAGTCTCCTTTTTCTTTCCGTTTAGTTTCTAATCCCATACCAAATGACAGCACAATAAATCTATCAATAAAGAAGAGCAAAGTAAAAGAAAAAAAGTAAGATCAAACTGCGCACATTGCCCATGATCCTCCAGTCATGTCCCTCCTGTAAGGCCAGATGACCAGAGGCAATATGGGCCTTCATCCCTGAAACCCCAGTCCCAAAGAGAAATCAAAATCGTTCCTAAAAAATAAACAGATTTAAACAAAAAATATATCTTGTAGATACAAACGGCAATCTGATGTAAACTGTAGAATCATTCTAAGCATTCTGGACAATTGAAGGTAAAAATACTTTTTTTCCCCATTAACCTCCCTTTTCTTTACCTTTACCCGTCAGTGCTTACATACAAACAATTCAGTGACATCTGGAGTTATTACTAAATTGATGCAAAAGAAAAACACAATATTTGGTCCGAAAATCAAAACATACATTAAGTAGAATATTGTACTATTATAACCATCCAAAGAACATTCAGAGACTCAAAAGGTTCCCTCCTATTGCTGCATTCATCCCATTTGGGGGTGACGGTAAACGTTGGGGAACATTTCCTGCTCTAAAACATATTACGCAATGCTTTGTTGAAAGATTGGATCTCTTTTTCTCATTTCTGCTTATTTCCTTCCAAGTTTGAATCACAAGTTCACAAGTTATATTTCAAACCTGGAAGAGTGTCTAGGCACTTCCCCCCCCCCCCCCCCCCCCCCCCCGTGATGGCAACTTGCATTTCGGATCACCCCCAAATGACCTGAACACAGCGTTTAAATTGAGGTCGCTGAACAATTCGTGAGGTTGACATATAAGACAATATTCTCCACCGAATCATGTTCCCATCCCACCACAATGATTGAATCACAACAGAAAAAGTGCCACGGTGTTAAAATATATACGCACTCCTTTTCATACAGACAGTAAAGCAACGGAAAAAAGAGAGCACTCACTTCATTTTCACCATTGTGACCAAATTGGTTGAGTACTCACAACGGATTTATGGATTACGGATTCATGGATAACACAGCAGTCCTACCCCAATCAGTAGTGTTACTTCACTTCAGCCCACTGCGTGGTTAACATTTGTAACCCTATAAGGATTTTATATTGCCAAAAACCCAATTTTATACTTTGCTTATATAGTTTTGTCCTCGTATATATTTTGGTAAATTACTAATACCTTAAACCTGAGGATATAGGACCCCCTACCCCCCAAAACACCCCCATATTACAACACCAAACAATGCAGATTTTTATAACGTTTTTCTCGGTTATTTTTGATAGCATATAGTTCGTTTATGTCTTTTCATTTTAGAACTTGGCAGCACTATGGAGACAAAAAAAGAAGAGTTGTGCTATTATTAGTTACAGGATCTTGTGTCTTGAAACTTGTTTCAGATTAAAGAGGCCCTTCGGCCCCAGGTGCGCCTGGCGGAGTGGGCTGTATTTGAGATTTGAAGCTTGCGGCCCTCGTGTTTTGGTTCAACTTGCATATGTTAGAGTGGCACACTCACAAGCCAAACTGACACACCATATGAATAGTGTGCAATAGTTAAAAGGTCCTGTCATCTGTGGATAAATAGGGTACGGGTATTTAAAACAGACTTGGATAGTTTGGATAACCTGTTTCTCTCCACTTGTTTTTGATGGCAATTGGCAGCATAAGCATGGAAATCTGGTCTTTGGTAATCTTCTGCAGTTTACTTTTGCTCTGTTTGGAAGAAAACGTGGGAAGGGGAGGAGGGGGTTTGTTAAGGTTCGGGTCCTTCCTTATTAAAACTGGCCGGCAGATCTGTAACCTGTCTGCTTGTGTACTTCAGTGGTCAAGGAAACAACATGCCCTCACTCTGAGATTTAAGCGGCCTAATCTGTCGGGATAAACTGGGGATATTCCCGAGACAGAGCTATTCTAACACATACACACACACACACACATTGATGTACCTGCGCTGACACAGACACACACACACACACACACACACACACACACACACACACACACACACACACACACACACACACACACACACACACACACACACACACAGTAGGATTCTGAATCAGTGGGTTGAGCAAAGGGGGGCAAGTTGGTTTACTCAGCTGGTGGGGAAGATAAAAAGTCATGTTGAAAAGAGACAACAAGGCTACTAAGGCTTTACACACACTTGTTTTGAAATATCGTTGGAGGCTTTGTGGTCTTTATCTTTACAGCCTCCTATAAGACAATTTGATGCATTTTTAGTTTAGTTTAGTTTAGTTTAGTTGCTTCCTGTTCAGCATTTATTAATGCAAACCTACACAAGCAAACACTCTGTAAATAGAGAACTTCCATAGGTGAAAGCAAAATAGTCTCAAATCAAGGACATTTTATTTGAAGGTCAATGTCATCTCATGTTCATGTGCACAAGGCCTTAGTTTGACTGAAAAACACCCAACCAGTGCATCATATTGCCCTGCTCTCCTGCTCATAAAGTAGCCAAAAGTAGTACACTCAGGAGAAGATGCCAGAAACATGTAAAAGAATGTCTTAAGACCAAACCAGCTTGGGCACCAATGAAAGAAATCCGCAATAAGAATAGAAGCCTCTCCCTTGTTGCTTGGCAGTGTATAACGCACAGAGCTGAATTACAAAAAACACAGCAGACTGAGGTAAAGAGGAGCTCATCGCTGTTGGCAGCAAATAGTACTGATTGCACACTTCCTCTTTACCTGTCTGTTTCACACAAAAATATACTATAATAAAAATAGAATCTATTATATTTAAAAAAGAAAAAAGGCCTTAACTAGAGGGAGAAACACGGAGACAGAACCACTGCGCTGGCAAAGATCTTAGGAGCGCTACTATTTTTGAATAATTGCTTCTCGCGCTTCTTGTCGCCTTTGACAGTACATTTCTGAGCCTACCCACAACGTTGCTGACCAAAAAACTCAACTGTGAATTTATTTGCCATTGTCCTCATTAGCCTCTGTCCCTGTTCCTGGATTTGCAAATAAGGCTGAATTATCTCTCTTTTTTTTTTATGTGCTCTTCGTGTGGAGAGGTTTCGCTGCATGAGGATCTCCTTTGGCCAGGCTATTGACCAGCCAGACAGCGCCATCAAAAACAAGGTTGTTTGTGCATTTTAAACAGATTCCTTTTTTTCTGCAGTCAGCCACAGACTAAAAGTGTGAGGGCAGGTTTGACTGGAAATATTCTACGGTAACTAATAGAAGTGACTGGAGACTAAGGCTTTTCAGTGTCTATGTAGGTAACGGGCCAGTAAGAATGAACCTTTGCGTTATGGAAATTCATCAATTTATGCAACGGCCCCATTTTATGCATTAGAATAGTTTTTTTTTTTCAAGCCCATATCCACAGTTTGACATTAATGACATCTCCACAGTATACTGTAGCCTACGTGTAATGTAAAGATAACATCACCTATATTACAAAAGAAAATAATTTGGACAGATTGAAAGTCTAATCCTGTCTATCCAAAACGTACCCTTACAGCTATTAACTATTTTTCTCCTATGGTTTTTATGACCGACGTTTTCGACACAAGTTTCATTGCGTGGATTTTTTCTTTTCTTTTTTAAAGATACTTACACTTACATGTGCTACGGTAAGACCAATTGCACTAGACTGCAATGAAGGAATGTTTTCGAAATAAGACACTACGTAATATTGAAATAAAAAAAGAAACATCTACAGACATTGGTCCGACGGTACTATGGCAGTTTTAGAACTTATCAGAAGAAATTGAGGTGTTCAAGCATGCTGACAGACAGAAGTGATGAGGCGCCGAAGATGGAAGGTGTTAGAGGAGTGAAATGGAGGAAGAGAAATGAAACAGATAGTGGGAGGATCCGATGAAGAGGGCTGGAAAACGATGAATACTAGGAATTAGTTTCACAATTCATGCATTATTTGAATGTCTGATCAACATGAGTGAACGTTAACTCGCCCGCATAGAAGCCAAGACTTGAACTCCTTGATGTCATCAAGTTACAGAAATTTGGAGCTGAGGTAAGATGAACCTGGGGCATTCTCAGGGGCAGTTTTGTCTGTGTAGTAGCTCAAATCTTTGTAACTTGACGTCATCTTTTTTTGTACAAGTTTTAGTTCTCCGGCTTATTTTTGGACTTTCTTAGTGGACACGAGTAACACAGATGAACCTCAGAGAGTCGTTCCATCGTGAAATGGAGAATAACTCCACTTTGCAAAAATACATCGAAAAGAGAGAGTAAGCAGGGCGACAGAACGATGATGATAACATGCAAGATACACACTTTGATTAATAGGCAGTAGTTAACGCTGAAGCATACGTAAAATTAATACAAAAAATTAAAAAATACAAAATGCACACACACACACACACGCACACACACGCACATACACGCACACACACCTACAAAACAGTATATATCAGAATAAAACTCTACAAATAACTATATATATATATCACTTATGTAACAATTATCGCCAATTGTTGCTTCCTTTTCTGTTGTTGCATCGTCACAAGAGTTTGGTTCTCAGTATGGCAGGTTAGAAAAGCCAAGAGTACCCAGAAAGGAGACAGGGCCACACACTCACAGGACAAATATTGACAGGGGTCCAGAGGCGAGGTGGTGGAAGTGGGGGAGCCATGGGGCCCTGGAGGTTTAGGGGTGGTATATATCGAGGCTAATTGGGAGATATATATAATAAATCAATTATCATGGTTAATTTTGTAATCAATTTGAGGGTTTTTCTTCTGTAGCAAGGAAGGATTAGACTGGGGTAGGAGCAACTCTTCTTAGGTGCTGAAGTACACTGGAAAAAAAGGAAAGAAAAGAACTTGAAAGTCCCATTCATAATGATGCCCAAGTTATCAAACCAACGTTTCCATCAGGGACATGCCTTATATCACACCGTGTATGTGTGTGGACTGCTTTAGCGTTGATTAGGTCCATTGAGAGAACGATGACAAATATGTGTGCAGAAAAGTGAGAAAGGTTCTTACCAATAATGACGATGAGGATAATCACGCATATCACACCCAGGATAATCATCATCTGTAGTCAGGGAATTTTTGGAGAAAAAAAAGTCATCAGAAAAGCAGTCAGATTTGTAATTATCTTTTTTCATTTGTAAACCAAATTCTTAAAAGCACAAAAATCGTCTGAATGGTTATTCATGTATTTTTCTTCTTCCTTTGTCCGTAAACAGGGGCGTTAAAGGCGGCCTTCATACGCAGGTATTTGCTATTCAAGTCGGCGCGTCTGCATGTCCTCACCTTGGCATTCTTCCACCAGTATTTATTCTTCAGTTTTGCAGCGCTGGTCTCAAACTGAGAGGCTCCAGCCTGCAGGGCGTCAGCCCTATCGTCCAGTTCTGACAGCTTCTGATCACGCTCCAGAACCTTATCCACGTTTACACGCATGATGTCCACCACCTGGGGAAAGACACGCAGAGCTATGTAGTGTGATCAGCTATCAAGACAGAGGGACTGTTAAAGATAAGGATGATGTTTGAAAGTCATTTATTAAGTTCCATGTCCAATCATGGGATTCAAGCTTTATATAAAGCTCCAACAATGATTTGTGCTTTTCCACTTCAAATTGGAAAGAGGAGAAGATTGAGTTACCAGCACGTGACCAATGAATGATTCTAAAATGGCTACGTCTGAGCCCGACAGCACGACTTTGGCTTTGCAGAGAAGCTGGTACCCACCTCATCCACTTGTGCCTGTGTCTGCTGCAGACGACGGTTGCTGGTGAGGTTGGGAGGCTGATTCGCATCTGCGGGGGCTCCAGCTGGGGCAGACCTGGTGATAAAAAACAAAAATGCAAATGTTCAGTTGTTATATAAAGCAAGTCATTGAGAAAAAGAGAAAGAAAGCCTTGAAAATAATAATAATAATAACAACAAAAAAACAACGTCATAATGGAACCATTCTAAATACACATAATAAAAACATCACAGGGTTTATATTCTCCATTTGCAAAATAATTGTACAAGAATACAGTAGTTTGGTTTGAATACATATATATTTAATAGTTCAGGAAGTATAGAATATGAATACTATCAGACATTAAAATGTGTAATGGGCTAAGTGATTCCAGGAACATTAATTTTAATTGTTGCAATCTTTAAGTAAGTGTCTAACTACAGTCTCAGTTAGACGTTTAGAGTAAACTCAAATGTTATACTCATAAATTATTCAAATATAATACAGATTAAATATGTCACATACACTAATACCCTATGATCATTAAAGATGTGTACGATGTCCCACTCCTCCTCAGGGCTGGGCGATAGTTCAAAATGATATGATACGCTGTCTAAAAAGATAATAACAAGCTCTTTATAACTCAAATTCCCCAGAAAATCTGATAATTTTGCACTAATGTCAAATTAAAAAAATACTCTCTTTTCATTTGTCAAGTACTTAATTCATACAGCCCTGCCCCACTCCTGCTCTATGATACTTACATTTTCCAATGAGGTTATATTTCTGGTTTGCTTTGTTTGTCTGCAGGATTATGTAAAAACTACTGGCCCGATTTACATGACAATTGGTGGAAGGATGTAAATTACGGCGGTGGCTACATGATACATTTTTTAACTTTCGTTTTGAGATATGACCTTTTTGGCCTTGGCTGACATGTGCGCTCTCCGAGTGCCCCTCTGGTGTATATCTGTAATCATACACTTCTTAGGAGGACAAATATGCTGGCAAATGTATTATTTGGAGGATCATTTGTTGTTGTTAACTCACTCACTTATTATATTTATTCACTGATTGTGGCGCTTAGACCTAACAGATAATGCAATGTCATGGAGACACTGCGTGTCCTCTGCTGTGTATCAAAAAATGACCCTTTTTATGATGGGTATTGAGATACAAGCTAGAATCAGATCAAACTTGTAGTATGTGGAAGATTTACAGTGTTGAAAAAAGTCTGGATAATTATCTCCTATCGCAAAGAGAATCAACTAATGAGGTTTTGCAAATGCCAAGTGTGGGATTTGTCATGTCATGCTGTAACTGTGACCTACATGGACCCATTCTTTTGGAGGCACTTTGCATCAATAATGACCTCGGTGAGAGACAGGCAGTTTGAGTGAGCGTCTCCATGCCAATGGAAAGTGAAAAATCCATGAAAAAAATGCCTCGGCCTTCGTGTTAACACAAAACATACTTGTACCTCTGCTCTTTGCAGCAGGAGAAACAAATACACCAGCAATGTTCAAAGTATATATGGCAATTTACGAATGTTAGTTTAACATTTCAACCAAAACAGAATCATCCCGTTCTATCAAGCTCCTGCTGTCCTAAATGTTACATGACAGATGAAGAAAAACCTAAATTGAGTGACAGCTTCAGGGGTACACAGAATAAAAAAACACAGACTAACTCCATGTCTCATGAAGGCACCTCATCCGATCAGAAACATAGAGCACAACATCATGTAACAGCTGAGCCACGACCTACAGGAATAAACAGAATTGATAGAATTTCCAAAATATGCCAGATTCACCAATAAGGCATTATTCTCTTTATTCTAAAAGTTATTCTTTTATCACATTAAAAAGGAACGTTGAATGCCGTTTAATCGGATGTATAAAGACTCCCCTTGAGTGAAAATCTAACTGTGCATGTCATCACTGAACTGCAGAACGGACAGCAGGCACAACAACCTCACAAATCAGGCACAAAAACAGTATGATTGATGAACCATAATTATAAAAGGAACAACGAGCCTGTCACAAACGATATGAAATGAGATATGATCCCCTCAACCAACTGATAGCAGTTTACCTTTGTAATAATATGTGCCCATTAAAAGTCTTAACATAGTCTGGACATTAAATCTTAAACATTCTGTAACCTGATATCGCAGCAGATACATTAATGAAAAGCAAACACGGAATGCTCAAGAGGCTTAAAAGACTTAAATATTGCATGTAGTGTTGAGTAGCCCTGCATGCTTAATTTAGCATGCTTTATTGCTATCGGTCAATGCAGAGAACCAATCAATCAATATGATTACACAGGGAAGCTGTCTCTAAAATTAGAGCGTGACATTGACTCAGGCTGTAGTATCTTCTGTCAAGTTCCCTCGGTTGTAACTCAGCTGCTCTACCCGTGTGAGGAATGAAAAACTCTGTATAAAGGTCACCTTTACGCGCTCACACATCACTAATCCTCTAACAACAAGAAATCCTTTCGGATAGTTGGCCTGCTGGAGCTGGTGGTGTCCTAATAGACACTGACAATATAAACCCCTTCAGGGCCACCTGTGGTATAAATAATGGTGAATTAGTATTATGCGTTTCATACAAATAACATGTATTGCTTTTGTTTCTTGAGACTAGAGTGATTATCCTTCTCCAATGGCAGCATGCTTACGAATCAAGAGCTGTGCCGAGTAAAGAATTGTCAGCATGTCCGATATTAATATAACATCTATGTACGCTTCTTTTCCCTTGCCAGCACGAGTATCACCACAGAGGTGTGATTGGTGCTGAGGTTCACGCCATCATCCCTTTTGAACTGGCCCAACGAAACCAACCAGGAAGAGTTGCTGGTGCAGACGCACAATTTCTCACCAGCCTCCACCCGGCAGATTGGAAGCTCCACCCACACACACACACACACACACACACACACACACACATACACGTGTGGTAACTGTGTCCAAAGGGCCATTTTGGTGCACAATCTTCCCTTTTAATTGGAAATGGTACACCGAAATTTGCGCCACTGATTATGGCACATGGGTTCGTAACATCACCCCGTGTCTACTCATGGATTTATTGGCTTTCAGTGTTACAGTCAAGAGATGTGTGTGGTGAATGTAACACAGTGAAGCCATCTCACTGTCTCACAATCTCTGTTGTATGTGGATAAAGAGAGCACATACATCAGTTTCACCCTATTCCAAGACAATAATGAGGGGGGACAATGGAACAGAAATAAACAGGAATTTGCGTTTCAATCAAACATCACACACTCAACCAAAATAAGCCCTTTGATCTGTTAAAGGCAGCTAACCTAACACACTGGAGTCCACTGATAACGTCATATTTGCCATGAAAGCGTAATATATTCAACCCTCTTTAAAGACAAGGTAATAATAAAAAAAATAGTCATGTGGTTTCCAAAGAGGGCTCCTGTGACATTGTGGGGCATTATCTCACGCCCTGTGTGTCCTAAAAGTATAAATAAAACACCAGCACACCATTTTACATTTGATTTACACTGACGACTAGGCTACTAATTTATTTTAGGATTAATAGATTTGTGCTTTATTTTTTGACTTTGAGCACTGGAGAGCGACATTTCAGCACTGGACAGCGCCACAGCAGCCCAGCCTCACTATCCCATTCTGTCTGATGCCACTGAACTGGAAGAGCCCGACCCACAGCGCTCACTGATTTCCTTTTTTTTCTGGACCCGTATACACAGACACGGTTTTCCTGTCAAGACATCACGTTTCACGACGAGCACGACCGGGGCCTGTAAATACAGTGGCAGCCTATACCGCTCATCGGCGGCGGGGGAGGCTCCTTATGAAGGAGGGGGAATCACTATGGATGATCAAATGTAACCAAACGTTGGAGACACACACGTAACTTACAGCCACACAGGGCGCGTAACCCAACGCGTCGGTTCAATGACATGTCGTGTGCTGTTGGCACCAACGTTTTAACTGCCTGCTTTGCACACACAAAAAGAAAAAGAAACCGACAGACGAGGTTGCCACAGCTATTTCTTACCCTTTATATGTATATATATATATTTTTAATTATCTGTCATGTGCAGTCAAAAACAGAGAGGGACGAATGAGGTCAAAGGAAGGGAGACGCGTTAAGGTGAATGTGTCCTTAAGTCCCAAACAGCCTGTAATATGGCGAGATATGTGACTGTCCGCCCTCGCACGACAATTGACGACATACAGTAGGAGGCTAGGCTACCCCCACCCCCACACACACCCACTGCTTTGGGTTGCAAATATCACGTCGACTAGGCCTATAAGCCTCCTTCAGAGCTAATAATACCATCGTCTATATAAAGGTCCGCGGAGTGTCCGTCGAATAATGTCGACGCGCTGTATGTTCAACATCGCGTCCTTGCTGTTGCTCGAAGAAGCTTCGCCGTCACCTGTGGTTCAGCGACGCGCGCGCGCGCGCGCACACACACACACACACACACACACACACACACACACACACACACACACACACACACACACACACACACACACAAATGAAGGCCTGTATATGTTCAGAAAGGACAACAGAAAAAAAAAAAGCCTTTTTATTGTACGTGATGTTTTCTTTTCTCCGTGTGGTTGTAATTAGCCCGTGGGGTTATCACGCACACAGACGGTGTCCTTTTCAAAAAATCAAAACCAGTCCGAACTGGAAAAGATGCGTGCGTGCTGCCTCCGGTATATAAATAAATAAATAAAAAAAAACTGGAAAGAAAAAAGAAAAAAGAAAAAGAGGCTCCAGACGATTAAATAAAAGAGGCTTCGCGATAAAACACGCAGCTCGTTTACCGTGTAAAGCTCAAATAAATAGAAAATAAAGGAAGGCTAATAATGTGTTTAGAGACGATACACCCTCCATCTGCTCCAAGGTTAGGCCGACGCGTTCGCCTCCACACAGGATCGGATGACACGAAATAAATAAAAGCAGCACAATGAGATTCAACAGCAGTGTATATTAATGAAACACGGACTAACGCGAGTCCAGTGCAATAACCCGAGCATGTCATGCCAAAGACACACAGGAGACCATTCAGACACCATTAATCCCAGAGAGCCTGCCAAACACCAGTCGCGGGGACGGAATTGGAATTCATTAATAAATCAGGATTTCAAATAAGAGCTTTTTTTTTTTAAACGACGGCGTACTCACATTTTCCTGGTAGTGTTGGCTGGACAGCTGTGCTGAAATCCGGACTGGAAATGTTATCGCGGACTAAGCGGCTGGCAGATGGATGTGGATTGCCTTCTGCGCTCCTCTCTACCCTCTGGCACCCTTTGGTTGCTTATTGTGGCGTTTCCCTGCCTATATAGCCGAGGAGGAGCACTGGCTTGTTTCTGCCGCTGAGAGATGTCTCCTTCGCTGTTACCACACACAAAAAAAGAAGCCCCCTTCTTCTTCTTCTTCTTCTTCTTCCTATTTCTACGGCACCTGCAGGCTGAGCTGGAGCCCGGAACTGTCAGGGGGTCCGTGTAGTAATGAAGCTCTAATAAACAGACGCCCGGATTAAGGTGGACAAAGATGGCTCGGTGACGTCAATCGAGGCGAGTTTTCAAGCCGAAATGGGTGACCCGGAGACTTCGGACGCGCCGTTTTATCAGGCCCGGGCGCGCGCATTTGAAGCTATAGGCGCTGTTATCGGGACTGTGTGCACGTTGCGTCTTTACATGCGCGGCATGTCACGGTGGCGCTTTGGGTTTTAAAGCAGTAAAGGAGCTTATTCGGACTGGAAGTCTGTGTGTCAACAAAATGGCGTTCCTCGAAAGGGGGCGTGGCGAGCTTCGCACTAGGTGTCTGATTGTCTCTCGTAGTAAATGTGGATGGGGATTTAGTGGGAATAAACCCACCTGAAAGCGTTTTTTTTTTTTTTTAAACCAACCTTTTGTTTGAAGAACAAGGTTTCATTATTACTGAAGGCATTACAACCAGTAAGCTGCTGTAAATTGTATGAGTCTGATATAAATAATGTGAAGGATGGAGTCTCTGAAGGCATATATTCAGACCATGGGGTCTCTTCCTGCTGGCTGGGACCCACGAATAAATATATTTATTGTTTCCTTATTAGATGAATAATAGCCTCACTAACTTGCAGTTATATATATATATTATATGATGGCCGATAATATTTGTTTTAGCCTTCTTTGGAAACAGGTGTCTCAGCCTATAAGGAAATACAGACACATGTTAATTCATGTTTCTTAATTTGTTAGTGTGAATTCAATTTCCATTCAATTAAATTGTTGTTGTTGTTGTTGTTGTTGTTGTTGTTTCAGTGATGTTAGTGGTCCTGAAGAAGACATGTTTTTGGATGGAAGAAATACAGCGTCCCGTAGTGAGTAAAATAAATAAATCCACCATAAATCTGAACCGCTGAACTCTTACTGGACCAAACACACTTCCGATTTAGTTTACTGTAATAGTTTCTTCTTTCTTGTTTAGTGTAAAGTAGAGTCTCCTGTTTGGTTTTAATCTTTGCATTATTAAACTCTCCTCTTATACATGCGAGTGTTCCTGTGGATGTATTTGTACATTATTGATAAAGTTAGTAAATTGGATCACAGATCGGGCTGTTATAAAGAAGCAGCACTGAATTGAAGAATTTGATAAAAGTATCTTCATCTGTTCTCGCAACAAAAGCATTTAGTGACAATTTCTGTTATTTAGTAACCACTCTTTTTCTGTGGTGACATATATATATATATATATATATATATATATATATATAGTCCCAAAAAATGATGTAGGTTCAATATTGTATAGGGTGATAACTTGGTAGGGCCCACATGGTGGTGCTATAGGACAGTTTGTCTTATTGCTCACATCTCTAAAAGATTGATGTGGAAGTATATTTATATTATGGAGCTCATATCAATATTTTGTGTTAATCGTGATCCCTTTCCCCCCCCCCCCCCCCCCCCCTGACCTTCAGGCTGGAATATATATAGAAAGAGCAAATTATATTAATAATCCAATTTGAGGATTTGAGAAGAATTACACACATGCACATCTGTACGCAGCCAGGTCCAAGGTTTCAACACAAATATAGAAAAGTCATAAATATGTGCACTTGAAATGACTCGAACACAAAACAACATTTTCACATGATATATTTTGATTTTATTAAGGTAGACAATTTTGACAACGCAACCAGGAAACTGTGCAATGGTGTTCTGGATAGAAGCTGTGAACAAATTCATTGTCATGTATAACCTGTAACTACTTCTCCCACACTGTGGATGAGCAGAGAATTGAAATGTGTGGGAGACATATCGTACAGCTCTGATACACAAGTCTTGATCTATAATTAATCAAAGCTTTGAGCCGTGACGTCTTCAAACCCCAAATTAGAAAATAGGATGGATATCAACCTTTTTTATATTGCAGTGGCTTTGCCCATGATTGACACTGCCGTGTGTTTTTCCTGCTTTATGTGGATCTAGTTGAAAGAATCTTTGTGCCCTTTGGAGATTCCCCGCTGACATAAAACTGCCATTGTTTTCCCGAAGGGCTCTGGACAACAGGTTTCCACATGAAACACAGGCAGAGAAGCAGTTGCAATAGAGCGGTTTATTAATTTATTTTTTGTTTAAAAGTGCCTTTACAGTACCCCGTGAGATATACAATGTGGACGAGATGAGATGTTGTCAATGACTGACTGAAAGGTTTGGATTAGAAGACATTATGGTTGTATAGAGTTACACTCACTGTAGGAACAAACGGTTCTAGAATCTCAATTTCATGGCACAATCTAATGAGAACAGGAAAAAGAAGAAGAAGATAAAATCCTGTCATTTAAAAAGGGAGGATTTCATTCACAGTTGTGGTCCTATTTTGCATTTGCTCACGTTCCAACAATCACAAAGGCGTTCGGCACCAAAACTATCCCTAAGAACCTCAAAATCCTGAAGCACAGATGTTACAACACCCAAACAAAACATCCCTGGTGAGGTCCTCAACTTTCTAAAATAAACCTTTCTACATATTGCTTTTTTTTTTTTTTTTTTTTTGTTGGATGCATTTGTGCAAATGAATCTCAGTGACAATTAACAGGAACCAAAAGTACACCCATACACACCTGGGACGTCACTAACTCGTTCTTGTGTAAGGATTGATATTGCACTGCTTTGTTTATAAACAGAAAGGTTTTATACTAGTGCCCGACATCTGTCAGTACACCCAGGATACAGGCACCCACTGGGGGGTCGAGGTGGCGCGCTCCATGGCCTCCTCCACACCCTTCACGCTTTCGTCCACGTCGTTGTTGACGAGAACCACGTCAAAGAAATGTCTGTATGTGGCGAGAATGGCGTCCGACTCTTTCTGGATCATCAGCAGGTTTTCCGTCTAGGAGACAAGACACAGAAGGGTTAAGCGGTCGCTGGAGGAGTTTGGTGTCCCTCGAGTGTACTCGGATAAAGATGTAGCACCTGGGCGGCTGTGTTGGTCGGAGCGATGAACACCACCAGAGGCGCAAAGTCAGCAGTCCGCAAGACTTTCAAGGTCTGCATTCAAATGTGAAAGAAAAAGAAAAGAAGAATTTTGTTAAATTATTAACTACGTGGACACCGCTTGTAAACACCTACATTATTTACATGTGTTTGTATCCAACACATTTTTAGGGTAATTTTAGTGTTTGGTATACCTTTTACTTCTCTTAAGAAAGGTAGTAGGTCTAACTTACCCACGCATTTTAATTAATACATTTATATTGCTTATTCGCAGATTCATTATTGAAATGAAAGAAATAGGATCGTATAGTTCAAATGTTTCACTCCCTATTAACCTACAAGCAGCCAGCGCAGCAGAAAAAGAGCTGATGCTTGACACAGGTTAATCGCGCAATTTTAAATACTTGCAAACAGGCATGAAAAGACGTCTTTTGACTTCACTTGACTCCGGGTGATGTTGAATTAATAGCACAATTTCCCTCAACTATCCCCTGAGAACCAGTGAATGCCAACCTGTGGTTCTATATCCAGCAGAGCGATTTTTTCTTGCCCGTGGATCTCCTGGATGGTCTCGGTTTTGGTACCGAACATATATCCCTGGAAGCTGCCATACTCCAGCAGCTCATTTCCAGAGATGCACTTGGTCATGGCTTCATTGGAGATGAAATAATATTCCTGTCCATTCTCCTCCTCCTTCCGTTGGGGTCGGCTGGTGTCTGTGTAGAAGGTTTAAGACTTTAAGGCAAAAAGGACACGTCCTCAAACTTGCATATTCTAGTGAGAGAAAGAAAAAGCATAAAAGTCTGGTGGTCTACTCACGAGGTGCAGGGTAGGAAAACTTCTCAGGGTATCTGGTCAATAGTGCATTTTTGATATGGCTTCTTCCTACGCCAGGTGCACCTAAAAAAATAAATAATAATAATAATAATTATGTTTTAATTTCCAAGGACATTTCAATCAAACATTAATCTCCATGTCTGAATCTTTGGTTGCAGAGACACTATCTTCACACTGAGGTTTTATTCGAGTTCTGTACATGTTGGAGCCAACGTGTGCATCAGAAATGACTGACAAAAGGAGTTTGAAAGCCCTCGAGTGATGTGATGTGAGCTTACCAATAAGCACCAGCGTTTTCCTTTTAAAAGCAGGGAGCCGAACAACCTCCTCGTAAGAAATCACATCCAGCTGGTCAAAAACTGCAACAGAAGGGATTTTGTTTTAGACAAACCCACACAAAACTGAGGTAAAAGAAAATGTCCAAGAAGCATGATTGTAGTGATCCACTCACTGGAGCTGTGTTTAGCCAGGTACTTGTCTTTGCACTTCTTTTTCTTTCCAAAGGGGCTGCAGGACTGACTGCCCTCTCTGGCCTTGCTTTTACTTGCCACCCTCCTTTCAGTGTGAAAAAGAGATGGAGGTTAAGATTGGATCACCTTTGCTCAGGGTGCGTGCCCGACGTGGTTCATAATATCACGTCAATCTCTGGCGTTGTCGCGGCAAGTGTGGCTTCATACTGCAGGATTGGTCGTCAGAGACGTTTACCATTCCTGGAGCTCCGGGGAGGGAATCAGTCCAGCGAAGTCGGCGACGCCGCTTTCCACTCTGCCCTGCCACCAGTTTGGATCCTGCTTGTTGATAATCTGAATGATGTCAGCAGTTTGAAACTTAAGACCCGCCTCTTTGCACGGGATGAGGTCATCCTTGGTGGGGTCATAGTCAAACTGGGCCCTCATGTACATCTATAGATATAGAAGAGTACATGTGGGTTATGGGGGGAGAGGGAGCTCATGAACACTTTCAATGTGTATTTGGTGATATAATGATACATCTGCAGATCTTAATGTGTTCAATCTCCCATCATCTAGGTCAGCTGTGAAAATAGTCTGATATCCAAGTATTTATTATTGCTGAACTCAAACTAAAAATGTCTTTCAACTAACTTTTTGACTTTGAAACACAAAAGAAACAGTTTCTCTGAGCTCTATGAAGAAACTCTCTCCAGTTTTTATTTAATCTGTTGTGATATTTGTCACAAATGATATACTGCTGTACCAGACGCTTACTGAGCTTGCCATTTATTTGTACGAGTAGTTGCTGAAAGAAGAAGGTGTTTGGCAGTTCAGTGATACAATGAAAACATATTAGCGAGTCAAATGTCAGACAGTCACTATTTACACTGAGGGTTTTAAGTGAGCTCATGCAAAGCTTGAAATTTAATATTCAACATTGTGTTTTTCTTCAATGTAGTAGAGGGACATTTCAAGTTTATGCTTAAAATCAATTTTCTTTAATGTCTCCATGTAACAAAAGCCTTTAACAACCTGCTGACAGCGTACATGATACACCCATTGTGTTGTAATGAAGGCCAAACATTATGAGCGTGTATGAATCAGACTTTAAAAGACCTACAGCATCTATACATAGGTCGAAATAAATATTCATACTGGGACTTTCCAACACATACATTTAGATTCTGCTATGGTTAATTGGGAAATCCACCCTTTAACAGAATTCACATGTTCATGATATGATCTTGGGACAGCGCAATACATATTGTGAAAATGAACTATTTACTCCCGGTTCCAGGCCTGAGGTCTAATTTATCAAATCATCCATTATATTGATAGAAAAACATACATTAGAATAAGCAGAAGCTAAATTTCTTCAGAACCTCTCAACATCCAATTGAAAAGCTGCTCACAAATGAGTAGTTGCATACAAGCGTGTTCGGACTCCAGATTAGAATACAAACTCTTGCTGAGATTTTGTAATCTTATTTTTAGAGTTAGAGTTAGAGTGAGAGAGAGAGAGAGAGAGAGAGAGATTTATGTACAAACCCTTCCTCAACTGTTCAAGATCACAACAGGAACACATGCAAATTCTCCTCAGGGTAAAATATTACTATTGTTAGTAGAGTTCATGAACATTTGTGGTTTCCCCAAGTTATTCCAGTGACAGTTGTACACAGAAAAAGTGAATACACTTATTATGTACAAAGAGTGGGTATACTGGAGTGGGTTGGGTCACCAAAAATGATGCTCTTTGAGCATTAAAGAATTCAGAAGTGTATTAACTACGCCTACATATTAAAAAGGACTATAAACGTTGAAGTAGACTGCCATCACTGACCACAGCAAAGTTGAAACTTAATGCAGTGATAAACTGTATTAAGACAAGAGTAACATCACAGAATGCAATGTGTTCTTTGCAGCCATTTAATTAAAGCCATTTACAATGATTTGATTACGCAACATACAATTGTTATATGTTGTTAAATCAAGCCAGCAGCAACTCCTTTGTGCACAGAAATGGCCGCTGTGGGGAAATGTGATGTGGCCAGTAGATGGCAGAATGAAACACCAAAGTGGTTCAAGTTAAACTAGCACAACTAATGAGAGTGATGCTCTTCAAGTTTAAACTTATTTTATAGTCACCTGGGCTGCTCACTGACTAACAGGAGATTCACCTAACAAAGAACAGAATCCTTTTAAGAAGTAACTTGTAGAGGAAAAGCAGAATCAAACTCGTCTTTGTAGATCATTGGATTTGACTGTCAGGCTCATTTTCTTGGTCAACTCATGCAGAATTACAGTTTGGAGACATTTGCAGACGACAAATACAAAAGACATAACCAACCACAAGACCAAAAGGTAAATGTATATTCCACAGGTCATGGTATTACCTCACAGACTCGGGATCGGCTCGGCACGTTGGGAACAATCTTCATTGTGACTACTCCATTGGTTTCTTTCTGCGAGTGAACTAAGGGTTAACTCACATCGAGTTGTATAAATGCATTAATTACATTTGCAGTGACTTTAGTGCCAAAATGAAAATAATGAGATATGAACTTACCAGGATCTTTTGTAGCTGATCTACAGTTTGGTTTGTCACACTTTTCCCATTGATTTCTGCTATTTCGTCCCCTTCATGTAAAGAGCCTGCAGAGAGGCAGAAACCAGAGGAAGTGTAGTAACTTTGAATGTGATCTTCTGTGTTCCAGCTCAGTTTTCTGTTTGCTGCATTGTGGTCCTAATATGTGTCAGCAGCTCCTGTGGAAACATCTAGTCTCCAGAGAGATAAACTGAAGACGAGGAAAGCCTTGTGCCACAATGGCTGTGATTGCAGTACAAATTACTTTTTTTTTTTTACTGAATAAAAAAAAGTGGCAGTCTGAATCTTAAATCATATGTAAACTAAAAATATGTCAAACCCTGAATAGTCGGGTTGTGTGGCCTGAGATATACTGATGATGATCATACAGATACTAAGACAGATTTGCATGGAACAAACTATTGACCTTTTGGGTAGAGAACTCTCTCACACACACACACACACACACAACACACACACAACACACACACACACAACACACACACAACACACACACAACACACACACACACTTAATTACCTTGTCTGTGGATCATGCCCCCGTGCAATATTCTGGCCACAGTGCACTTTTGTTTGTCGTTCAGCTTCAGAGTGACTCCCTGCAGACAAAGACCACCGTCAATGAGGAGGAATCGGCAACACAAATATTAAATGTTAAAATGTGTGCGTAGGGGCAGATAGCACACCATTGGCTCTGAGGGGTTCTTTTCAAATTCTACTTCTTTCATCCTGGTCAGTGCTGTGCCATTCATGTGTCCAGCGCTACCGTTAGCGTACACGTCCGCCCCCTTGTTCTCGTAGGTTTGCATAGCAGCCTGAAGAAAAAGAAGAATAAGGATATGACATTTATTGTTTTAGGTCATACAGAATTAAATCAACTTGGCTTAAAATGAAACGAACAACATGTAAACCAGTTAAATAATTGAACTCAACCTTTAGTCAGTTCCGGCGGACCGATCTGATCATTATCACGCCGGTATCTCCGATAACTGCAGTGGAACTTTTTTTTTTGCTAATGTGTGCCAACAGCCGTGTTTCATTTGCAGTTTCAACATATGTTCGAGGTTGAAAATTAACCCGGCGTAATCACACCTCATTAGCCACGTCCAGTGATCTGGTCCACCTGGTTCATGTGGTCATGGATACCACCAGTCCCATCAGGTGACCACGCCAAAGAGCAGCATTAATGTAAAGGAGGACACGTCTTGTTTGGTATAGAAATCAAAAAAAGGAGGCTGACTTTGTGGAGTCACGCTGTGCTTTTTACGCAAAGATGAGTTCAAAAGCAGGAAGTCCTTATCCCCAGAAAATGTCCATCCTACTTCCATAGTGTCAACAAAGGTGGTCTCTAGTTTAGATCACCGTCAGCCAAGAGACATGTTGTGCATGGAAATGACACATCAGCACTGCTTCAGCAAAAAGAAACGACATTATCTATCTTCCAGCATCAGCACTGCAATAAACCAATAAATATTGTTATCACATTCCTCCTCCTCGCCTTTAACCTCAGCCTTAAAATAAAATACTGCATGCTATAACAGCAGCTTGGTGTGGTGCACAGGGAGGAATTTCTACCGCACGTTTATTTCTTCTTACGAGTTTCATTCATCTTAATAAAACGTGGTCTTCGTTGAGTGAACAGCGCGGGACTGGGTGCAGGAGTCATGAGAGCCACGCAGTTGTTGTTATGTTTTCCTGTGCAACGCGATAGTTATTTACCGGCCTCGTGCCGTCATGCGCCAGGACTGTGCCGTACCAAGAGGGAGGATTTGGATGGCGTCCAATTGTGAACCGATGAAATTACATCCACTGGAGGAAAGGAGTCTGTGCAGCAATCTTGTTACGGTTACAATCCACACACGCTGATTTACATCTCTGAACTCCAAATGTCTCTTACTTGTTGTTCCTATTCCAGGATATTACAACTTCATTTTTGGTTCACGTATCACAGATCTTACGACTAGCTTAAATTCACTTGATGAAAGTGTGTAAAAAAAGTACCAGAAATTGAAATACTAACATTTATTGTTGTTTTCCCCCCCAATTTAGAGAGGCTACTATGTAGGAAGGGATAAATGCTCAACTTATATTCACAATTATCAGGTAGTTCTCCCCAAGGCACAGAGCAGGAGACTTTATTTCCTCCCAACAAAGTGCTGACCCTGACTGAGCAGGAAGGAAACTGACAAAGATTCAATCTAAAGGCTTTAGCACAAAACAACTCAACCTATCTGAAAATTAGGCCTATCACATACAGTAGGCAATACCACTGAATGCCGACATCCCCAAGTGATACGTTTCAGATTGGCGCCGAAAGGCACTTTTAATCAAATGAGTCGCGTGAGGATTTCGACAATGAAATAGTCAGCTCTATCACTCGCACTATCAGAGCGTGAAGTGATACAAATAAAAAAAAAGGTATTCATCGGCTTTGTCCCAGTGTGTTGCAATCACGGTCAACGTGCGTTCCTCCAACCAGGGTCCGGAGGCCCTCACAGGAACTTGAATGGCCGCCTCGGGGCGTGGAGAAGCAACAGGGGAAACAAACAGCCGAGTGAAAGCCAAATAAATAAATACAAAATGCATTGAGGGAAGAGCAGAGTGCCCCCTGCTCCGCTCATCTCGCTGGGCTCTAAGTGAAGTAGATCAAACAGAGGGCGCATTGAGGGAAAAGCCAATCTCTAGAGAAGATAACACAACGTGAAGGTCTGGAGCTTATTGTTCGGCCTGCTTTTCCCCTCACGGCCCCCTGATCCAAGACGACTGATTGCGTTATAAAACGATACGCCTCTTTCCCGTCTCCCCTCTCTCGGGAGACGACTCATCTCTTCAAGCCAATAAGTAGTATTTATTAATCACGGGACTCAGGGCGGGGTCTGCGGCCCGAAAGGCAAAAGACGTATCGATCTCTCGAAGGCATACAGTAGGAGATCACCGCTTGACCTACATGGGAACCGGAAGAATTTTGGATATATTGTACAGAAATAGCCGGGAGGGACAGTCAAGACGTGAAGCCTGACTTGCGTAAACTTGTTTGAGTCCCATAGTGACACGGAGAAGTGGGGCTAAAACAACAAGTTATGCAACTGCCCTGGAATTGAAACGAATGACTTGTTTATGAAGGGTGTGAACAGTGAGTCTGGAACCGCGTTTAAAAAAGGCAGAAGAACACTCCTGAGCTGAAACGCCCAGAGGACAGAACAGCCCGTCCATTCGGTTCAGTGAACCAGTCGGACACTCACAATATGGGCATCACACACACACACACACACACTGCAGTGTCTCTGCACTGAGAGATAAATGGACCACGTGGCCCCGCTTATAAAAAAAAAAAAAGACACTGATTTCACATGTCGGCATTGACCAGAAGAACACGTTGCCAAGATTGCAAACTCAAGGCCGTTAAACCTCAAACTGCTGATGTCAGTAAAGGAGTTTCCTCCCGTTCTCCGTTTCCCCTCGGTAGCCCACTGCTGACTTTTCACATTCAGGGAAAGAGGTTTAGGACAAAGTGTTCCCTGAAGGCATCACTGGCTGCTAAATTGATGCCTTGAGGTCATCAGTCACTTCAAAAGAAGAAGTTGCAACACCATCAAGTGCATTGTTGCCCAGCTTTAAAAAGCAAGGCGGTTTCGCAACATAATCTGGCTTTAACTTGGAAAACAAGTATGTCTTAAACGCCAAGCCAAGGTACAGTGTGATGCAGTAAACAACCCTCAGCTCACTCTCATTCAGCAGCAGCACTTGTAGCTGCAGGCGGAGTTCACAGGCTCATGGTAACGTGATCACAGATAGAGGGATGGCATGTGATAATGGCTCGTTTCCCCAAAATTAATCAGGCGATTACCATACGTAGTTGTGGGTGGAAGTGAAACTGCCGATGTAAAGTCTACTTGGATCCGGCTACAGCTGACTGAGCACCGCTGAGCAATGCAATGGATAACAACACACACACACACACACTGCTGATAAAAAAAAAAAAAAGAAGAGACAGATCTACATGTACAGTTCATTGTTTCTATAGACTCGGTCTATTTTTAGAGATCTTGACGAGGAACAAACAACAGCCATGTGTCCCATCTCTGCTTCCCGGAAGCAAACATGTACACCAACATCTGGGGGTCAAAAATAAATAAATCAAAAGGTTTTAAAAAAAACAAACGACACCGTACCTTGTCAGACTTTGGTTTGTTTTGAAGGAGCTGCTCCAGGTACAGATCGGAGAGGGCTGTCCGGACGCTGCTCACCGACTCCAGTATGACGGCGGGTTCGTTTTTATTGGATTTTAACGTCATCTTCCCGTTAGCTAGAAGAAGAAAAAAAGGAAAAGGAAATCGGTGAACCCGATGTGCCCCCGACCAAGGTCCGCAAGACGCTGCTGGCCTCGCCGCAAACAAGCGTTGCGTGAGCGGAAACTGGCGATAAGGAGCCGCGACGACGCGATCAGTCACTCTTTGAGGGGAAAGTCCAAGGTTTTGATCAGCAGCAGGTGAGGAGCACGAGACGTGTGCTGCGGGGACACCGCTGACAAAGCAAGTAAACATGCGACTGACTGCTGCTCCGAGGGGCAGGCTTATGCTGCCTTCAGGTGCGCGATACAAGCTCCGACATCCTAACACTCACGTTGTTGCTGTTATCCGAGCCTATTTATGTAACTGTTTCTGCGGTGGCATGACAGCACAGTAGAGCATGTAACAGGATTTGTTTTTCTTCTTCTTGTCAGGCCTACATCAAGGGCTACTATGCTGCTGTGTTTAGATTGTACTTTAGCAGAATACGTATATTAACTGCGTCGTATGTGCTTATGTAATACTTTCTGTAGATGTTTACATTCATTAAGACTAAGTTAACTGTAGCTTAAACAATCGTGGATGCTAATTTATATGTATAGCCTACTGTTTGGCTGCCTTGCTCGGTTTTACTGTTATTTCACGTTTTTAATATTTGATTAATATTATAATACAATAGAGACATACAATAATAATCATGGATAAGAACTGTCGCTCCCATGTTGTATGGCCACTTAACGCCATGTTCTGGTAATTAAAAAAAAAATCCACCTTCAGATATCTCACTCGAAGCAGTTCGTGGACACCCAACGGAAACTTCAAACTTCCGACAGTACATGAATGCGGCATTACCGCAGCGTTCTCAGCAGGGCTGCACTATCAAGCTACAAGGAAGAGAAATGCCGGAGTGCTACTGGCGGTCATCCCCTCCCAGCAGATGACTTGTAGGGATGTCCATTACAAAACGAAGCGTGGCATGTTTGCCTGGGTGCTACTTTTGACAATCGTCAACGGGGAAATGACCTGCACCGATCACGTGATGTATTTAATACACAGGCATTTCGGGCCGGCTATTCGGCCTGTTTACTATTGTGTACAGATGGAAAATAATACAAATGCACTTTATTTCGACAACAGGGCGTTAGTATATGGTTACATATTTAAATATAAAATCTGGCTATTTCCCCTGATGGTTCCAGTCCCTTTTCCTGTATAACCTACCTCAGATTTCAAATTTACATTTACACAAACTGCACTTTAGGCCCCTGAAACCAAACGGATCAATGACATGTTCAACAGAGAATGCCAAACCATGCATTACCAGAGGAGACGCCGAAGCCCTCCTTGTTGGCACTGCACGCCAGGTTTCAGTCATCCTCCATAACTCATCTCAACTTTGATGCTCAGGTCATACCCCTCTCCTCCACAGTCAATGGGAGTTAGGTTTGACCCCCACCTGACCTTTAAGGACCATATAAAATACCTGTGCAAAAACCTCCTTTTATCATCTCAAAAACATCTCCAAACTCCACCCCACTTTAACCGTCAGATGCAGAGAAGCTCGTACCCACGCCTTTATCTCCTCAAGACTGCACTACTGTAATTCACTCTTCACTGGGATCACTGGTAAGAACATCCAGAAACTGCAATACATCCAAAACAGCGCTGCCAGGATCCTGATAAGTCAGGAAATATGAGCACATAACACCCATTCTACACTGGGTCCCTGTCTCATTCTGGATTGACTACAAAGTCTGACTACTCACTCATAAAGGCATAAATGGACATGCAAGAACTCATTACTCCCCAAACCTCCACCCGCACACTCAGATCTACAAACCGCTCGCTCCTCCGGGTCCCCAACACCAAGCTCCACACCATGGGCGACCGGGCCTTTTGCTCGGCAGCGCCACGCCTATGGAACAGTCTCCCTGACCAGCTAGGGGAAACACAGACACTGAACTCTTTTAAGACTGGCCTAAAAACCATTTTATTCAGGAAGGCATTTTTTACCTTGTGTTAATTCATTGTCAGCTATTCATTATTATTTTTATTATGGGTTGCTATAACTATGTTTTTATTTGTATTACTATACAGTCAGGTCCATAAATATTTGGACATTGACACATTTTTCATTATTTTGGCTCTGTACACCACAACAATGGAGTTGGAATGAAAAAAATCAAGATGTGCTTTAAGTGCAGACTTTCAGCTTTAATTTGAGGGTATTTACATCCAAATCAGGTGAACGGTGTAGGAACTACAACAAATGTATAAGTGGCCACCAGTGGCGTCCCTAGGCTAGAAACCCCCCCGCCCCCCTGTAATTTTCTCTATAGCGCCAGATCACAAGTCGTCATTTAAGTTTCTCTTTCCTATAGAACAGGTCTACACCTTGTTCTGTTATTAAACAAACTAAACGGTCGTATTTTATTGATCTCATCCACACGACAGCTTGTCATTTCTGTCTCTAAATAGTTGCATTAACACTTAACACGGAGCAGCTCTCCTGCTCAGGTGAAAGAGACAAAGTGCTCGTGTCTTGTACCAACAATGAGCTGCTGGCTTCACATAGTACAAAAGTACAAAGTACACGGACATAAAACTAAGTCATTAATAAATACATGGAGAAATGCTGTACTTTCGGGTAAATGGTTACGCCATTAACAGGTTCGCTTATTTGTTGGCGTCCTTTCTGCTGCTGCGTGTCTCAAAACAGAAAACAGATCTCAGCGTTGAACATGAATTATATCAAATCTACAACCCTGTTTTATAAAGATGTGTAGAGGAAAGCAGCTCACTGCTCCACTAATACTGATACAACCTGATGCTCACATATCTGCACTCATTCTGTTTTGTTTGGCAAAAATAAATAAAAAATAGCTTATTGTTTTCCACAATGAGCTATTTAGTAGTAACTAAATATTAGGTTTTTTTTGCACAGATATAACTTTATTTTCATTGTTCTAAGTGATATCAATCTGATTTACTTGAAACTTTAAGTTATTGCAATTTTCTTGATTCTGTTATTTATAAAAGCACAGATGGAGTCACTAAATTAAGTTATTTACAGAAAACATTTGAGAACCACTACTTAAATGTTTGTGTTGGTGGAGTACTATTAGCATTATTAGCATCTTATGTCTAAATATTATGTTAAAGAGTATGTTATGTTAAATAATGTTAAAGAATATGTAAAGAATAAATACATATGAGTATGTAAAGAGCATTAAATGTACAAAGTAAAACAATGTAAACACTGTACATGACAAGATGCATGGTTCATTAAACATCTCAATGTTTACTGTTGCTGAATGGTTGCTGTTGGTATGTTCAACATGATGAATGGGGCATTTTTGTGCCTGGGCTATTGAGGGAAGTTTGTGAAAATTGCTAGCCTATTTGGTATTAACTGGTAACCATGAAATGCCTCAATTCAATTCAGTCCAGAAGAGCAGGTACCTGTAGGGTATGTGGAGAGTGTTTCTATGTCTAAACATTTCGCTGCTTCACTCTTCTGGGCTAAGCCCCAGATGTGTCAAAATCCTAGAGACGCCCCTGGTGGCCACCCCATTTTTAAGGGACAAAAAGTAATTGGACAAATTAATATAATCATAAATCTAATTGTCACTTTTAATACTTTGTTGAAAATCCTTTTCAGTCAATGACAGCCTGAAGTCTGGATTCCATAGACATCACCAGACGGTGGGTTTCGTCCCTGGTGATGCTCTGCCAGGCCTCTACTGCAACCGTCTTCAGTTCCTGCTGGTTCTTGGGGCATTTTTCCTTCAGTTTTGTCTTCAGCAAGTGAAATGCATGCTCAATTGGATTCAGGTCAGGTGATTGACTTGGCCATTGCAGAACATTCCACTTCTTTGCCTTAAAAAACTCCTTGGTTGCTTTCGCAGTATGCTTCGGGTCATTGTCCATCTGCACTGTGAAGCGCCGTCCAATGAGTTCTGAAGCATTTGGCTGAATATGAGCAGATAATATTGCCCGAAACACTTCCGAATTCATCCTGCTGCTTTTGTCAGCAGTCACATCATCAATAAATACAAGGGAACCAGTTCCATTGGCAGCCATACATGCCCACGCCATAACACTACCTCCACCATGCTTCACTGATGAGGTGGTATGCTTTGGATCATGAGCAGTTCCTTTCCTTCTCCATACTCTTCTCTTCCCATCATTCTGGTACAAGTATATCTTTGTCTCATCTGTCCATAGGATGTTCTTCCAGAACTGTACAGGCTCTTTTAGATGTTTTTTAGCAAACTCTAATCTGGTCTTCCTGTTTTTGAGGCTCACCAATGGTTTACATCTTGTAGTGAACCCTCTGTATTTACTCTGGTGAAGTCTTCTCTTGATTGTGGACTTTGACACAGATACACCTGCCTCCTGGAGAGTGTTCTTGGTCTGGCCAACTGTTGTGAAGGGGTTTTTCTTCACCAGGGAAATTATTCTTCTGTCATCCACCACAGTTGTCTTCCGTGGTCTTCCGGGTCTTTTGGTGTTGCTGAGCTCACCAGTGTGTTCTTTCTTCTTAAGAATGTACCAAACAGTTGATTTGGGCACACCTAATGTGTTTGCTATCTCTCTGATGGTTTTGTTTCGATTTTTCATCCTAATGATGGCTTGCTTCACTGATAGTGCCAGCTCTTTGGACTTCATATTGAGAGTTGACCGCAACAGATTCCAAACACAAATACCACACCTGAAATGAACTCTAGACCTTTTATCTACTCCTTGTAAATGAAATAACGAGGGAATTACACACACCTGACCTTGGAACAGCTGAGCAGCCAATTGTCCAATTACTTTTGGTCCCTTAAAAAGAGGGTGGCCACATTTGAATTTGTTGTAGTTCCTACACCGTTCACCTGATTTGGATGTAAATACCATCAAATTAAAGCTGAAAGTCTGCGTTTGAAGCACATCTTGATTTTTTCATTTCAACTCCATTGTTGTGGTGTACAGAGCCAAAATAATGAAAAATTGTCAATGTCCAAATACTTATGGACCTGACTGTATATCTGAGATTCTTTTGAAAGAAAAGTGCGTTAAAAATTAAATGTATTATTAATTATAAAGATAATTATTTACTTATGCACAAATCACTCCTGTCGGTACAAACGTTTCTTACAGACGCTTACTTCAGAACAAATCGTAACGGTGAAATCGGCACACTTCTGTTTGGATGCTTCTATCATGATTTATGCATCATACATCTTCTTCTATTGAACTTCCCGATCCATATGGACACCAACGTGAGCAGCAGGGCCAAAGCGATTCTGCATCGACTGCTCTTCATTGTGACGTCCGCCAAAACAAACCATTGGAAATTGGGGGAGAAGGAAAGCGGCGTTCAGCCAGGTGATTTGTGTATTAAGAGCAGCCAAGTGCCAGTGAGCACTCCAGAGGGAGCCAGCATGCAGGTTTGTATCAGCCTTCCGCCACTGACTGACATGGCCTCGTCTGCTGTGGATATGGGGTTGGCCAGCTTTTAGCCTCACCTCTGCCTCTCATTCAAATAGCTGTCAGGTTTCCATCGTGGAAAAGGCCTCTCGTCTGTCACAGACTCCCCTCATTTACCCTCTAATTACTAATTACTCTGTTTCCTCAGCGTCTTGCTGCATCCCTACCGTCCCCTGTCATTTCGCATTCAGTTACTCTCCTTCTGCCCACTAGTTGCCCTCATTTCCTAAATGCCAGCATTTCCTCGATGAGGTGGGGCACCTCATCCAAAACAAAGACCACTACAGCTGACATCATAAAACATGCACACACAGCCGATGTTACATGTTTAATGAGGGCAGTTATGGGCTTCTTCACAGGAGACATTTGGATTTGTCACAGTAAGAAAATGAATGAATGATGGCTGCTTCAGTTTCAGGGTCCTGGTATTGTGAATGCTGGCTCTCTGTCACGGCTTACTGGGACACTTGACGAGAACAGAGCCATTGTCTGTACTTTGGCTGCTATGGCCACTATGAAAAAGGTCTCTTGTTTTGGCCGTTGTCGATGGGTTTAATGTATGTTTCCATGGATCAGTTAGTTGAGATCAACCATGTACAGTTTGTAGCCTCCTGACATAATAATCATTCAAACCTACGCTCTCATATACAGTATGTTGCAAGATGGCGCCGTGCCAGCGGCTGCCTGTCGCAGTAGCTGCCTGTATGTTTTCAGTGCCTCACCCCTTGGACCATGTGTTCTCTCTGGGTCTAGATACTGATCAGTGATCATAAATGTATTTTCTTTGATCTCCCTGTAAATGCTGACCCCTTGTGTCTCAAATGGTCATTGCGTTCCCGCATTATTACAACTGATTAGTTCTCAATGCACTTTTGCTTTGATATTAACACCAATCTTAATGATGTGGAATTTTGAATGCTGTCTTGTACATTGCTGTACATCTTTTAAGGATAGGACGAGGGATGTCTGCAACACTTCTCCACCCTGAGGCGGAAGCGTCGACAGAGCGGCTATGGGAAGCCACTGGGCTAGAAGTGCATCGCGCATGTTTCAAAGAGCTTAGAGTTAACTTAATGCTGTAGTAAAGGAAGCGAGAACTGCTTACTTTGCAAACTTCATTTCTTCCTCAAAGAGAAATTCTAAGATGTGTTTGACACATTTAATGCAATTGTTTCACCGTCGGCCCCCTCCTATTTTAAGCATGCCACTATCCAGCCTATATTAAAGAAAACTAACTTATATCCTGCTTTACCCATGAACTATAGGCCCATGTCAAAACTGCCTTTTCTATCAAAGATCTTACAGAAGGTTGCGGCCAACCAATGTACTGCTCCACTGGAGAGGCCCAATGTGTACGACAAGTACCAGTCAGGGCCCACTTCAACATAATATTTGACCTATCTCTGTTGTTTGACCCCCATGTGTTTCCACCTCAGACATATCGGTAAACCGTAACCGTTGGCAGGCAATCCAGAATGCTGCAGCCAGACTCCTCACTAGGACAAATAGACGGCCTCACATCACCCCCATACTCAGATCTCTTCACTGGCTCCCTGTTGCGTAAAGCAGTGGTTCTCAACTGGTCTGGCTCCGGGACCCACCATCACCCCTGAATGACAAGCCACGACCCAAATCGAGGAACATTCTCAACTTCTCCAATGTATTTAATGAAAAGATGGTGCAGTTTGAACCTGAGATAGTACAGAACATGTATGCTAACACAAAAACAAGTTTAATAACCAAAACGAGCAGCTGGTGGCGATGATAGAGAGGGAACTATTCCCTTTTACACTCAATTAGCTGCATTTTAATTAAAAAACAAAAACTGCATCTTCAGGACACGAGGTATTACAACATATATAACAATTCAGAATCTTCAGCTATTTTTAAACAGACTCTACAGCTTTCATGCACAAACAGTCCAACAACTAAGACGAAGTTTCAAAAAGACTGAAATGACCTAACTTTAACTGACAACACACACTCACCGAATCTTTAACTTAACTGCTTTACTTTGCATAGCAGTTTTTCACCCACTTATAATTCTACTATTCTACATTGCTGTTCAACAATAAATGGTGCATGGACAACAAACACCAGAATAGTTTCAGAACATTTTCTTTTTTATTATTTTAAATAATTTATTACACACTCAAAGTTAGGATTAAATTAACTCCATAAACTGTGCAAAATACTTTTTTTTTTTTCAAATATGTTTATTGAACAACCCTATACTTGACTTTCTTTTCCTCTTCTTCCTTTTTTCGTTTTCGTCCCTGTGCTCCAGATGGTTTAGACCGCTTCATTTTTGCAAATGTCAGGGGCCAGTCAAAGTGGTCGCGCAATAGATTTTTCAGATCGCGCACATTTTTCAGACCGCACAAACGATTTACTTTTTTGGAGTGCGTCATCTTTACAATAGAAGATCTTTGATGTGACGTGTCGAGTCTTGGCCAATCAGCGTCCCGTTTTCTCGACAAAAAATTCAGATTTTTGGCCGAGTTGTTGTCCTCTCCGTAATAGAACATCTTTGATGTGACGTGTCTTGGTCCCTGCTCGCGGGAGCCAGCGCCCATGGTCGCGAATTGCTCACAGTGCTGAAATGTGCGCTGTGAGGGCGCCCCCAACCCATTTGTCGCCCTAGGCAGTCGCCTAGTTCGCCTATAGCAATCGCCGGCCCTGGGGACAAGTGTAAAACCAGTTGAAACCAGAGCCGGCAAAATAACGACACTCCGCTGCATAAAAAAGTCCTTTCAAAATAAAACCACAGGATGAAAAAAAAAAAAAATAGATTTTTTTTTTTTTTAGGCAAAGGCCCACTCGCGACCCACTGAAAACGGGGTCGTGACCCACCAGTTGAGAATCACTGGCGTAAAGGATCCACTTAACAACTCTAACACTCACTTGCAGAGCACTCCACGGTCAGACCCCTAACTAATTCTTCTCAGGTCAAACTTGTTACATTTTCTGTCCGTCCCACACACATGACACGCGATGACCGAGCTTTTGAGGCAGTAGTGCCAACACTGTGGAACATTCTGCCTGCACCATTACGGTTCGCTGGTTCTGGGAATTGGTTCAAAAGAATCTGCTTCAGACCTGTTTAGACAGGCGTTTGGGTAAAAAATTATTAATGCACAAGGTCTGCTTTTAATCTATGTTTTTATTGTGCATTTGACTGTCTATTGGGCATTGCACGTTTCATGTTTAAAAAAAAAAAATCCTGTAAATTAGTGGCCCTTGTATGCTCACCTTGTGTTAATTATGTTTTCTTCTTGTCTGACATACCGCTCCTGCAAAGCACTTTGTGACTCCTGTCTGTGAAAAGTGCTATACAAATAGACTTTTTACTTACTTTCTCTTACAGTGGCTGAACAGACGTTTACCATTCCAACTGCATCTGAATCGTCCATCTCCCTTTGCTCTTTTGCAATTTGAACAACGATGATAGCCCCGACCAGCCTCTAACGATGTACAAGAGATACTCTTGCCTGCAGGAGATCCTGGGAACATATTTAGAGATAAGCCCCTTCCACCCCAGCTAAACAGTTCCCTGAGGGATATTCTGCAGTCATCTGATCACTCCTGCACACCTGTCGCCTGCAGTCAGCCGCTCTACTCATCTTTGTTTGCCTACCTGCATGTCTGCTTCTTTGTTGCTTTACCATAAACTAGAGTTTAACTAAGCAAAGACTGGGACTGGGTTATGCCGCATGCTGCCCATTTTGATCTCAAGTGGGCCGGACCAGTAAAATCGTAGTATAATAACGCATACATAACTACAATATTTCTCTATGTTTAAATCATTGGCGAAGCTTTTTGGATGATAAACCCTATTTTAAGGTCTTTCTTTAATAAACTAGAAACATAAAGAACAACAATTCAGACATCAGCCCACTGTTTACCTGCCTGGGTGCTCCTCTGCAGATTCCCTCGCAGTTGGGCAATATGTTTAGTAAAGTCAGTCCTGCAGTCAATTGTGACTGTGGCTCAGTGGTTATTATGACCGGATCCGTATGTTTGACACCCCTGCTTTACAGCCTTGTTTGTTGAGTCTTTACCTGTGAGGCCCAAAGGCACTGACTACACATGGGTTTTCAATTATTCACATGTATTGATATCGCTCCTCTATTATATCTGAGGGCATCAGCTAAATAACAGACTTACCTCTAAGTATAAAACAACACAGTTATGAACAGCACTACAAACTACGGCCTCCAAAATGTAACTAATCCCCCCTGGGGATGAATCTATCTATCTATCTATCTATCTATCTATCTATCTATCTATCTATCTATCTATCTATCTATCTATCTATCTATCTATCTATCTATCTCCATCAGCATGAAGTTGAGTCAACTCTCTTTCAACACGCACGCACGCACGCACACGCGCGCGCGCACACACACACACACACACACACACACACACACACACACACACACACACACACACACACACACACACACACACACGAGCATAGGCGCATCTCTCTGTAGACTTTATAGATTGCTATTTGTTACGTCATCCGTGTGAACCGGAATCGCCAGTGCCGACTATGCCGTGTTTAATAATTAATCTCGGCACACCAATACGTCTTCAGAGATTAACGATTGAAGAGGTGGAGCGCTGTGCTGGAGGGGGTGTGTCGGTGCTGCCTTCTCGGCAGAGAGGAAAGGGGTCAATTCCTCTTTTGACGTCACACCGTCGTGTTCACGATGCTGGGCGCGTTCACTCGGACCCTGCGGCCCGCGCTGAGCCGGGCTCAGCCTCAGCTGCTGCCGGCCTCCTGGTCCCGGCCACCGCGGAGGCTCCAGACGCAGACCCGCTACGGGGCTACGGGGGCAACGTTTCAGGCACTGGAAGACTGTCTCGGTGAGTTTTGATAACATTGTGACACGTGCGGAGTGTATTTGCGATCTTAAACCACACACAGTTTAACCGTGTGCATATATGCAATCGCCAGTGCTCGACAACGGAGGGTCGCGCATGCGCCTGAACTACTTGTGGCTGCGGGATCACTGCCGCTCCCCCTCTTCCTACAACTCCCAGACCAACCAGAGGAACCTGGACACCGGGAGTATCGACCTCCACGTCCGACCCGACCACACGGTCGTGCAAGATGGCCATCTCGTCCTCACGTGTAAGTCCGTTTGAAGTGTTTGCAGTTCTACCCACCCGAGCCTCGGGAGATTATACTCTGCAGGTCCGGTGTCCCGCACCTCAGAACCCATCACAGCATCAGCACCAAGAAGCAAAACAACAACATATGAAATGAGCAGGGTTCTTACGGTCATGGAAAACCTGGGAAAGTCATGGAATTTTAAAATGGTTATTTCCAGTCCTGGAAAAGTCCTTGAAAAAAATTAAATCCCCAAAGTTTTGGAAAAGTCATGGAAATTTCATGGAAATGGCAACCGGAGGCCAGATTCAGTCACTTATTTTCAATGAACAAATACATTGCATCTATTGTCAGATATGGAAATACACAAACGCGGGTGGATACTGCTTTATTACATGTTCAGTAATCTTTTATAACCCTTGTGTGCTGCCGTACAAAGGTTAATTTCCCATTCATGTTTGTTTCATAAAGTGTGACACAAGCTCTTAAAATAAGAGATTAGATGATCTATGCAATTTCCATTCACTGTACCTCATAACAATATATTACATTTTCATGTCTCCCAGGGCCCGGAGGTCATGTGACAAAGTACAGCCTTAGCTGGCTCGCTGAGAACAGCTATGAAGGAAAGAAGCAGAGCACCGTCCAGCAACGCATCCTGTGGAATTCAGACGCCTATACGAATGCAAACATCCCCTCCGCCAAATGGGACACGTTCATGAGCAGCGAAGATGAAGTCAAGAAGTTTCTTCAAAACTATCTTCTGTACGGGATCGCTTTTGTCGACGATGTCCCCGCTACAGTCGAGGCCACCGAGGCAGTGACCCAGAGGGTCAGTCTGATCAGGTATTAAGTGCGGACTGTGAAACTTTATTCTCATGCGACCATATTCAGCATCAGCGATTTGCTTTCAAGGGCAATATTCACGGGCAGCCCAGAAGATGTTCGGCCCCGTTCTCCTCTCCCTAATCCGCTTGTGTTGTCTGTGTTGCTGATCCACAAGGGAGACTACGTACGGAAGAATGTGGTGTTTTACTTCCGATCTTTCCAGAGGAGACACTGCCTACACCCAGCTGGCCCTGGACCGCCACACAGACACCTCCTACCTTCAGGAACCATGTGGGTAGGTGCAGCAGAGATGAGCGTACACTACACTATGTGGGGTTTCAACGCAGCCCCAATAGAAAGAAAGGGATTTAGTGGATGAAGTTTTGAAACGGATCTCAAGTCAACCGTTTTCATTACAGTTCATATATCTTAAACCACTAACACTTGAACACTTGAACACTTCTGAACACTTTAATTAATTCACCTGGTGCAATATCTAATACGTGCAATACGTTTAAGTACTTTTTTACATACTTTTATTTTGTATTCAGTCTGTATATTTAACATTCTTCTTACTGTTTTTTTTATTTCAATTTTTTAATTTTTTTATTACTGTTTATTCATATTACTTGATTTTGATCTTTTATTACTTGTGAGCAATGCTGCTGCAATCCTGTAATTTCCCCACTGCAAGACTAATAAAGGATTATCTTATTTTATCTTATCTTAAACAAAGCCCAAAAAAGTAGCATTTTGTCCCTCGATAACGCTGATTGCTGTTGCAGAATCCAGGTGTTCCACCTCCTCAAGCATGAGGGAACTGGGGGGAGGACGCTACTTGTAGATGGGTTCTACGCCGCTGAAAAAGTGCGCCAGCAGTCTCCTGAGAACTTCGAGCTGCTTACAAGCGTGCCGATCGGGCACGAGTACATTGAAATCTCTGACAACCACCGAAACCACATGAAGGGCATCGGCCCTGTGCTCAACGTCTACCCTGGGAACAACGAAATGCACATGATCCGGTACGTCAGCGCTTTAGATTGGTGCGATGCTACTCGTGTTTGTGCGGTAGTGAGTAATCAGATATTCCGATTTTTAGGATTTAAATGTAGAGGTAAAGCTTTATATGTCTTGTTATGAAGTTATTCATGCTTCCGTTTGGTAAATGATATTAAAAAGGCAAACTTGTCGTCACTACAAGTTGGTTGAGACACTTTGTAGTTCCTCTGTAGTTTGGAAAGTTAATTTCTTGTAATTTTTTTATTATTTTTAAAAGAATATTTAGTCGTTTGATGAGGTGTGATGACGTATTATTTCAAATCAAAAGCAAGATTGTTTGTATCTTTTATCAACAGATACAACAACTATGACCGATCGGTGATAAACACAATACCCCATGACCTTGTTCAGCGATGGTACGTGGCGCATCGAGAGCTGACGACAGAACTGAAGCGGCCAGAGAACGAGCTGTGGGTGAAACTGACTCCAGGGAAAGTAAGAAAGTTACACTTCTTGAAGGGGCATTTAGAAACGACCAAGCCAGAAAGCAGAAATGAATAAAAGCTCTCCCAATGTCCAATTGAACCAATTCATTTTCAGCTTTAGGACAGTTGAAAGGATCCAGATGTTAGTGTCATTCAGTATGATCTAAGTTTGTTATCCTCTCGTTTCTTCGCAAAGGTGATTTTCATCGACAACTGGCGTGTCCTGCATGGCAGGGAGTCTTTCACTGGCCTGAGGCAGCTCTGCGGATGCTACCTGACCAGAGACGACGTCCTCAGCTCCGCACGCTGCTTGGGTCTGCAGGTCTGATCCTGGACATGAAGGTTCCTCGTCATCAGTTAGCCTAAAGATCTCAAGGTTCATATATTGCCCATATGCAAAAAACAACAATATTGTAGTTGCACCACTAAATGCAAGTTGTTGTCCCTTTTATGCTACCCAAGAACAAGAAACTAAAGAGAACAACCGTTTTTTAATGTGGAGAATGGAGGATACTTCTGTAACGCCTGCCAGACGGCAGCAGAGGGGAACACGCCGTTACTGCGCTTTTAATATCCTTTGGGCTCTGTGGAGGCCCCTCACCTCACTGATATCAGTTCTGCCCGGTAGATGGGTAACAAAGATGTTCTGAGCGGTATTAATCAGCTGCTGCAGAGCGCTCCTTTCCTGGCTTCTGCACATCACATGCCTATTAGTGCTATTGGTCCTCTGTAAAAGTTAACAAGAACGTAGCACAGGAATGTTGCCTTCGTATAAGTAATGTATTCAAGAAACGTGTTTTTAATAACAAACAAAACTGCTGTGAAAAGGTGATGTTTCTCTGTATATTTTACAATAGTTATTTTAGTAAAACATTAAGCTTGGTAAGGAGATATGTCTTCAATCTGCCAAAATCCATGTAATGTAATTTTTGGCTTGCTAACTGCCTAAAACATGAGTAGAATTATGGTGACGGTAAATGGACTGTACTGTAAAGCGCTTTTCTAGTCTTCTGACCACTCAAAGCGCTTTCACACCACATGTCATCATTCACCCTGATGGCAGGGCCATCTTGCTTTTACAATGTTGTGTGGGAGGTCCCTCTCTCATATGCGCATGCAGGGACATGGACGAGCACAGCAACCAAGACGAAGAGAGAAGCTCTCACTACGACAGTGTGACTTTATTCTCTGCTCAGGTAGCCATCCACTGAATTTTTACATCGCTAATAGTTATTTTCTGCTCTATTAATGTTCAAAATTGTACGTTCCTGGCATGTTGTATTTTACTCATTATTGTTTTTCTGTCATTTTAAAGTGTTGAATGTCTCCTGAATTACTTTAACAAACAATTAAATGTGTAAATTCTCAAATGGCTTGATATTTTTGATCTCATCTAATCATATAATCACATTAAATAGTGTAATAGAGAATGGGACTGGTTCTGTAACATTACCCTTATTACAGTAAGTTACAGCTAATTAGCACACAAAAAGAGTAAGCATAGCCGAGGCTAATGGGTAGATCAGTGGTTTTCAAGTACTTTTGTCTTGATGATGGCACAAAATGAAAAGGTGAGGGATCGCCAAAGTTATGACAAGTCATCCTCTGAATGTCTACAGAATATCCTGGGAATCAATATTTATGTCTGGGCCAACGTGGTGGACTGATCCAAAGTTCAAGTAACACTATGGGTTATTGTATTTCACATACGTGAGTCTGTGAGATATGTGTATGCTTATGACATCATCTAATTCTAAATGCAAACAAATCAGAACATATTGACATACTGTCAAACACCTACCTGCAGATGTACTCCTTAGATAACAATTTGTTTGCTGACATGCTTGTTTATTGACGAATCACATTTTGGCAATTGGCAAACAAAAATCCATCATTCTTTATTGAATACTGTGCCCTACATGAGTATGTAAACTTCACATCGTGAAAGAGCCATAATAGACTTTAATAAGATATGTCTAGTGATTTATAAAAGTGTTGAAATGCTCCTTTAAGTTACGTTACTGACCACGTCATAGCCTATATCCCTCAGTTGAGGTTAATCAGTCTGCGAAGCAAGACAGTTTTTTTGACCTTTGTGCCAAGTTGAGCACTGAATGATTCTTGTATCTTTATTTTTTGTTGAGTAAACTTTTAAAATGGAGTTACTGCCTCTGAAGATTCATTACGCGTCAAGCTCATTGCCCACACACAGACTGTAACAGTAGTGGTAATAGGGATTACCGGACGGAGACAAGATTGCCGCTACACATCGCATTATGCGTTCTAATGCGATCGTGGTACAGGATGTCTGCGTTGTACCGCAGCAACACATGACAGCAGCAGATTGGCCAAAGCTAGTGTTAGTTAAAGTGTAACCTGTGTACGTCTAATTCATGGTTGGGTTCTTAAAGACGCCAAGCAGCTCAGTTAAAGGAAACATAGTTAAGGTCTATGTGCTGCCTCCTCACTTGCCAAAGGGTCATCAATGTGTGGATACTATCTTGGCATGGCAGAGGGGTAGCCAATTTATGGATCGGAGGAGCTGTTTAATATTTGCTCATATTAATGGGGGAATAAATAATGTTGACATGAGTGTAGTACAAAAGGCTCATAATTCATTTGCAGCTGTCTGACCTTTACCTTCTCCATTGGAATAAAGATGTCCAAGTTCTCCCCCCTAATTATTTATATATGAATAGAAACACAAAAATCAAAAAGACTTCGAAGCCACATGGCCGAATCACATTTTAAAGCCATCTGACCCCTCACATTACTAAATAGAAACAAAGCCACTGAAACCCAATAGACTCTAACCTGACCTGATTTTGAGGCTCCAGTGTTTGATGTGTTTGATGAAACTTGATATTATCAGTTATAAGCTACACGACTCAATGACTCAGAAAACACAATATTTTATTAAATCAGGATCCCTGGATATCATTACATAAAATAGTCATGCTTCATCTACAGTATAGCTGCGTTACAGTTTATAAAAAAAAAAAAAAGTCCATGTATCCCTTCAGGAGTTAATTGGTTTGTACTGCCCATTAACTGTAAAACATTATTCAATTGTATATGGGAATAGTCACACTTAAAAGTGCTACATACAAAATTGTATGTATGCTCAGCGTAGCAACTAAATAGCCTAATGTTAGCTTGCAGCTCTCAGCTAACAGTGCTAACAGTGCTAACGGCGTTAACGGTGCAAACAGCGTAACATGTGCTGGCAGAGCAAACACAGTTACCATGGGGGGGAACCGGAGGGTCGGTGCTACGCTTCAGTGCTGCGGCCTTAACCGCCGTATGAGTGCAGAGCGGCGGCTGTGAGCTAGCCAGTGGGGCTCACTCGCTTGCAAAAACATGCAGCAAAAGGGCTGGACCGGCTCTGTCAACAAAGCAGACGAGCTTTGATTCCAACACACACAGCGGGGGAGTGACTTGATAGAGCCTTTAATATATTTTATGTTATAAAAGACTACATTGGAAAGTTGGACTATAATTTGTTTGTTTTTTTAAACACAATCCTTTCTTCATATATAAAAAAGTAATCATAATGATCATTTGCATAATTCAGATTCTACCCTCAAGCTACATTTATTAATGTCGTATTTCATACAATAAATGTAAGTATTTGTTCTGATATTATGCAGCTTGTATGACTAACGCAGGGCTCTTTAACACGGTTTGATTGGCACACTAACTATGAAACGGTAAAGCAAACAATAGAACTACAAAAGCGCATTTTAAGTAAAAAACACACACACATGAAAGACATTTTCAAGATTGAGCAGAATAACTTCATGATTCAGCAAACGTGCATCAAAATGCAAGTCTAAACACGGACACGAGCGCGGTCCTATTGATTACATTTGAGAGCATCCTGGACAGCCTGTTGTTCAGAAGAGTGACGTTGCTCCATTATTTTTTTTTTTTAGGCTTGTGGCTCATCTTCCTCAGCATGAAGGTTGCTGGCTGGGGTTGCCACGGTAACGTGATCTGAGCCTTGCTGAGGAGTGCTCCTCCTGGTGGCAGAGAATTGTCATCACACACTTGAAAGTAGGGAACGACATTGGTGAAATGCAACAACAACATCCAAGAACCTCGGATCTTACTTCATCTCGTTGGCCTCTGCTTGTTTGACCCGGTTGTATTTGTGCTTCTTCAGCCTGTGAGCGATGAACCACACGACCAGGAGGATCAGCACACACCCGAGCAGCGCGCCGATCACGGCGCCGGCAATCACTCCATTGTCCACTTCTGTACAAACATTAGCGGATGAAGCCTTCTCAGCATGTGTGTTGATTGAAACATTTGTGTCCATATCCTCAAAAGCCCAAACTGTAAACGTACCAGGATTCAGCTCGACGACGCATGTGGAGAATCCCGCCGCGTTTGCGGCGTTGCACTGGTACTCCCCAAACTCAAACTGGGATATGTTTCCGATTTCCAGTACTCCTTTTTCGGTTGCTAAAGAAACAAGGCCACACGAAAAAAATTGCAATGTTACACACACACACACACACACACACACACACACACACACACACACACACACACACACACACACACACACACAGAGACTGACCTCTTCCCAGTACAGGCCTCCTGGTCTTGGTTTGATCCAGTCGGATCCAGGTGTATTTCGGGTCCGGGCTGCCACGCTCACTGTGGCAGGTCAGAGTGACCCGGTGACCCGATTCCACGTCACCGTGGACGGCGCAATACGGCTTGCTGGGCTTCTCTGTCAGGGGACAAGGAGGATGCATGAGTCCAGGAGACTTTATGTTTAGTGACTCTACCTATATTACGAAGTTCGTCTTCAATCAGTAGAAAATATGGATATTCTATACTATCATACTATTTCAGAAAGAGCTTCGGACTGAATATGATCTTGAGCGGTTTGGCAATACAATTTGTGTCATAATATGATTATGCATTAAGCCTTTTTCCGTTTGTCAATCAACCACTACCAGCTTCATCTAACCATGAGAATTGTACTTTAAACAGCGGGGGAAGAATTACTCAGACCCTTCACATGCGTTAGAGCACCAACACATCATTTGAAAGTGGAATTCAAAAATAGTATCGCAAAATATAGTTAAAGTATCCAAAGTAAAAAACAAACAAACTGTAATTGAACCTTAATTTAAATAAAATCCATCAGTTAAAAGGGGAAATTATAGTCTTGCTAACAACTCTTAGACATCTAAAAAAGTCACAAGCCTAAATGGTCTTCAACTATGCATTGTACCTTAAGCACATTATTTAAAGTATTAATCTGAAAATAACCAGTAACTTTATCTCTCAATTAAATGTAGTGGAATAAAAACGTCATTATATTTAGATATGTAGCGGAGTACAGTACATAACTGACTTTGCACCACTGCTTTAAGATTGGCTTATCCTGTGTATTTATCACAGGTTATCATATTTATCACAGTCCAACAGTTTCTGCTAATGCATTTGTCAAAAACTAAATGAAAAGGGTTTTTCATATTGCAGCTGCTCCTTATTTCAGTTCATTTGAACAGAATGGTTGGATTCTGGAGAAAAGAGGAAGTGTATAAATCTCTGCGTCTTGTGACAGATTTGAGTTTGTTAAAATGACAAATCCTTTGCTTCTTGTTAATCAAACATTGCGTCCGTCCATTAGTCATCACGAGGCAGGAAGTGATGTTGGGAGTGGCCTTCCAACTCCCGAGCTCACACCGAGTCCCCACGGTGCCGACTAATCATCAGGTTATTAGTGTATTGATCGGACAGCTCTGTAAAATGACAGAACTTTTATCTTTGTGCTCCTGTTTTTTTCAAAATAAGGGGAACATCTCACCGATTTGTAATCCAGGATAAAATACTCCCTCTCTTTTCAGTATTACCATAATTCTATGTAACAGTAAGTGGTGATACATCTTCTGATAATCAGCATGAGAGCATTCATACATATTCACAGCACTGAAGTAAGAATCACACCCAGAAACTAAACATTTTCATAAAGCTTATGAAATACAACATGTGTGTTTATATATATATATATATATATATTCTGTATGCAGCACAAGGGTGCAGTCACAGTCCTTCTCTAATTTCCAACGCTGACAATGAGGAGACTGCTGCAGTAACCATGGAAACTACTGAGGATACTGAGGCCTGCGAGGTTGTCCCTGGTAACTCAGAGAGCGAGAGGATTCATTCAACCTGAATATAATTCCCTAATCGCACGATTCAGGCCCACTGTTTTAATAGATGTGTTAATGTCACAACACTGATAACAGATACAGCAATCTCAGCACTAAAGTAGTCCAAAGTACGCTTGCTTCCTCCTGTAGTTCACGCTGGGGTTTTGTGTGAGGAAATACTGAATTTTAAACATGAAGCCTTACTTTGACGTGGAAAATATAAGAAGACATACGAGGAAGCTAAATTATTACAATGGAAATAAACGAAATTTAAATATAACCTCAAATCAAACACACAACGTATTTGTCAGTTAAGAAACCGATGGTGCGCCGTTGGCTCTCCCATTTCAGGGAGCCACGCCTTTATGAGCAGAAACACCAACATGACGATCAGATTAGGGCTGGGTAGGGTTCCTTTTCTCCTTCTTTTCTCTGTTTTAACGGATAACACTCAGGTCCAGGTGTGAACGCGGGTATGAAAGCAGAACATCATGGCACCATACGGGCACAACAATCCTCAGCTACTTCTGTATTCGGTCATAATGCAAATATTAAGCTGATACGCACCCATTGTACACTTCTCTGGGCTATACGGATGTGTACAGATCGTGGTACTTTCTTCCTCTTACTCAATAGTTATTTGTCTACTTTTCATTCTACTGGTCTGGAAGTAAAGAAAACTCAGAGTCTTCAAAGTATATATCCAATATGTTTTTTCCCACCCCTTCTGGAGTTAAGAATACTTACCAAGAACATTCACATAGATATTGGCCTCAGACAGTCCGTCCACATCAGGAAAGTTGTGAATCTGACAAGTGTAGACTCCGGTATCTGATGGTTGCATGTTGCGTATCGATATTGAGGCGTTTTTGGTTATGGGAGAATAGGGAGGCTGAACCCGGCCCTCATAAGAATTTGGGATGACATCCTTTCCTGCCTGAGAGTAATACACCTGAAAACCGATGGCGACACGTTAGACACGATAAAGACACACATGTTTCTGTTCACTATGACTCTGTGATGATTTCACAAAGACATTTTATTCAGTCTCTGTTTCCTAAGTTGCAAGGTACCATGTGCACTAGTTGTATGAAACTGACCTTTTGTAAGGCAGTTGGTTAAATTAGCATCGCCAGAAGAGAGATTTTTGTCGCTTATCATAAAAAAAGACTAGAAATAGAAGGTCCACAGGGCCTAAATGAATGACCTTTAGTGTATTTACGCCCAGTGGACGGTACCATTTTATTACAAAAAGTAGCTGCGTCTTGCATTTGCAAATACGTGAAAAAAAAGAAGTGACTTAACATTATCGCTCAAATCTTTGTTCAGTCATTAAACAAACACTGGGAGCGACTGGACCGAAACTCAACGTAGAGGGGAGAGGGTTGCTTTTGTGTTCATTAATCTCATTTGAAATAGTTTGATACTATAGTAACTACTATGTTACAGTATAGAGCGTCCCAGTGGGTAATACGGCACATCTCCAGCACATTTGGCGCAAAGCTCTGATCTGAGCAGCAGTGTGTCTCTACCTGCTGTACGGAGGACGGTGAAACAAAGTCCCACTGGACGGTGAGGGCCGTGGTGGTCTGCAAGGTAGACTGGAACATACATTGGAGCAGGGCACTCTCACCCTTTGTTACGTTGACATGTTTGTGCGGAGTAGTGACTGAGATCAGTTCAACACATCCTAGAAAACAACAAGTTTAATCCAAAATCAGACATCACTGAAAGCGCCGTGCAATTCAAACCTACCCTGACAAATGCTCCTATAAACACAGAGTTACAAGAGGAAGAAGCAGCAAATGTACTCACCTATCATGCTAATAAGCAGCAACGAGCGCAGCGTGGGGCACATCTTCACACAAGGTTGGAGTACACTCACAGAACTGAACTTCCTGCACTCTCCAACTAGCTTTTACCGAGCATGTTGATAACACAATGTTTGCATATGAATGTTTGCCAGACTGGGTGTGTGCACTCTGTTGTGTTTCAAAAAGCGTCAATTTGGCCGTTAATAATTTTTGGGTGGGGGCAGCTGGAAATACCAACCTCCCCCTGTTCATATATTTATGAGTCACTCGGTGGGAATTGTAAATTAC